>LS488752.1:71861-96776 GCA_900490705.1 Pristionchus arcanus | reverse complement strand
TAATGCTGGAAGGGCAGTTTGGGCGATAGGCTTTTGAGAACGTGAGAAGGGATACTTCTCCGTCAGTGAGAAGACCGTCGACTTCTGCCAGGTGAGAGCCGGGGCCGGGGAATAGCTGGAAAAGGAGCAGCCGGGGAATAGCCGGTAAAGCTGAAAGAGCAGTTTGGGCGATACGTAGTTGAGAAGAGGAGGGGGGGATACTTCTCCGTGAGTGAGAAGACCGTTGACTTCTGCCAGTTAAGAGTGCCGGTGCAGGAAATAGAGTAATTTAGGCCACCGTTTTTGAAGGACTGAATTGATAGTCAAAGCGAAATACCTTTAATAGGGAAAGGTTTGCTCATCAGTGATGTTTTATAATGATCTAACAGCAAGCTGCGGTGTATTGCTGTTCCCGAAATCAGCTGGTATTGTTGAATGGCTGAGACTTGTCTCTGCCGACTTTCTTGTATACTTTTGCATTAGCATCACACTGCGGTTTGCGCGCGTTGCGGTCGCGTCGCGGCTGACTATAAATCAATAATCTCTTCTTGTAGGACGACCTGGACGACGACGACATCATGATCGTGGACAACGGCGAGGTCGTCACGCTGTGGATCGGCACGAAGAGCTCGCAGGTCGAACTCAAGCTGGCGTACAAGGCGGCACAGGTATGATTCTTGATCACTCTTGAGGAGAGGGTGCGCGCTAGACGCGCCGGGTTAGAGAGGGCGTGCAAGGGTACACGATATCGCATGTGCCAGGCTAGTTAGAGCGGTCCCTTCGACGGTATTGGTCTTTTTTGGCCTCACAGGGGATGTTGGGAATACGATTGAGTATTCATGAATTTTGCAGGTGTACATTGCGCATCTTCGCATGAAGCAAACGGACCGGCCGAGGAAGCTCGTAGCCACGTTTAAGGTGAGGATTTATTAATTATTTAGTTGTTTTTTTTGTTTTTCTAAATTACACTTCTTATTGCTAGACATAAAATCTACTCGTGTTGATCTCCTGTTGAAACCTGAAATCGAAACGTGAAATATAAGTCGATATTTGATATTGTTTGATAACCGCGGCCAGTTCCTCACTGGAAACGTTTGCATCAAACGAAACTTGAAGACTAGCTGAAACATGAAAATTGCAGGGCAAAGAAACGAAGAAGCTGCGCAAGTGCTTCCACGCGTGGGGCAAGCACAAAACGACGGCAGGCGACGCGTAATAGGAGAGATCAAGGACCAAAGATCATCCTCCTTCCCCTTCTCTATCGTATATTTCCCATCTCGCTAGCTAACTGATTGTGAGGGTAACCAGTGCTTTCTCGAATAGCCTTACTATCTCTTTTTGGACTCCAGAACGCCAGCCTGTTCTCATGCAAAAAATATAGGTACCCCACTTTGTTTGCTCACACTTTCGTTGTATTTCCAAGCATTTCAGAGAGAGTCACACACACAGCAATACAGACAAAGAGTACAGGAATTGACTAGATGTTTAATTATGAGGATCCTCCTGTCTCATCACAGCCTTTGTGTATAGAATTATCAAGAGAGGGCCTCCTCGGTTTAAGGTGCGCATAATGACTAGATTTACTTCGAGAAATACCCCTATTACGTGTACAAAATTTCCCCTCTACCCTCCTTTACCCATACAAATTTGTACTGTAATCAGTCCCACTTTGCTAATTACGTTGTTCATTTAACTAAAGAGTGCCTTGAATAAAGTATGAGAGTGTTTTGTTCGTTTGCATAGTGAAATATAATTGAATTGCGTTTTTACGAAACTGGGAAGTTCTATCGATCATTCATCAACAAAGTTCCCTTCGCGTGCGGTGGAATGATTGCGAGACTGCGGTAAGGGGGAATTGACGGGATATCATAGGTAGTAGGAACTATTAGGTTACGGTAATTGATTTGCTTGTTGATCCCACAGTGCCTCGAACATACAGTTGTCGATGCCACGATATCTACCTGTTCTCTTTGCTTATTTGCCTCAGTTAGCAGTTTTTCTTGCTATACTCAAGATTCATACTAAATTGAGCATGTATATTTGATCATACCGTATCCCTAAGTTTCCTTACAGTATCCAAAGCGTGCGATCGATCAGTAGCCATCTGGGAGCGATCAACTCGGATATTCGACAGAAACTGGGCGATTATGCAGTGCAGAGACGTGAGTGAGGGGGTGTTGATCTTTGATCTCTGGGAGATGGGAAACTAACGTCGTCCCTCGGAAAACCCTTGAAGTTGCGAGATGGCGTGTGATGACGTCATGGTATGATCTTTGATCTCTCGTCAGGCGACAATCTCTCGGTGAAGCCGGGCACGTACGCAACGACCGAGTGGGCGGACGAGAGCAAGATGGTGAGAGGGGTGATCTTTGATCTTTGATCTGTCTGTCTGACATGCGAGATGACGAAGTGAGTAGATGGAGTGATCTTTGATCTCTTCGTGGTTATTCGCTGTGATAGAAGAGAACTGTAGCGGGAGGGCCTCACCGCGAATGATTGCTGGCACGTTGCCAAAATGCAGATACCGTAACCCACACTCTTCCTTTCAGGAGGAGGCGATGCAGCTGGCGGAGCAGTTCCTCGCACACGAACCACAGTCCGTGGTGAGCTGCGGATACGGTAGAATCATGGGGTTACTGTAGCCCCTAAAGGGGTTACTGTGGCACCAATGAATACGGTACTAGTCGTTTTATTGTGGTCACAATGGCCCGACATACCTACCCCTAAAGGATCGTATCGGTACGGTAGGATACAGTACTACTGTAACTTTATCAGTAACACGCTCTAATCATAGGTTACTGTACCTACCCAAAATAAATATTTAAGTACGGTAGGATACTGTATTCATGCAACTTCATCGATCGTAGGCGCTGAGCATGGGTCCGTCCGAGACTCGTCCGCTGCTGGAGCATCTCGTGGCCAAGTGCCTGCACACGCCCTACTCAATCATCGTGTACGATAAGGAGAACGGAAAGGTCAGACATCAAAGATCACCAAACCGTCGGATCACTGTCGGATAATCGAGAGTAACCCTCGTGCCCAGGTGTGTCCCTTTTATTGTGAGATTCGAAGTGACAGCATGGTTGCATGATCCCGGAAAATAATCAGCTTACCGACACCGATGCATGTGTGGAGAGATGGCCGAGCGGTCTAAGGCGCTGGTTTAAGGCACCAGTCTCTTCGGAGGCGTGGGTTCGAATCCCACTCTCTTCAGAACCTTTTGCCGTATTTTTCGCTTCCCTATTCATCAATTCCTTGCAGCCGCTGGGCATTCGACTAACGGCGGTGGCGCATCGGGACGGAAGCCTGGACGCGGACCCGATCCCGCTCAAGATCGAGTCGCCCCGAGTCAGAACCTTCTGTGAGTACGGTAACTATGAGATAGGGCAGAGATACGATAGCTACAATATGGTTACGGCACTTGTCAAATGCAATAGTCTGTGTTCGCGATTACGGTAGCATGGTTATCGATTTCTGCAGGGAACGCGATCGAGAAGCTGCAGCGCCACTTCTGGGCCAACTACCTGGACGTGGACAAGGTTGGTGAGATCAAAGACCAGAAACTATACATCTGCAGACCTCTACTATGACTTATGAGAGACTTTCTGAGTCAGTGAACATAATTGTGTTGACCATTGGCAAAGTGCAAAAATTCGAATTGGTCCAAAAATTTGTGGGTGAGTAGTACTAGTGGAGTCTAGCTCAGCGCCAACTTATTTAGTGATTTGAATCACTCTCCGCCGAATGGCGTGAATTGTTAAAGTGAAACATAACCCAACCGGGTTTGCCATTTCGCAATCGTTTGAATCGAGTGATAGCACAAAAAAATGCGCAATAATTTATTGATTATGCACACTAAGTTTCATCCTGATAAAACGGCAGCTCTTCGAGAAAATTCAAAAAAATGAGTACTGGGACAATAAAATATTTTGTATTTATGTTGCCTATAGACGGTTTACCAATTTTATTTCAATATTTTATAGAACAACCAATGACCATATTGGGATTTTAATATAAAAGAAAATAAAGGTGCATGTCAGGAGAAAAGCTGAAAAAAGTGAGGCCGATTTTAAATAAAATCAGTTCTCGATAGGCTAACTACCGTACCCAAAATACGAAGAACTGCCCTCCTGGAATGCTATAATAACAACTCTGAATGGTGCATATTCTTCAAACAACATTAATGCATAACTGCAATTTATCAACCACTGGGGAAGCATTTTGTCCAATTTTGGGTACGGTAGTTAGCCTATCGAGAACTGATTTTATTTCAAATCGACCTCACTTTTTTCAGCTTTTCTCCTGACATGCACCGTTATTTTCTTTTATATTAAAATCCCAATATGGTCATAGGTTGTTCTATAAAATATAAAAATAAAATTGGTAAACCGTCTATAGGCAACATAAATACGAATTATTTTATTGTCCCAGAACTCATTTTTTCGAATTTTCTCGAAGAGCAGCCGTTTTATCAGGATGAAAATTAGTGTGTATAATCAACGAATTATTGCGCATTTTTTGTGCTATCACTCGATTCAAACGATTGCGAAATGGCAAACCCGGCTGGGTTATGTTTCACTTTAACAATTCACGCCATTCGGCGGAGAGTGATTCAAATCACTAAATAAGTTGGCGCTGAGCTAGGCTCCACTAGTACTACTCACCCACAAATTTTGGACCAATTCGATTTTTTGCACTTTGCCAACGTTATTTTCACTGAATCAGAAAGTCTCTCTTATATGGTTTCCGAAAGATCAAAGTTCAGGTGCTCCGTCACGAGATTGCGTTCGTCGCTCCCTGCTACCAGCGGGCGGGCATTGCGACGAGAATGCTCGAGTTCGGTCTCGACGCGAATGTCCTCGTCAAGGTATACGGTAGTTATCGATTTTAGAGGTTACGGTAGTTCATCGATCACTTAAACGATTGCTGTAGGAAGATGTTATTGACGAAGTTGGTGCACAGCAATGATAGCTCCTCGGGAATGAATATGATAGTAATGATGGCAGATTACGGTCGCTAGTGCGAATTCTCTGTTCGGAGTCATGTTTTGGTCATGCATTCGGTTGTTCCCAGCAATTACTGCCACTCTTGTAATCATGTGCAATCCGTCCCAGAAACAACATGGAGAGATGGCCGAGCGGTCTAAGGCGCTGGTTTAAGGCACCAGTCTCTTCGGAGGCGTGGGTTCGAATCCCACTCTCTTCAGAAAGTTTTGCTGTATTTTTTCTCTTCAATTCAATTGATTTCAGGAGCACAACTTCGACGGCATCGTTGTGGAGTCGACCAGCGAGAGCTCGCACTCGATCCTCGGACAGAATGGATACTCGTGCAGCCTCAAGCTCACCCAGGAGGTACGGTAGGCAGGGCATACGGTAGTTATCAATCTTACAGACACCGTAACTGTAGCCCAATTTCCGCGTAGGAGTACCGCTTGGAAATTTAGATACTATAGAAACTTGATCTCAGCTACCGTATCCCCATATTACCGTAATCGTTCAAACTATTCCGCATAGGAGTACCGGGACGATACGGGTAAGATGCTGGATATCAAACTGTCCCCTCACGACGATCTCCGACTGTACTACAAGCAGCTGAGGTGAGAAGCATAGATCAAAGATCACTTGGAATCTCGGAGAATCAACATGCTTGATCTTTGAACTATTGTAAAAAATTGTTTTAATTTCAGAAAAGACGACGATACGCCGTACTACGCTCGGATGTGGCCGTGAAAGAGATCAAAGATCAGCCGGGAAGGATGAAGAGACTCCGCCCCTCCCCTCCTCGCTCAATGTAGTGAATGAATTCGATTACTGGTTATGGCTTGATACGAAATTTGTGCAACCGGGGTATGAAAACCAAGTGTATGGGAATATTGAGTGTATGAATATTGATATTTTTGTATCCAACTCTCGAAAGAGATTTAATCTTTGATCTGATCCGATGCTGAGAAGGTTCGGGATTAGGGTTGTCAGAATAATTGATTCTTCATGAATGAAGAGGGGATTCTTTTTTTTTGCTCAATTCAAGATGTTTGAAACTCGAAAAAATGGATTTGGAAACTAAATTTATCGATTGAATTCGTCACAGGGCTCGAATCGGGTGGGATAGACCATCTGAAAATGATCTTTGACCTTTGTAATCTTTGATCTTTGAGCACTGTTGCAAGAATCGTCCGGAGTTGAACCCGGTCCGGCAGCCGTAGAAACTTCTGCATAAAATTTCGGTCGAATTGGGAGATCCAGGGGCGGTTACTGAGAAGGGAAGGATCGGAGATCAAAGATCAAAGATCAAGTCTCACTCTGACGCTGAGAAGGACCATCCATTGACGATGAAGCGCGCGTACAGTAGTAGCACGGGTACTGTAATGACGGCATTCGCAGGGCTGTCAGGATGAAGAATCTCTTCATTCCTCGTACTCTCTCGCAACTTTGACCGGTGAGAGGTCACGTGAAATGAAGAGATAGATTCTTCATCCGGACTGATCAAGTCATGAGCTGACTCTCTTCAATGCAGGCGGACTGAAGAGTGTGCTAACCTAATGAAACAGCAATGCAGAGTGCAGCTGTGGCCGATAGGAGGTAGTAGAGCATGAATGACTGGGAGGAGCTCCTAGGAGGAAGGGCTACGGTAGATTACTGTATCGATACGGTATGACCTACCAGGAGTAACAGTAGAGCAGCGCGAGTGGACCGAGATGTGAATCGTAGCAGATACGATAGAGCAGACCTGGTAGAAGTACTGTGGTGGTGTGCGAAAGCGAGATATCTTACTCGGCTCCCACAGCAACTGCACCGCGAGGGGTACGGTAATCGCGGCGGCTACCGTACTGTAGAGGATACCGTAGGAGAGGAAGGCGAGGAAGTGGCGGCCATTGTGCAGGCCGATGCAGACTCCCAACTGGAATGGGGAGGGGTACGGTAGGCAGCGGAGCTAAATTATCGATTGGGGAAATTACTGCTAAAATGCGTTATCTGTATAAATAGGACCATATTGTTATGAATGAGCTGCTTCTCCAACAGTCGATAGGGGATCCCCAAATGGAGGGGACAGGGGATTGTTCAAATGGGAACTCACAAATGTCGCGTGACCGTACAATCCGATTACGAAGTCATCGCAACTCGAGCAGTAATCGCTGATGACGGGCAGATCTCGCTAGAATGGGAGGGATTTGGATCAAGGGTTGTCAGTATGAAGAATAAGGCTCTTCATCCCTCTTACTCTTTCGCCAGTCAGAGTGACGAGAGAACAAGGGTGAAGAGTCGGATTCTTCATCCTGACGCCTCTTTGAGATCCGATTACGAAGCCACGAATGATCTTTATAAATGGGTTCAGAAAGACTTCTCAAAGGAAGACACCAAAAATTTCCTGATCTTTCCATTTGAATAACGGGAGGTGGCAATTATCCCAGAGTCCACATGGTTTGGCTTATTCCTCATTTTTCCCTATGAGAAACGATTTCCCATCTGGTCGTAATTCCACCACATGTGAAAGCAGGGGATTGCCTATTGATGGCGCAAAATTGATAGGCGCGTGAGTCATAAACGATTGATAAGGCCCATGTTTGCAATCGCTTCGCTCTAGGAGAGAAAGTGCTGGCACCCTATTCGTATTTCCGGAAACGAAACCTCTTTTTCGGTCCTTGATCTTTGATCTTTGATCTTCTCACCTGGGTCTCGAAGCGACGATACGGACTCTTTGGAGCGAATAACTGAACGGAAGGGTAAAGATCAAAGATCAACATCGATGGAAAGCGTACCCTGTAGTAGTGAAAGCACGTGTGGAGAAGGAGGAATCCGAGGATGGGGTGGATGAGATAGTAGAGGAAAGCGTGCCTCGTACCTCTGGAATATCATTATCTCTTGATTTTAAGTGTCAAGGTAGTCTTATGTCTCCGAAATCATCGCATTAGTTCGCAAGTAATAGGAAAGTGATTCATGTTATCAGTTGCGTGACTCAAATGCATCTGCTCAGAGAGACTCACTTGAGATAGTAGGGAATGGCAACACAGAGGGCGCAGTAGAGCAAGGACAGCAGCAAAACGACTACAATCAGGGGAGTTAGTCGATTGGAATACCGCCGAAATGCCTTCAACGCTGGAAATGTGGTAGATCAGATGGGTTACGGTAGGTTGGAGATACCTCGGAGACAGCCTCCAGAAGACCGCTCTAGAAGCATCCTTATTCCGAGAATGAGTTTCTCGTTTTTGCGAATATTGAGGAAAACAAATCTTGAAAATTGCAAGATGAATCACATTACATCGGAAGAATTGAAATTCTAGAGAGAAAAGTGCGAGCCGGGGAGTGGTCCGGGAAATCGTAAAATTAGCTTAAATGTCGCCGGCTTGCCGCACTCTCGCGGGTTCACTACACCACGAAAATTTAAAATTGTATTATCGATTTTTTCATAGTTTCACTTGAGTATTGTTGTATTAAATATGTCAGATCGCTTGCAGGATGTTTGATAATGCTAGTCAAATGCTGATTTTGACTGATTTTTTAATTCAAAGCCCCTTTTCTTGGTTTTAGTTTGTGGTGTTTTTTCGATCATTTTCAAATTTAACTTTCTCCGTTCAGATCATGGAGACATCTTCGGAGGTGGCTGGAGTGCGACTTCCCTGGGTGGAAAAGTATCGCCCTCAGACGCTGAATGACGTCTACTCGCATGAGGAGATCACAAAGACGCGTGAGTGGTCTATTTTGGCTTTATTTTGCCATGTTATACGCCAAGAGTTTCTTATAATCTCTAGTATGAAGTATAATTTTATTTATTCCAGTAAAGAAATGGATCGACACCAACCAGCTACCGCACATGCTCTTCTACGGGCCGCCTGGAACCGGTGAGATTTTATTTTACAAAACTTTTATAAGCGGAGGAGTTTATTTCTCTTTGGGTCCAAAATGTAGGTATGCTGCTTCTAATTAGGACATTGCTTTTAGGAAAGACAACCTCGATCCTGGCCGTTGCTCGCACCCTCTTCTCCGATAAGCAGAGGAATTCAATGGTGAGCGCTGCCTTCTTCAGTTGTCTCATTGTAAATGAGAAAAGGAAAAGTCATCCCGTTGATCCATTCACTTGCGTCCTGCGGGAGATCACTGCTAGGCCAGTGATAAAGCTCAATGGTTTTGTATTTTATTGAAAAAAACTGTCTTTTGTGACGTTTAACTCGAGTTCTATGAAATTATCTCGCAGGTTCTCGAGCTGAATGCCTCGGACGATCGTGGTATCGGCGTGGTTCGCGATGAGATCGTCACTTTCGCCCAGACGAAGGGACTCCATTCGTTCGGAGGAAACGCACTCAATAACGATTCCAAGGTACTAAAATAAAATTGATTCTAACAATGACGTTGCTACTCGAAGATGGGTTGACTAGCTCTTCTTGCGAGGATATTGCCATAATAATTTTACCTTTACGTTTACTTACATTTAGATGTTTCAAATTCAATTCGTTTTTGGTCTAATTGTAAATCCTTCAGACAAACGTGAAGTTGGTGATTCTGGATGAGTGCGACGCGATGACGAAAGACGCGCAGAACGCACTCAGAAGGTTTGATTTCCTCTATTTTGAATAAATTAGTATCTATTTGTATCCTTAATTAAAACAGCGCTATTTTGGCTATTGTTTGAATATCAACGTTGTTCTTTGTTGTCGTGGTTCTATAATGTCAGTACTTTATCGGGATGGGTCAATGGAGGCTAGTCAATTACTAATAGTGGTTAGTGAAACTTAAATAATTAAATTAAAGACGCAATTTCAGAGTGATCGAGAAGTACACGGAGAATGTGCGGTTCTGCATCATCTGCAACTACCTGTCCAACATCATTCCCGCCATTCAGTCGAGATGCACCCGATTCCGATTCGCACCCCTCAAGCCCGAATTGGTTAGTTGTTTTTGGGATTTTTTTTAGGTTCATTCCCTTTCGAATATCGACTTCAGCGATAAAAGTCAGCTTTGGCTCATCTGTACAACTCTAAACCGACTAGTTAACGGAAACATAGATACAGTATCTGTATTATCTATTATTGCGCTTACCGTCGCCGTATCGTTATCGACTTTACAATTCGACTCTTCTATTATTCATGCAACCCAAAATCTCGGGGGATAAAAATGTCAAACTCATAAATCGTATTTGCAGGTGGCGCCCCGCATCGACTACGTCGTGCAGCAGGAGAAGCTCAGCGTGAGTGGAGATTTTTTAAAATCTGAGAATCTGAAATAATTTTCTAAACAAACTTTGAATTCAACCAGGCACATTTGCGCTTTTTAGACTTATCTTGAATGTTTGGCGTTGTGGCGTAACCGAGTATTCGGAAACAGACTATTTATAAAAAGTTAGAAAATGTGAGCTGATCTTGTGAGGCTTAGTTAGATAGCAAACACGCACACCTGCGTACCTCATGTACTTAAGTACGCGGCTACCCGTTAAAAAAATTCTGATAATAGAAAAAGTCGGCTCCCAGTATCAAATTTTTGAATTTTCTGAGTGTTTTGTGCCAAATACTACTTTTTTTATAGGAATAGGTCGGCTACCCGTAGAAAAAAATCCTAATTATTTGCGGCAACCCGATATTTTAGGCAGCGAAAATTCCAAGTATATACTTGGCACAGGTATGCAAACACGTTTTGTATCCCGTTTCACGGAATGCTTCCTTTGACTGCCAGTGTTATGCCGAAAAACTGAGGCTCTAAGAAGGTCGATACTAGGCATATTCGCGTTTATGAGATTCACCTTTAGGCAAGGTTTCCGTTGATCTTCAATCGTCTCTTCACTGTAGAGTAATATACCTCCATTGCAGATCACAGACGACGGGAAGGAGGCGCTGCTCGATCTGAGTGGAGGAGACATGAGGAGGGTGCTCAATGTGCTGCAGGTACTGTTGTTGACTTCCCGTTGAAACTCCGATTCACTGACTTTTCTCGGTTGCACATATTCCGATGTTTTATGATATTATCTGTTGAGACTTCTTTTTGCCTGTCTGTACCATAGATCAAATACCCCTCCCGAAAGGACCCAAGCATACCACATTTTGCGATCAATTTGAGCAAAAAAATCGGAGAAAAGCATACCACCGTTTCATAAAACCAGAAAAGATTGCTCGAAACCTAACCACAGAGGTTTCTGAAAGCATTCTAATTCGTTAAAGCATACCACATGTTAGATTCTGTTTACCTAACTATTTGACCCCTGGTCTGTACTATTGAAAGTGATGATTTAGATTTTTCCACCGCGTACACCCTTTATATTATAGTCCTGCCTCTTTGCATGGACTTTAGGAACTCAAGTAGCCTCGATGCATTGTGCGTGGAATTTATTTTTTGGAACTCGGTCTGCGTAAGAGCTGTATGGGGGGTAGCACAGTGTCCCAAAATGGTCTTCGGCGGTTCATAATATTATAATAAAAATAAATAATATATATTCCAGGCGGCCTCGATGGCGTTCCCTACGGTGGACGCGTCGGCAGTGTACTCTTGCGTGGGACAGCCGACGCCCAAGGAGATGGACAGACTAAGGAGGGTGCTGTTGAATGAGACATTCATGGATGCCTGTCAGAGTGAGTAGCTCCTTTGAAACATAATTATACCTTGGCACTACGCATTATGAGCTAATGTTGACTGCGGAGGGTGTTGTAGAACGAGACATTCATGGATGCATGTCAGAGTAAGTAGCTCCTTTGAAACATAATTATACCTTGTTACTACGCATTATGAGCTAATGTTGACTGCGGAGGGTGTTGTAGAACGAGACATTCATGTACGAGTGTCAGAATGAGTCCTAAAATTGCCGAGGAACTTGGATAATATGGAGCGAAGCATTGGCCTAATCGTTCCTGCAAATTTTAAATTTTACACAGTACATTAATGTAACTGCGAATTTAATGATTGATATGGTTCTCAAATCAAGTCCAAAAACATCTAGACAAGCACATAGCGTTAACCTAGTATCATCCCAGTCAGGTTTATATTTCATGCGCAAACTATAGGTGGACTGCTAGCTCGAAGCTGATTCTGTTGTAATGAATGTGCCTGATCACTATTAATTGTCTCATTCGTAAAATGAAATGTTGCAGAGATCGAGAAGGAGTACATCGAGAAGGGCTACGCGCTCGCTGACATCATCACGCGACTGCACGACCTCGTCTACCAGATGATCATCCCGAGTGATGTGAGTTATTTATAATAGAACCAGTCGATTTTGCCCCCGCCTTCGGCGGGGTCTCATCGTCAGGAAAACTCCACAATGTGTGCTCCGCTCCCCTCTCGTTTCGCAATACAGAAAACACCCTGTTTCCTCTGCGTCTCTGCCCGAGAGAGTTTCTCTGGTGCTCTCGCCTAGGCGAACAAACACACACGCACAGGGAGGACATTCTCCTTTATTTAGGAGTAATGATAGTGTGGGCGCTAGGTGCGCCGGGTAAGATAGGAAACTTTAAAGTAATAGGTAACTAACCTAACCGTCATATCACAAGCTAATGATTGGTTTGATAATTTATTTCATTAGCAATCTAAGAGGAATCAATCCAGCCCGATTAATTCGTTTATGTGATTGTGGTGAAACTCGCTTTCTGCTGCCTTAAAATTATCGTATTCCCAGGTCACGGCGAGTCTGGTGATCGCCCTCGCGACGACGGAGCAGCGACTGTCAGTCGGATGCTCCGACAGACTCCAGGTACGGTATTACTGTAGCCACGCCTGGTTTCCGTTCGCGAGTAGTATCACGAACTGGTTTTATTCAAATACAAAAAAAAAGGTTTTGGAATACGCAAAGTGATAACTATGGTTTGCCCTCCGAAACATTTCATGTTTTCAGAAAATGTCGACTGATTTCAATGGGTTACAAAAGGATAAATTACAACGAGCATTTCAATGTATTGCCCGGGTACCGTATCCGGACAGTATCACGAACTGATTTTATTCAGACTGCCGGCCTCGTCTCGGCCTTCATCATGGCGCGCAAGCGGATCGCAGAGTACGGTAACAAGAACAAGAACCAGATGGAGATCGACTAAACCCTCTCCCTTCCCCGTGCTCTCTCGCACTCTCTGACTAGCGAGAGATTGTGTGAAATTGAGAGAGTCTTTCCTATTTTATGCCTTTACTTTATGTATCGTTACTGTCTCATGCTCGCATATCGATTGTGTAATTTGAACGATGTTGATCTACCCTCCCGAGTATCGATTGATTTATTCCTCATTCCTAAACGTATCTCGCTTCCCCCGCTCACTATGACTTGGTATTTGCCTTAATAAACATGATCTCTTGACTGGTGTTGATCTTTGATCTTCAATCGAATGACTGGTTCGTATCCAGGGAAGTATCTTGAGGCTGAGAAGATTGGAGGGGTTACCGGTCAATTGGTTCAGTGCCCCAATGAACAACCAAGGAGGTATGGGCGGGTACGGTGGTCCGGGAGGAGCGGGAGGTGGCGGGCCGCCTGGTCAACCCGGCCAGCCACAGTACCACCCTGCCGGCCAGCAGCCGCAGTACTACCAAGGTGAGTGACGAAGAAATTAGAATTTTGATAGACCAGTTGATTCGTAGTTGCAAGGGTGAGGTATCAAGCCAAGGATGCCAGCGATTATTATGTGAACCGGACCCACTTTACTAGGAAAGACAAATATGTCCACACTCTGGTGTCCGCCCACAAGTTGGAATCAAGCATTTCCCACAAGTTGCCTCCAAGCTTGATGGCAACTTGTGGGAAGTACTTGATTCCAACTTGTGGGATCTTTCGAGATTGGTGTGGACTACGGTAGCTTTTCCCATTATTGATTTATAGAGAACATGGGTTTCCCCATACAGTAACCAAAAGCCCCGCATGGTACGACCATGTGGGGTGGCCACATCCAAAATACATTCCAACTGGGGACCGTAGACATTCTAGCGCACTCGTGCCCGAAGGCAGTCAGAACAGAGCTGAAAAATGGGACCTTATAGCCTAGGTGCGTGCTGGACGCGACGGGTAGGAAACAGTGCTTGATTCCAACTTGTGGGAATGGGTCAGGTATACTGTACTTGATTCCAACTTGGAATCCTATTTCTACTTGATTCCAACTTGTGGGCCGACACCAGAGCAGTTCGTATCGAAAGTATTCGGCGTTTTGAGGTTTCAGAAACAAGTCAAACTTGATAATATTTCCAATCCATCAATGAGTTGAGAACTTCTCAGTGAATACTAATGCATTGTAATTCAGGCGGGTATCCCGGTGGCCCGGCTGGCGGCGGGGCGCCGCAACAGCAGGGCGGCCTGCCCGGACAGCAGCAGCCCAACCCCATGGGCTACGCGAACAGCCCGCAGCAGCAGCAGTACGCTGCAGCCGCGGCTGCGCGCAACGCGGCAGGAGCCGCGCCACCCGGCGGCGGATACGGTGGATACTATGGCGGACAACCGGCACCCGGAGGAGCACAGGTGAGCAATATGACAACAACCACTCTGAATGTAGAGGGAGGGGAGGAAGGTTAGGCTAAAAATGGACTCTATTGAGAATGGAGCAAGAAACCCGAAATTTATGTTGTGTCAACATGGTTGATTGTGGATACATTGGTACAGTATCAAGTCAGTGTGAGTGAGGATGTCAATAATAATTCTGACGAATCTAATCAGAATAATTGAAGGGCTACATGCAGCAGCAACCCCCGCAGCAGCAGCAGCCGCCGCCGAACATGTACGGCATGCAGCAACAGCAGCCACAGGTGGGTCGGACGGGCTGCAGGTTTTATTAGTCAGTTAATCTACGAAATTCTGTTTTCACCGTATTCTTTCGTGCTTCAAATGGTGGTTATCCCTTCTTGGATTGTTCTATAAACAATTGACTGATTGACTATTAGTGAAAGAAACTATGTATGCTTTTATTTATTCAAAGTTGTCTAATGTTGAATTTATTTTCAAAATATGAAGAAGAGCATTCAGATACCCTCATCGGGCTCGTCGTCGGGCATGTTTGGTGCGGGGCCGAGCAGCTCCTCAGTGAGCAGTAGCAGTGGAGGAGGGGGAGGAGGAGGAGCGCCCCCGCCAAATACGAATTTCGGTTAGTGATGTCTTGCTCAAAGTTGAGCTATACCTGTCCGAATGGGAAAATCGCACCACAATTTGCATAGTCATCATCATCATCATCATTTTATCCAGGTCGAATAGAATACAATTAGGGTCATTCAAAAAGAACAAAGGCGAAACACTTTTTCGACATTCAGTTGTGTATCGGTGGAGAAAGTAATGGGAGGGTGTTCATAACTGATTTCGGTGAGCGCAATTGGGAATACGCCAGGAGGTATTACGATTGACCTGCTACAGTTCAGATGTGGTTGATTTTTTTTCCTTTTTGGAAGAATCGTACTGATACGGGTTAATGCATACGTGATTCAAACACCCTCTGAAACCAGCCTCTCGCAGGCATGACGCCGGCGTACTCTTCATCTAGCGTGAGCGCCGCGTCCTTCGGCTCGGGCATGGCGCCCACGGCGGCTGCAGCTGCATCGGTCGCACCCAGCCCGCAGCTGGCCCCGTTCGGTGCCGCACCCCAACCTGGCGTGCCCCATCCCGCCATGCAGCCGCAGCAGCCGCCGCCCCAGCAGCAGCAACAACCACAGCAGCAGCCGCCTGCTGCTGCTGCAGCAGCTCCTGCGCCTGCAGCTGCCCATCCGGCCCTGCAGCCGATGGCGTCCCATCAGCAGCAGAAGCAGCCCATCGAGACCAAGGTGCCGAACCCCTACTCGGCCGAGGTCCTCGACCATCTCGAGAAGTAAGTCGATATTATTGATTAGTCTGTTTTTGTTTTCTTGTGGTTCGGTAAAAAAACACCGTATAGAACGGAAATTATAGATGCATTTTTTATCGACGAGAATTGGGAGAATTAGTTAGGATGATTTGGTACAGTAAAGTAAAACAGCCGGTGCATCGATGTGCCTGGTAATGATTATTTTCGCAGATACTCAGTGCCCGACCTCTGCGCCATCGGAAGAGAGCTGGTGGCGGACCTCAACTATCGGTGAGCGTGATCTTTGATCTTTGTCCAAGATTGATCTTTGATCTTTTGAATCTCCAAGATTGATCTTTGATCTCTTGCAGCACATCCTCGTTGTGCGCCACTTTCAAGGCGGTGAGCGACCGCAAGCAGTACTCGCTCGCGCCCGAACCACAGATGCAGTGGGTTTAATATTTGAATTAATAAATAAATCGAGAAAATTGTTTTCAATTCATGACATTTTGTTGCCTCGTTACAGCCCATACGATCTCTTAGAACATCCACTTGGAGTCATGAAAAGCCTCTGAAACACTAAAGAACTTCCTGCTTTATATCTATTTTTTCCATTTAGATAGGATATTCCTTTGCAGATATTGCGCCCTGCTGCTGAAGAAGATCGTCGAGATTCGGCTGCGCATCGAGAAGAACGCGCCTAGGGTAATATTATTTATTTAAATAACTTAATAATTTATTTATTTAAAATTATTTCCCCGGTCGTACCAGTCCATACGTCATTACGTGATAGCTGTTCTTTCAAATACATGATAGAGATCGAGCTTAACTGGGTTCTCGTGAGGCTGTAGATAATTTAATTTAATAATAATAATAATTGAAAAAAATAATTAAATTAATTAAAATGTAAATTCAGAGGCGACTGACGGCGGAGTCGTTCATCGAGATGCTGCGCGAGCCGGGAGAGCCCGTTGTCTCAGCGAGAGTCAAGGAGCAGGAGGTGAGGGGGATATTCAATGGGCATTTTCAAAGCCGGGAATCAGACCACTATATATTTAATGGAATCTCTTGTCAGACCTCAAAATATCCGTGTGTAATGATCTAGTGAGGGAAAGGATGGGGAGAAGCATGTTCAATGGGTATCTAACTAAGAATAGCGCTGTGAGTGTAAATAGGAATAGAAGAAACAAGAGGGCGACTGGTTCCTGTTCCTATGTTTGAATTGTGACAAGGCGATCTGATGCTTCTCAAAAAGGTTTAGTCTCACGTGATGCATCATCACCAATATTTTCTTCTTCTGAGTTCTTGAAAAGCAAAAATCCTGAAATTTGATCAGTGGGACACTTGTTTCAATGTGGAAGTATAGTTGCTGTTGAGTTGGTACTGCCAATTCATCCACGGCTGTATGTATATGGAATAATTTCACATAATTCAACATTATTCCAGGACATCTTCACAGCGAACCGTGAGAAGCTGATCAATCTCTCGTCGGATCTCAAGCAACTCGATTGGCTGGCACAGGTTTGCATTTTTCAATACTTTATTTCAATTTAATTTAAATTCTTACAATTTCAGGTAGCAGATCCCAGCCATCTCAAGAAGACGGACGGAATGGCCAGCAGAAAGGTGATTTTTTTGGTTGTATTTAGCGTAAACTGAGCATGATATTTCCCGCTTCAGTGTGTGGAGATATGATCGAAAGTGGAGAAATAAATGATTTGACTCAGGAATCCCTTTTAATTAAATCAAATTCTCGTTCCAGGAGGCCACGAAGCCTGGCGTCATCTAATCCTCGATCGTTCTACTTTGCAGATTTATTTCACTTGTTTTCATCATCCTTTGTATGTACAAATGTTGTGTGCGGCTCCAGTCTGTGATAAATTCAAATTTCAAGCACATTGTGTATTTTGAACGGAAATATACTGGTTCGAGACCAGAAGAGTATTTGTTGTGTCCCACCGAACCGCTCACTGATTACGGTAGTCGATATTGGGTGGTCAGGATGGCGACACGGCGCACGAACGTGATCGCGTCCAAGGTGAGCACGGAGATCCTGCTGGGACGAGTGGTGAAGATGACGACCATCGGCATCGAGAGGATTCCCTGTGCGATGGTAAGTGCGATCTGACCTACCGAACCATGTGATACGGATTACGGTAGATTATGTTCCATGGTGAGCGTGATCTATCTGGCCTACCGAAACAGTAGATCTAGATGATGTGCGATGGCTCGGTGGCTGGTTGAACCAGTAATCGGACCTAAAAACTGGCCACTGTGACTTGTGTGCCGGGCTGTGTTTCAATATGGAGAAGTGGACTGTACTGTACAACAGAAGCTGGGTGATGAAGAGTACGATTGTCTAATAACTCGTTCTCTGTCCCGCCGAACTTCCCCCGCCAAAATTACGGTAACCATATTACAGGTGCGCGCGCAGATGAACGAGTTCAACCAGTACCTGAAGAAGTACTTCGCGAGAAGCTTCGACTTCTGGGCCATCGACAAGCACTCCATTGTGAGTATACGGTAGATGCACAATGTTTGGTAATCGAGAAGTGATTTGATAATCGTCCACCTGCCTGTCATGGCGATATCCAGTCTAGACACTTACCAGCAAACAATTTTGAAATTTGAGCAGTGGGATACTTGCTTCAATGCGAGGGTTTAGCTGCTGTTGTGAGAAACCGGCAATTGATTCTCGGAATATACTGAACAATTGATAGAAAGTTGCTTCGTAATCTGCTTCTTGTTACGAGGAGAAATGGAGACTTAACTTGTCGATAATCGGCTACCGTACCCTCAGGGCGGTCTGGGCGACACGGTGCTGATCCGGCAGCTGCAGGAGTCACAGCGACCATCGGAGAGCTGCTCCCATCGCATCGAGAAGGTCGTCTTCAAGTATGGTCAGTATTTGAAACGAGATGTCCATTTTATGCACATGATTACGAGTAGGAGGCATCACTGAGTAAGTGTTGACTGTGAAACGGTAAAAAACGAGATATGATTGAAAAGTTGCGTTCATGCTAGATTATGGTCTGATTGTGAAACCGAAATTTGCTGCGACTACTTCTAAATAGGCTCGCTCGAAGTAAATGCAGGAATAGAGTAGGAGCTTAATTGATAATTTATTGTGTGTTGGATCGATCCATTGAATCGGTCATAGAGTCCACGGTGAATTATGATACTTCAGCGAAACGTCAATGTCACGGCCCACTATTTGTTTCACATTTTTCGAGATAAATCCCCCACTCTTCACTTTACTCCACCTTATTAATGTAAAATATTATGGTTATTATGAATAATCCATCCTTATCAGGCAACATCATCGATCCGGTGACGGGTAAGCGCGTTATCGCGGGCACATTCAGTGATGAGATGGAGTTGAAGGCGAAGCTCGTCGAGCAGATCGTCGATGAACCATTGCAGGAGGTGAGGAGGGGGGGGGGAAGAGGAGTACCAAGCCCCGCCCACTTCGACTCCGCCCCCTTCACTAAGGAGCGGAGCTTAGGCACCGTACAGCCCTTAGATCACTCTAAGCATGTGATTACGAAGCAGCCTAAGCACTTTCACTACAAATGATCGTCCCTTCCATAAGAGGAAGGACCGAGAGGGCGGGGCATGGTCACCAACTAGGAAGTGCTAGACATGTATTTCACAAAGAGCAAGTAGGCGGTGAGACACAGTAGCGAGAATGGGGATCTTTAAAAACGATTGGAAGGCAACCAATTGAGTTTTCGTTATATTTACCGCCAAGCAGATTGCAGTTTACTGGGGTTGGTTTAACAGCAATGAGACTGTAGGAGTTAATAATTCCTCTAGCTCGGCTGAAAGAAAACAAAAGATGATCGATTTCTTATGATTTCCGACCCTAACATTTTCGTTACAGGAGGCGCTTCTATTCGAGGAGCGTCGTGCCCTTCAGTCTAAGCGTCTCCACGAGGCCAGGAGGGAGAGCGGCGTCTGAAATTAATCGATAATTGGAGATTATCGATTTTTCCTAGCATCTAAATAATCGATATCTCGTCATGAATTGTACGTAGATCTCCACTGAGTTAGACTTGTTGTAGGCTTATCGCAAATGTTATTGTTGAGTTGATGAATCGATAAACTTTCCTTTTTTTCTGTTGCTTTGCATGAGTACGTGAAGTGGTAGAATAGCCGAGTTTACCTAGCGAGGAATGAAAGTTGTCGATTGGGGAGGGCTACGGAAGACGTGTTTAGATGGGCGAACGGCCACATGAGATGGCCTTCAACGTGACCGAATTCGTGGAGAAGAGGGCCGCCCAGATCCATGATCTACTCGCGGTTAGTCGGAAGGATTACGGTAGTTCAGTAGAATATTGGTTTTCCTGTAGGTCCAGAGCGATCGTGGTAATCCAATATATTGTGCTTTATTTTCCTCATCCTACCCCTCAACCACTGAACAAGCCTGATTCCTTTCGAATAGCATGAGAATTCGAAACACAAATGTTCGGCGGTTGTGAAACTTTCTCCTTCCATGACCAAATAGGTTGTTTGGAGCGCGCACAAGTATATGGCAATTGTACAACTTACCTGTATCATGAGTTAGAGGGTTATTTGGAGTGTGCGATCTCAAAAATCGATATTGTATGTTCTACGATACCGTAATCCTAACCTACCGTACTCCCTTGTCAGGTGATCGATAACTCGTCTCTCGTGGCGGGCGAGGTGACGAAGGGACCGCGCACGGCTGCACAGCGACTGCCACGACACATGCGACGGCGCGCCATGTCGCACAATGTGAAGAGAATGCCGAGGAGGTGGGAAATGATGTATATAGTAGGACAGCAGGTAAATTGTGGTTTCGTGGGTTTGGTCAAAGGAAGATAAATTCTCGAATGCATTAGTGAAGCTCAGAATCTTTCGGGAACTAAAAAAATGAAATGAATGCTCAGGAGGAATATTTCATTGTGCAAAAACAAAAATTAACAGGTTAGAAAAATTGGAAGCTTGTTAGTGAAAGTGGTGAATTCCGATTTCGTTGATTGTTCTAATGTAGTGATATCCCCGAATGCTTTAGCAGAGACTATCTGAGAGAATTTAGTTAGGCTCCACAGGGGCCGTACAAACTTTTTTGACGATTTTCTGAAAAAAACGGCCCCTGAGGTACTTTTTCACGTAGAGTTCGAAAATCGACCTTAGAAAGCCGTATCTCCGACCCCCGGTGCCCTATGGATCCTGGTACCGTGTCATTGCCAATTACAAAATCGCGAACGGAGCTTCAAACCTATACATATTATAGCACATTTTGTAGAGCTCGTTGAGACAAACATTTTTTGGGAAGAAAGTGAAAAAAATATTTTCATTGAAGAAGAGAGTTATGCTCTTCAAAAGTTTTGAAACATCTGTCGTGAAAAATTTTTGCCCGCATGGTACAAATTAAACTTTTTTATTGGATTCCCCCATGTAATTTTACCCCGGACTACGTTTTTTCAACGGAAAATATTTGGGGAAAAGTTGGTTGGTATCCCGCCGAAAGGGCGCAACATCGCTTTTTTGCTACATTTCCAGAGATTCGACATTGAAGAACTTTCGATTTTCGAGCCAATAAGTTGCAGTTTCTACTAAAAATGTCTAATATGGGTCAGAACATCATTTTCTGAAAGTTTGGAGTGAAAATTAAATAAAAAAATATTTGTGAAAAAAAAATTTTTTTCAAAATATAAAAAAATTAAAAAGACTCCCGATTCTTTCCAAACTTTCAGAAAATGATGTTCTGACCCATATTAGACATTTTTAGTAGAAACTGCAACTTATTGGCTCGAAAATCGAAAGTTCTTCAATGTCGAATCTCTGGAAATTTAGCAAAAAAGCGATGTTGCGCCCTTTCGGCGGCATACCAACCAACTTTACCCCAAATATTTTCCGATGAAAAAAACGTAGACCAGGGTAAAATTACATGGGGAATCCAATAAAAAAGTTTAATTTGTACCAGGCGGGCAAAAATTTTTCACGACAGATGTTTCAAAACTTTTGAAGAGCATAACTCTCTTCAATGAAAATATTTTTTTCACTTTCTTCCCAAAAAATGTTTGTCTCAACGAGCTCTACAAAATGTGCTATCATATGTATAGGTTTGAAGCTCCGTTCGCGATTTTGTAATTGGCAATGGCACGGTACCAGGATCCATAGGGCACCGGGGTTCGGAGATACGGCTTTCTAAGGTCGATTTTCGAACTCTACGTGAAAAAGTACCCCAGGGCCGTTTTTTCAGAAAATCGTCAAAAAAGTTTGTACGGCCCCTTCTAAATTCTCTCAGATAGTCTCTGTTAGTAACATCATGGTGTGTGTATCCAAATTAGCAATAATTTGTTCAGTTACGAGTGACTTTCTGAGTCAGTGAAAATATTTGCACTGATGCTTGGCATTAGCCGAAAAATCGAATTCCTCCAAAATTTGTGTGTAAGTAGGACTCACCTAGTATAGCCCAGCGCCAACTTATTTAGTGATCTGAATCACTCTCCGCCGAATGGTAACGAATTTTAAAGTGAAACATATCCCAACCGAGTTTGTCATTTCGTAATCGTTCGAAAAGTTTGATATCGTGAAAAATGTGTATTATTTATGGGATTACACATGCCAATTTTCATCCCGAACGATTCATTCTTGTTCGAGAAAAATCGAAAAATACATTATTTTTGATTAAACATAGTCTGTATTTCCTTAACCCGCCTCCACGTAACCAATTTTATTTCATCAATCTAAAGAGAAACTATTCAACTATCTTCAGTGTTAAAATAAAACAAATTAAAAATGGGAGGTTGGAGAAATGAGGAAAAGACTGCGTCAAATACCAAAAAAAATCAGTTGTCGATAAGGTGACTACCGTAATGTTCAAGGGCGGCCGGGAGAGAAAACAAGTCCTTGCTCGGAATTTTGCACTTCATGATCCGGGGTTCATGGTCGGGGGTCGACCAATAGTACAGTATACAAAAGTGCATTACCGTAACCCAGCATGTTACAGTAACCCAAAATACCGTAATCCGAGAATCGCAAACTGACTTTTTTTATAAAGTTTGTTTAAAAATCGGTTCTTTAGATATTTATGGGTAATTCGAAGAGAATTTAAAAAATAATAATTTTTCAACCAAAAATCATGGCCTAGTGGCTAATGCGATAGGCTAGCAATACGAAGGTACGGTAGAGCGCAAAAATATTCGGACATTTTTTTTGTTTCTGCTATAACTTTTGAGTCAGCAAAGTAATAAAATTGAAACTTTCTGAACACTGAGGAACTATATAGGATAATATTTTTCCTCTTTGATGGGAATGTAAAAAATCGATAGTATTGCATAGTGATAACGAAATCGAATTATGTTTTGCGATAAATCGTTATTCCTAGAATAAATTTTCCTATCTTATCAAACTTTCTATGCATAAAGATATGATTGAGGTCTACCCAGGAAAAAAGTTTTAAGTTGTTTTTAAGTTGCTTGCTGCAGCGGCGGCAGGGTTGCCGAAAAATCAGGGTCGATTTTTCATAACTCTGCTCCTAGACAAGCTAGAAAGTCGTTCATTCTGTTTCTAATAACTAGTACTACATACCCTGAGAGTTTAGTGAAGATTGGCCTGAATTTACACTTTTTACGCCAATAAATCACTTTTTCTCATGACCCTACTTTGACCCTCTGCCGCTCCGAGGGTGAATTTTGTAAAAATCTGCTTTTATCGCAGGCACATTGCAAAACCATCCATTAGTAATGTCTCAAGTTTTCAGAGCGTTTGCTATACTCTCCGGTCTGTGGTGATCGATTTACTGAGACACAGTCAGTTTGAAGAGGCCTCTTCACTTGAAGAATTGAAGAGGATCCTCTTCAATTGTTTTCAAAGACGGAGAATTTAACCCAAACTTAGCCAAACAATGGATCACCCACACATTATCATCGTCGCAAATTTTTAGACTTGTGGCTCAGATAGAAAGAGAAATAAGAACTATCAAAGTAGGCGGGACTAACATTTTTTTAACCCAATGTGCCTCCGTAAATCGACCGCCACAGACCTGAGAGTATTACAAACGCTCTGAAAACTTGGGACATTACTAATGGATGGTTTTGCAATGTGCCTGCGATAAAAGCAGATTTTTACAAAATTCACTCTCGGAGCGGCAGAGGGTCAAAGTAGGGTCATGAGAATAAGTGATTTATTGGCGTAAAAAGTGTAAATTAAGGCCAATCTTCACTAAACTCTCAGGGTTTGTAGTACTAGTTATTAGAAACAGAATGAACGACTTTCTAGCTTGTCTAGGAGCAGAGTTATGAAAAATCGACCCTGATTTTTCGGCAACCCTGCCGCCGCTGCAGCAAGCGGCAACAACTTAAAACTTGTTTTTCTGGGTAGAACTCGATCATATCTTTATGCATAGAAAGTTTGATAAGATAGGAAAATTTATTCTAGGAATAACGATCTATCGCAAAACATAATTCGATTTCGTCATCACTATGCAATATTATCGATTTTTTACATTCCCATCAAAGAGGAAAAATATTGTCCTATATAGTTCCTCAGTGTTCAGAAAGTTTCAATTTTATTACTTTGCTGACTCAAAAGTTATAGCAGAAACAAAAAAAAATGTCCGAATATTTTTGCGCTCTACCGTACCTTCGTATTGCTAGCCTATCGCATTAGCCACTAGGCCATGATTTTTGGTTGAAAAATTATTATTTTTTTAAATTTTCTTCGAATTACCCATAAATATCTAAAGAACCGATTTTTAAACAAACTTTATAAAAAAGTCAGTTTGCGATTCTCGGATTACGGTATTTTGGGTTACTGTAACATGCTGGGTTACGGTATTGCACTTTTGTATACTGAACTATTGGTCGACCCCCGACCATGAACCCCGGATCATGAAGTGCAAAATTCCGAGCAAGGACTTGTTTTCTCTCCCGGCCGCCCTTGAAGATTACGGTAGGTCACCTTATCGACAACTGATTTTTTTTGGTATTTGACGCAGTCTTTTCCTCATTTCTCCAACCTCCCATTTTTAATTTGTTTTATTTTAACACTGAAGATAGTTGAATAGTTTCTCTTTAGATTGATGAAATAAAATTGGTTACGTGGAGGCGGGTTAAAAGACACTATCTGAGTCGATCGACATAGTGTTGGCATTCTTCAAAATGCAACCTATGCTCTTACTTGCATGGTAGGTAGTACGTGATGAGTGTGTGCGGGGAAGGGGGTTTGCTAAGCTTCCTTGCTTCTCCGCGCTTCAGGCGGTAGTGAAAAGT
>LS488752.1:12768-71378 GCA_900490705.1 Pristionchus arcanus | reverse complement strand
CAAAATTTTCTAGTAATGCAATATTTAATTTTCAAATTAATATTATGATAGTACTAATACGCAGTGTCATCATTAAAACATCACACATTCGAAACACAATATTTCATTTTTAAAGCATTTTAAAAATAAAGTCAGTTTGTGATACTGCTGGAGTACGGTACTCTGGGTTACGGTAACATGATACAGTAGGTTAGGTTACTGTGGGAACATTTTTTGTACAAAGCGTGAAAGTGAGAGCCGGAGCCGTTTGTTCAATTCCGGAGCCGTCATTTAGTTTTGGGGTACTGTAAGCACTATCGTCAAACTTTTTAGCGGTTTTTCGCCTTTTGAACATCCTAAGGAATCGAGATAAATTTCGTCCTTTTTACTGAATGTGTGTTATCAAAATACGGATCGATTAAGAAAATAAAACATCATCATGTCCGGCGGGAAAAGTGGTAAAAAAATTAAAATGTGACGAAAATTTCGAATTTATCGATTTTCAGCTTTGGATGAAATTTGAGCGAAAAATGCCCCCGAGTAAAAGAGTCTTAGAATTCGACGAGGAACCCAACTAGACCACTCCCGAATCGATTGGATTCGTTTTAAACGTTTTGACCTATGACGTCATCAAGCACTTTTCACTACCGCCTGAAGCGCGGAGAAGCAAGGAAGCTTAGCAAACCCCCTTCCCCGCACACACTCATCACGCACTACCTACCATGCAAGAAAGAGCATAGGTTGTATTTTGAAGAATGCCAAGTCACAACACAAACATGTCGATCCTCTCAGATAGTGTCTTTTAAGGAAATACAGACTATGTTTAATCAAAAATAATGTATTTTTCGATTTTTCTCGAACAAGAGTGAATCGTTCGTGATGAAAATTGGCATGTGTAATCCCATAAATAATACACATTTTTCACGATATCAAACTTTTCGAACGATTACGAAATGACAAACTCGGTTGGGATATGTTTCACTTTAAAATTCGTTACCATTCGGCGGAGAGTGATTCAGATCACTAAATAAGTTGGCGCTGGGCTACACTAGGTGAGTACTACTTACACACAAATTTTGGAGGAATTCGATTTTTCGGCTAATGCCAACGATATTTTGCTTGACTCAGATAGTCACTCTTACATTGTTCTGTCGATCGATACCCGCATACCGTATCCCCCCCCCCCCAGAATCCCTGCCTCTCTTCAGATTCCGCGCGTTCGCTCGTCCTTTCCTCGAGCGGTCGAAGCACCGCAAGAAGCCGCCGTCCCGATTCGCCAGACGACGACCGAGGAATCTGCTGCTGGTGAGGAGTGGGGTTACTGAGGCACTTTAGGCACACATGGGCAATACGGGTACAGATTTCTGGTACGGCCAGTCTATGTTTCATGAGAATCGTTTTTGGAGAAGTGCTGAAGAAGCCCAATAGAGAAGGCGATGAGAGCTCAAAGAACTGTTCAGCGAATTAGACGTTTCGTTGTTTTCACGGAAACCATGGAATAGATCGGATATGCGTATTCTTCCTAGACTTGACGTCAGGCTGAAACCTGAGTTTAATGAGGGGAATTTTACTTTACCATTTTAGAACTACGTTCGCCGACAGCGCTCGCAAGCCTGGCTGGAGACGCACATTTGGCACGCTAAGAGGTTCCACATGGTGGACAGGTCAGTGGGTTACGGTAGTTTGGAATACGGTAGTCTTGGTTACGGTAGTTTGGAATACGGTAGTCTTGGTTACGGTACATATTTGAAATGGCGGGCGGCCCGGGGTGGGTTTTTGAAAATCTATTTTTTTTAAATTGCATAATAGAAATTTGTCACGCCTTGCGATTGCGTGCTTCATCGAGTAACCTTGTTCACTGCCTCTGCGGCGTTTCGTTGTTCGTCTGTTCCTTATTTAAAGAAATAATGATAACATCATTGAAGTGTTCCCCCTATACTGAAGGTGCAGTTGTTATCAAGATCGTTTTTCAGATGGGGCTATCGACTGCCGGACCGCAGCTACCAGCGGGCCTTCCGTCCAATCTACCGAACGACGAGAAGGGGAGCAGTGGTGAGGGACAAGAGCTACTTCGCATGTCTGCTGGTGAGTGATGTTATCAAAGCTTTTCCCGGTCAGATCATTAGCAGCGATGTTCTAGACGCGCCAGGTTAGAATGAGGGAGTGGTAGAGGATTGGAGGAGTTATGTTCCCGTCCCTCAAGTATGAAAATTACTACTTAATTTGATCCAAAGAGAATGGGGATGTGCACGCCGTTTCGTTCCCACTGCTATTTTTTACACTGGATTTGTTGGCTTTGAGTTTCACTTGATGATTGTAACTAGAATGTCGCCTATCGGAGCAATAGGAGTTACTTCCTTGTCGAATTCAATCAAATTATTCATATTCTCGATGTATTTTTCTATTAATCACCTTGTCAAATGATTTCTAACATTCTGAATATTTTCCTAATTCACAGCTCTCCGCGCCCAGCCAATCCGTCCTGATCTCCGCCCTCTCCCCTCTGTGCTGTCCGGCTGCAGTGGAAGCGAGTGTGAAAGGAGTGGGAGGACGAGACGGAAAGAGGGAGATCACCACACTGCTGTACAGGAAAGGTACGGTATACTTGCTAGAACATTGGGAGGGAGACTAACTTTATGTTGTGCCGGAAAGGTACTGTGCTCAACAGAGTTGCGATCGAAATTTGATCGATTTTCGAACAAAATGTAACGAGGTTCACTTGTGCTTCAGCCCAATATCAAGGCTTGAATGAATCGAGAGAGTGTGATATCTTTTCATTTCATGAGTTATAATTAATTTTTGCAGACGCCTACCCGCACGGACTGATCGGGCCTGCGCGATTCCAGTGGTCGACGAGCGACGATGGTTGGTTTGAGTTTCATCGTTAGAACAAAGGCGTGACAATCTGAAATGCGATAATACTGTCATCGTAGAACGTAGAACTAAGAATACAATTCTTCTCCGATTCGTTACATTTATTCCAGTGGTCGAAGGGTGATGATGGTTAGGTGCTGTGGGTTTCAGTGATTGTACCAAGTCGAGGTTATCGCAGCTGCGACAACGGGTGGAAGCAACATGCCTTTCGACCAAATCTGCAGCAATATAGAATGCGTGGTGCTCATCTTCACCGGGGTGAAATTTGGCTCCCGGATCTGATCGTTCCCTGCTGCAGGCCGCGCGCAGCTCTCCCTCTGGCTGCATCCTTCCTGTCGTGCAGCAGTGCTGGCGGAGCTGCATCCCCTGCTGCAACTGCAGAAGATGCAGCAGGAAGAGGCGGATGAGGAGACGAAGAAGAAGGTGAGAGATTGTTGCACCTGCAGAGTCACTGCTTCATTAGGCATTCGTATTCACTTGCTGGTCGACGTGATAATGAAACTTCGGTGTACCGTCAAAAATAAAATAAAACATTGGCTGAACAAGAATCGAGTGCCTTGATAAACTAACAATTTTAACGGAAAAAATAATGCGCAATTTCGCAGCTGGCCAGTCCGGAAAACATCACGGAGTGGCGTGCGGCCCGCGCTCAACTGCTAACGGAGGTGTATGAGGGAGCGGACGGAGTGAAGGTACGGTAGAAGGACTACTGTCATTGATTACAGGAGTAGGGGTAGAGGGATGCGGATAGGCGGCTACGGTATTCAGAATAGATGTGATTGGAACTCGCTCCATGAATTGTTTTGAGAAGCAGCTATCTATAATATGGAGTGGCTGTAACCGCGATTGGCCTAGTTATCTATCAGTGAAGGCGGAAAATAAACTCTTACAATGACGCAATAATTCAGATGGAGGATCTGCGCGACCAGCTGGTCCGTCTTCGATTGGTCGGGCCGAAGTCATTGAGAGTACTGGCGGAGAGTCTGAGATTGGTGGAGGGAAAGGAGGCAGAGGGATATGAGTGAGTTGTTTTAGTATTGAAATGCTTCTGAAAAGGTTAGGTAAGGGAATGTAAATTAAATGAGGAGGCTGGATTAGTGTCTAGCAATTAATCGAAGGGATCTGTGTGGCTTGAAAAACGGAGAAACGCCGAAGTTGTGAAGTGATTGATTTATTTCAAGTTTTTGTTAGAATTGGCAGCCGGCAGGTTTCGGTAACAACGAGTTACTAAAGCTTGATGAAATCATGTGAGTCGATGTCATAGTTATAAACAGGTCTAGAAACCAATCACAATTATTTCTTCATAAGCAATGTCGAACATACTTTGATTGAATGGGCAGATTGTGGTTGCAACAATGAATGTTAGGGAACTTAACGACACCGCAATGGTCATCTCATCATTCATATGATAAACAAATCCATCTTTGATCAACAAATACCAAAAATGTGACTGTTATCATATTCTTCACTTTTTCTTAAAATTAGATCATAAGAAGCCAAGGATTCCAAGCGATATTCCTTGCAAATCTTTGATCATCGTGACGCCTTCTAGCTACTGTAATAATGCATTCTTTGCAGACAGCAGCACGCGTGTTGGCGCGAGGTGTACTCGCGTGTGCCGCCCGGCGAACTGCAGGACGGACTGGCGATATCGCTGCTGATTGAGGTACGGTAGGATTGAAGGATACGGTAGTGGTACGGTAGCATGGTAGCTGATTGTGAGTGAGACTGTGGTAGCGCAAGGTGATCAATGCGTTCGGTGACAAAGGGAAATGTGAAAATTTTATGCATACCCGTTAATCGCGGCTGAGTATGAGATCAATTCTTTTCTTGGTGGTGGAGGCAACGGAAGTTTCACCAGTCGCACTGCTGTTTCTGTGTTGTGTCAAGTTCCCGCGAGCAACGTAAGAAGTGGTTTCAGATCGTTTCGCCGTGAAAAAAATAATAACTAAATTCACGAAAGATAACTGATCCCCTCTTCAGGATCCCCGTTGTGGTCGGCCGGCGCGACGCGGTTTGCTGGAGAGAGAAGTGGTGAGTGTATAGCTGAACTTTCTGATAATATTTTCTGATTGATTTCTTCATCACATTGTGAATGCGTAAAAATTCCGGAGTTTGGCCAATTTTTAAAGCTCTAATTCACTATGATTTTATAGCGAATATAATTTAATTTTTCAACAAATGGATCTGTTGTTGATTATAACATGAGAACAGTTCCGCAATAAGTCTTTAAGGTGACGCACCAATTCACCTTGAGCACTTGAAATTTTAAGTGCGGAAGAGCGTTTGGATTTGAGAGAATCAGTGAAATGTTGCTCAATTATGATTATCAATTCAGCCCCCGCCCGCAATCGATCCCGACGAGGTCGACCATCCGACGCCCACGGCGACACTATGGTCGAGGGAGGAGAGGATGAGGGTGATGGAGGTGAGGAAATACAAATTGAGTCAGAACTTGAAGTTGAAAATTCATTGAATAGAAACACTTTTTTTGTTATGTCGATTTCTGTTGAGCAGTATGAAATTTGGGGTGAGGTGATGACGGTGAAGGAACAGGACTCATATTGGGTTAAATTGTTTGATGCTTCCAAATGATCGTCGTTTATAAAGCGGCAAATGGAAGTAGGTAATGTGGTGCTCTACTCCTCCTGGGCGAAGTGTGGGGCAAGGACATGATCATATCGTTGAACCAAGTTGTAAATTTACAGTTATGAATAGTTTTTTAATCGTGATCCTGAATCGATATGTATGTATATTTTGATATTGATCGAGGAAGGGATGAATTTGGGTTATGGGGTTGGCGGCAATTAGATGATATGGGAGGAGTATGTCATAAAGGAGAGGGCAACGTTTGGCTCTTTGTATAGTCAATTTGGGACACAGGGTGTACTTGAGTTTCTGAGTTTACTTACTTACGAGTAATGTGGGAGCAGATCAATGTATTGAATCGTGGCGCTGGAAAAAAAACAAAAAAAAAAAGATCTTGATAGTTGATCTGGCGTTATTATCAAAACCAATGATTTTTACCGATTGCACTTGAGTTTCATACTGCAATGACATACTAGCTGTGCTGGAGCAGCGCAATAGAGTGTAGTCTTCCGCCGGAAAAAAAATATCAAACATCTTCGTAGATCTTGTGTTCTTATCGCAGCTAATGTTTTGCACCCATAGTACTTTAGTTTCACGGTGCAATGACATACTAGTAGTGCAGGATCACAGCGATTGAATGCAGTTTTTCGCCAAAAAAAATATTCACATTGTACTTAGTTGAATTTTTCGCTATCAATGTTTTTCACCGATAGCACTTGAGTTTCATAGTGTTAACACATACTAGTAGAGTTGGAGCAGAACAATTGTACTCCGTGTGATCCCCGAAAAATCGTACACTTATTCGGAGCGTACTCATTGTTTTATAATTGCTCACTCGCAGGCTCGTCTGTCCAACTCGTCGATGGCGGAGCTTCGCGGTGCGTCGATCGGTGGAATGATCGCCCAGACGGCTGCGAAGATTCCCGTCGTCGTCGTCATCAGAAGTGCCGCCGCGCAGGAGATGACGTTGAGTGGTACGGTGGATCGATAACTCCTAACACTAAACTGTCCATGCAATGCTCTATGCGTATCCCTTTTGACCTGGCTCTCTTATTAGTTCAATAGAAACTGAAATGTGTGGGTTACTGTACTTATGTAATGATAGTATACGAATTGGAATATATTGGATTCATTTTTGCGACACGGTGAGAAGAATCATGGAAACAGCATTGTGCCACTACTTGAATTGATGGTGTATCCTGAATTTGATGGGTGTCTTTTTTTAGGCTTGGCGAGAATATTTTATTTTTAGCATCTTAGGTTCGGGTGATTAATCATAGCATGATTTGAACCGATTATTTAATACATTGGTGAATCTGGAATGTGACGGTTTCGATATTTGCAGACTTTTGAAAAGTGTTATATTCAGGGGCAGACATCATCGCTCCGGCAAGCTTCGGCGCCGATCTGTGGATCGCCCTGCAGTTGAGGACGGCGAGGGCGTCGGGATTGAGGTGGGATTATGAGTTCTAGTTGCATGGGTTGAGTGTGCGCTAGGAGCGCCGGGTTAGGAGATGGAATCAGGAGCAGATTAAAGATTATTCCGACGTAGGTGATGCTGAAATCAGAGAAAGTACGGGGGGGGGGAACGGCGCTAATATGTGGTTTGGGGTGAAAATGCCACCTGTGACATTGCCGTTTCAAATTTCAGCCTTATTAATTGAAGTTAATTATGAGGCAATGTGAGATCGTCATCGAGTTTTAAAAAAAAGTGCTTTGATTAATATGAAAAGATTTGTATATGCTATCTAGACTATTGCTAGTGGCTGGCATTTTGATCATCTATTTACTAATTATGCTAAAAAATTACATTTATAAATTCCAGAGATGAACTAGCTGCGCACGCCGAGTCGGCCACGCCCGCCTTCCCCGCGGACAGTGTGGACTCGCGAGCGGGAGAGGAGGAGGGAAAGAGGGAGAAGAAGGAGAAGGAGGAGAAACACTTCTCTAGGTACTTTATTGTCTCAACAGGAACATTTGAAGAAGTATTGTGAAGGGCGTTGTTCTAGATTGGATAGATGTTTGGCACTGTGAAATTCGGGTTTCACAATATTGGTATATGCCGGAGAATGCGGGCTGTATTTGATTGAATCCAATCTCGTCGCACAAATCTTACAAATCTTGTTAGGAAAATTACGTCCATGATATAAAAAAACACTTAAAATTATAATGGAACAGGCCTCACAATCGTCGACCGTCATTCTGGGACGGACTCTCCATCAAATACCCATTCTCATTCGAGTGGGCGGAACTGGTCGCTGATTGGAGCAAAGTAAGGGATTTAAGAATATATTATTTAAAATCCATTTATAAAATGACACCAATAACCTCTAGGGTGAAGAGATAGCGAAGGGTAGTGGGGAAATTGCGGGTGACCCGAGAGGAAAGCGAGAGTGGAGCGCTCTTGACGCGTGCAGAGAGCGGAGTGTACATGTGGTCTCGTGGTGTAGTGGTTATCACGTCTGCTTTACACGCAGAAGGCCGCCGGTTCGATCCCGGCCGGGACCTCTCCTTTTGCAATTATTTTTGCAGGTCGGAAAAGAGACTACGAGTGCCGGCGAGCCGTATGTGCTGCGCGACCGGCGGTTGCTGCAGAGTCTGGCGCTGTTTCTTAGCGGGAAAGGAGGAGAGAAGGCTGTGACGCAGTTTCGCGGTAAGTGTTGTTGTTATTCCGTGTCGTTGTTTTTGAGGTAGCTATTAGTCATTGGCTATTGTTGCAAAGTATTTAGAAATCAGAGATCTTGTTTTATCGTTTAGTTTTTATTTAATTTTATTGAAAAACTATTCAGAAATCGTCTCCGAGCACTCACAAGCGCTCGTGCAGGTTCAAATCGATTGCGTGAAGCGAGGAAGACCCAGGAGGTATTCAGTTTCTCGTTCTAATTATCTATTAATTATGTAATTTATTAATTATCTTAAATATAATATTTAAGATTCGCCACAATCTGCCTCGGGCAGCCCGAAGAGGTGGCCAGAAAGAGGACTAAGGGCGAGGAGAGCTACACGGAGCCTTCCCGATCGGAGATCAAAGATCAACCGAGGGAGCAGAATGGGGGAGGGGATGAGATGGAGGTGGAACAGGTTGACTTGAGTTTCAATTTAAATAATAATTAAGAAAATTGAGGAAATGACAAAGGAGGAGAAGAAGCAATGGCAGGATGCTTTGTGGAAGGTGAGTTGGCGTTTCAGAGGTTTTATTATTGGTGGAGGATAGCGATAAACCAATAGGTCAGTAGGTCCCAATCAATAAAAAATAAGGACAGTCATGCCAATCAATATTCGATTTAATTAGAAAGCGTTTCAGTGGGGGTTTATTATCTGTGGAGGATCGGAGTAGATCAATGTGAAAACGATAGCTATTGCCAATACATCAATTAATGATAAATTTGAGTTCGTGTTTCAGAGGCTTTAGTATTGGGGGAGGATTTTAATAGGCCAATGTGTGATGGCTAGACGGCACCAATAAATAAATAAGTGATAAATTACCTAATGATGACGAAATGCAGGACGTGGTCTCCACTGACGTCACCTCCAGGGAGAAGACCATCTCACTCAAGGAGATGTTCGCAACGAAAACCGTGTCGAAGTGAGCGATCTTTGATCTTTTGAGATTGATATTTTATCTCTGGAAACTAATCTTTGATCTTTTCAGAGAGCGAAAGCGCACACTACTTAATCGCAAGAAGAAGCTGCGACAGAAGAGAAGAAGGTGAGGCGAATTTTCAAAATCATGGTGCAATTGGGTTTCATCGTGAGCATGAAACTTCTACTTTCGCTTTGACCTTAGTTTTTGTCTATTCCTTATTCAAAAAAAACGAGCCGTTCGATGAACTTTCAATCTCAGCCATTTCTATTTTTAGAATGACCGCGGGCACTCGGGCTGCTGAGGCCGAGCGAATCGCCAAGGAGATGGCGGCGACAAGCTATCGGGACTCGGCCACTCGGTTCGTAGTTTGTAGTCTGATCTTTGATCTCTGATCCCTGATCTTTGATCTCTGCAGCCCGGTGTGTGGTCGTGTGCTGCGCGGTGACTTCTGCTTCACGGCGGCCAAGGGACGGGCGATCGGACTGGTGCCCATCCAGGCAATTGCAGAGATACGGGAGAGGAAGGGAGAGGTGATGGTGAGGTGAGTGCAGGAGGAAGGGGTACTGTAGCCGAGGTTTAGATACGGTAAGATCGAATTTCGTTGCAGGAACACGACGTCCAAGTACTACCACGCGGCCAGGGCTACCGTATCGATGGCGAGATTGACGCTGTGAGACGAGGAAGATTATCGATTGATCGATTGGCTGTTATCTGTTTTTATTCGCATTTGTTCAGTTGTTTTGTTTCTGTAAAGTTCATGTTGTTATCCCGAAAAAAATTGTTGTTTATGTTGAGAATGTAGATGAAGTTTTTTCTCTTATCTCGATGAGCCAGCACGAGACAGAAAAAATGCATGATGTTATCGAGTCATGAAGTTTATTACTGAAAAATTATTTGTAAAAATAATGCAAGAAAAAAATTATTCGCGAAAAATCCTAAAAAATAAGAACTCAGTTCTCGATGCTATCATGAAATGCAACTGATTACCGTACTGAAGTCGGCTGCGGCATCACTGTTTTAGATCGGCTGATTTTTTGATTTCTCAAGTTCTTGCTAATTATTGATTATTCTGTTTTATCTAAATAGCTTTAGAAGATGGCGTCGAAAGTGGGTGCTCGTGTGCGCAAGAAGGAAGTGGTCAAAGTCATCCATTCCGCGCTCCTACGCACCACTATCAAGTAAGCATCGTTTTTCTCTCTCCTGATCACTGATCACCCCAGTGTAATGGCACTGTTCTTGCAAGAGTTCTCTTCAAGTATTGGCTGTTATCGTTGAAACTTTGAAAACGCCCCCAATTAAACATCTTTAAATTACGAAATACTGCTGACTTTGCATTTTGAAATTGCTTGTTGTGCATGTTCCGTCAATGATAACAAGACAACATCAATTCGCATGCAATCAATGCGAAATGGTATCACTATCCTTCTGCAGGGCTCAGATGGCATCAGCCGCCCCTCCTCTCGGGCCCCAGCTCGGTCAGCGAGGTATCAACGTCGCTAACTTCTGCAAGGAATTCAACAAGGAGACCGGACACATCAAACCCGGTTAGTACTGGTTATTTTGAAATCACTTACTGGTTAATACCGTGTAACTAACACACTTTTGATGCAATTTGGTGTAAGATGCAAGTCGGTTTATGTAGCATATTGTCATGAGATAACATTAGCAATGCAGGAGTTCCTCTGCCGACGCGCATCCACGTGAAGCCGGATCGATCGTACGAGCTGGAGATCTGTTCGCCGACGTCGTCGTGGCTACTCAAGCAAGCAGCCGGAATCAGAAGGGGCAAGCAGTTCCCTGGTGAGAATGTCGATCATAATTAACTAGATACTAACTCTTTATCTTTTAATCATGCACCGGTCATTTAGATAAGAGATATCCATTAGAAAGATGAACATTGAGGAATGAATCCTCTTTTCCCCAATATATGCTGTTAAAATTGAAAGTATAGTGTGAAATAATGACCATCGTTTTGCAGATGAGATCGCGGGCAAGCTCTCCGTCAAGCACATCTACCACATCGCGCAGGTGAAACAGAAGGACAAGGCGCTGGTCGGAGTGCCCCTTGAGGTAGAATTATGAAATCCTAATTTTCGTATTTTAAACTTATTAGCGTTCGATTCTTACTAAAAATGAAGGCCTAAACCTGAAAATTGCAGGAAATCTGCCGAAACCTGGTGAAGCAGTGCTTCACGCTCGGCATTCAAGTGCAGAATGAGGATTTGAACGAGGAAGACATCGCCAAGTTTTTGGAGGAAAGGAAAAAGGTGGGATTTGACTTATTTTTCATTTTCTTCGAACTAGAGGCGAAATATTGTTTCACTTCTGTAGTTTTTCCAATATTGTACTAAATTGAAGGTGGTCGATGAGCAATTGCAAACGCTCGCCGACAAGAAGGCCGCGAAGATGCTCCGAACTGCTTGATCTCAAATGTGATCTTCGATCTTTCTATAGCTGATCTTTGATCTTTCTATTTCTGATCTTTAATCTTCTGCCTTCAAGTAGTTAGCATAGCCTGTTCGTTATCAACCTTGTTTGTCGTTCGTTTTCGTTGTACAGCAAATAATCGCATAAAGCTCTGTTTTTTATAATTTTTTTCGTCTCCGATTCTTTTCCGTTTTTTGCGGTTCGAATATCTGATAGCCAAGTCCATCATTTCATCCTAATCACCACCTCAGCCAGACCATGTACCGTCGACTGGGGTCGATGGTGCTGCAGCGGCTGCACCGACGGCCGCTCGCAGCAGCTGCAGCCGAGGAGGCAGGGCTGATAGGACGAGCGAGCACCAGCGTATGTTCAGTTGATTCTTCTGTTTCTTGTAATCTAACATTTAATGGCACGTTAGATGGGAACCAATATAATGTGGAGGACAGAAACCAAAAATCAACTTGGTGCGATCTGGTGATACTTAGCGGAAACCATAATTTTTTTCTTTTTTTAAAAATGATTTCGAAAAGCTGGATCCAGAATTTAGATGTTTTTTTAAAATTTAGATGCCAACGTAAATCGCCATTGCAGGCAGCGCTGCACACGCACAGCCGATGGGCGTCCGCCGTGCAGCCCACGGGCGCGCCCAAGACTCCCGGTCCGCAGGTAATTGTTGTCGGAATTATCATGTTTAAATCTGAGCGTTGCAAACTTGACTTCCGGCTTCCTTGCTTGCTACATGATTATAAAACCGAGCTATCCCTTCCTGAAATTACGATTGGACTATTGAACAATTTGGAGTTCTTTGTTTCATTTTTTTCTCAGAAATTGGTTATTGATCTCGGAAGCTATGGTCTTATTACTTTCTTTAGCAGCACAAGTGTTATTACCTCGTTGAGAAACCTCAGTTTTCCAAGTATTTTCCAAAACATTCCTTCTTGGGAATATTTAATTTCATTATTCAAATGTATATTATTAGGAGCGCTTCGATCAGTTGGTCGAAGACGAAGCGAGGAGGAGGCATCCGGCCGCCCTCGGAACGGCATCCGGAAGGAAGAGGAGGTCAGTCACGGCCAGTATACGGGCACAGGTGAGTATTACATACATTTATCACGGGTTCTAGAAGCGCCGGGTTAGAGATAGGGAATGGGAATGATAGATGATGGGGCGAGGCTAGGGTGGAACTCGGAACGAGATCGGCCAGGAAGAGGCAACAGGCGACGGCAAGTATACGGGCACAGGTATCGTACGTAGTGGAACGACATTAAAGCGGACATTCATGAAATAGCTTCGTGAGTAGTATTGGATATCTGTTTTCAAAGAGAATTACGGAGAAATTGTATTTCCTGTGGCAATGGGTGGGTTATGTTAAGGACGAAGCGCGACTTTACTGGGTGCAATTTCGATCCAATTTTATTTGCAGGATCGTTCTCCGCAAGTGGTGTCGATCGCGATCGCCGAGTCGCTCAACCTGTACGACATCCAGAGTGACGCGACGGTGAGGAGCATCTACACGGCCACGTTCATCGATGATGGTTGGTTGGGTGGATGAAGTAATGGGATGGAAGGAGCGTAAAGAGGGGATTGCATGCGACCTGCATTTTTCTTTGCGTGGTAGTGACACACAGACTTATCATTCATTTCGGCTGTCGAGAGCTCTTGCTTGATTTGAACAGCACGAGCGTAGCAAGCCAGTCTAATTGGGTTTTTTTGTGAAACCTTATAGATCGCTGAATAATCAACCCTGTATGACTTTACCACAGGTATCACGAGAGAATGAAGCAAAAGTGGGCCCTTTGGGAACAATTTTTTTCAAACTCATTTTAAAAAGACCAAAATTTTATGGGAACATACCCTAGAGATAAGAATTCGACACATCCTGTCAAATTGTCCCAAAGCCGGCGTTTAGGGAATTTCCGGTTCTGAACCCGGCTATAGCGTATCTCAGCTCCCAGATTAGCTAGAGACCTCCGGTTTGGCCCAAAAAATCCGGAAAATTATTCTGAACAACTTTTCTACTTTGACAAAAAGTGCACGATAAAAACTAAAAATACCATTCTCAAAAATATGAAAAAAATCGGAAACAAAATTTTGTAGCTTTTTTCAGGGGGTGCATTTACCAATTTTTTATCGCATTTTTTGATAGTTCTAGGTCGGTAGTATATAGGAAAAATAAAAAGACAAAAATCGATTAACCCCCTTTTTGGGTTTCCCGTGTCCGAACGTCTAAAATCGTAGCTTTTTTCAATTTTTTTCGACATTGGCCGAACGAAATTAATCATAACTCGCTTCAAAATAAAGATTTTCTCTCATTCTAAGTTTCATTGTATAGAAGGAAGCTTGAACAACAGTTCCTAATTGAAAACTCATTCATGGTAAGTGCGCTCATGCGGAGTGGTCGTGCGAACTAAAAAATAGTGTAACTATGGGGATATGGATTTTTCAAAAAAAGTTAGTATGATTTTTATAAAGTATCTGTATATACCTCAAAAATCACCAGAGGGCAAAAATAAGAACATCATTTTCTTTGAGAAAAGTGAATAGAAAGCGATAGAGAAAGTGAAGAAAGTGAAGAAATTGTCTCTTTATTGAAGACTGTTATGCGAGTTTGAATTTTTTTACTCTTTATTTTTCAGAGAGCTAAAAATTTTGATTTAGCTATTAAAAACTTCAATTTCATTACTTTAAATAACAGGAGATGATTTTATTTTTTTTTATTTTTTTTTTTTTTTTTTTTTTTTTTTATTTTTTTTATAATATTATCTTCTCCTGTTTTTTTAAGTTATGAAATTGAAGTTTTTAATAGCTAAATCAAAATTTTTAGCTCTCTGAAAAATAAAGAGTAAAAAAATTCAAACTCGCATAACAGTCTTCAATAAAGAGACAATTTCTTCACTTTCTTCACTTTCTCTATCGCTTTCTATTCACTTTTCTCAAAGAAAATGATGTTCTTATTTTTGCCCTCTGGTGATTTTTGAGGTATATACAGATACTTTATAAAAATCATACTAACTTTTTTTGAAAAATCCATATCCCCATAGTTACACTATTTTTTCGTTCGCACGACCACTCCGCATGAGCGCACTTACCATGAATGAGTTTTCAATTAGGAACTGTTGTTCAAGCTTCCTTCTATACAATAAAACTTAGAATGAGAGAAAATCTTTGTTTTGAAGCGAGTTATGATTAATTTCGTTCGGCCAATGTCGAAAAAAATTGAAAAAAGCTACAATTTTAGACGTTCGGACACGGGAAACCCAAAATTTATTGAAGACTGTTATGCGAGTTTGAATTTTTTTACTCTTTATTTTTCAGAGAGCTAAAAATTTTGATTTAGCTATTAAAAACTTCAATTTCATTACTTTAAATAACAGGAGAGGATAATATTTTGCAAAACTTGAACTGAAACCCCAAAAGTTCCAAAGTTGCATAATAATAAAATCATCTCCTGTTTTTTGAAGTCATGAAATTGAAGTTTTTAATAGCTAAATCAAAATTTTTAGCTCTCTGAAAAATAAAGAGTAAAAAAATTCAAACTCGCATAACAGTCTTCAATAAAGAGACAATTTCTTCACTTTCTTCACTTTCTCTATCGCTTTCTATTCACTTTTCTCAAAGAAAATGATGTTCTTATTTTTGCCCTCTGGTGATTTTTGAGGTATATACAGATACTTTATAAAAATCATACTAACTTTTTTTGAAAAATCCATATCCCCATAGTTACACTATTTTTTCGTTCGCACGACCACTCCGCATGAGCGCACTTACCATGAATGAGTTTTCAATTAGGAACTGTTGTTCAAGCTTCCTTCTATACAATAAAACTTAGAATGAGAGAAAATCTTTGTTTTGAAGCGAGTTATGATTAATTTCGTTCGGCCAATGTCGAAAAAAATTGAAAAAAGCTACAATTTTAGACGTTCGGACACGGGAAACCCAAAAAGGGGGTTAATCGATTTTTGTCTTTTTATTTTTCCTATATACTACCGACCTAGAACTATCAAAAAATGCGATAAAAAATTGGTAAATGCACCCCCTGAAAAAAGCTACAAAATTTTGTTTCCGATTTTTTTCATATTTTTGAGAATGGTATTTTTAGTTTTTATCGTACACTTTTTGTCAACGTAGAAAAGCTGTTCAGAATAATTTTCCGGATTTTTTGGGCCAAACCGGAGGTCTCTAGCTAATCTGGGAGCTGAGATACGCTATAGCCGGGTTCAGAACCGGAAATTCCCTAAACGCCAGCTTTGGGACAATTTGACAGGATGTGTCGAATTCTTATCTCTAGGGTATGTTCCCATAAAATTTTAGTCTTTTTAAAATGAGTTTGAAAAAAATTGTTCCGGGGTTGCTTCATTCTCTCGCGATACACGTGTTACGTTATTCGTATTTGTTGAGAAGCACACAATGGCCAGGCTGCTTTCGATTATTTTAAATGAATAGCGTGGATCTTTTGCAGAATCGGACCACGCGATCCACCTCACGAAGCGCGCGGAGTACGCGATCGATAAGGTTAATATTAATAATAATAATAAATATATATTTTTTTAATTTACAAAATGTAATTCCAGACGAAGATCTCGGAGGCGTTCGTGTTCTCCGACGGCGTCGTCGTCTTCTGGAACGTTGACCCGACTACGGTATGGTGATTATGTTATTGATTTTCATGTTATTTAGAAGTACTTTCGCATTGTGATTCATCTGAGATGGTAGCTGTTTCTAGGATCATTGTCGCTTCATGATTTTACTATAGGACTTTGGTTTGCAAGAGCTGTAATTGTTGACAGCTGAGGAATAACAAAAAGATCAATGCATCCTATTCTAGCGTATATATTCCCCTATTATATTTCGTTCTAATATTGTTGCTTGTTTTCATGCTATTTATTTCTGCAGCCCTACCTGACCCTACCAGTGTACAACACCAGACGTGGACGCATACGACTGTAAATCGTGTTGATTGTGTAGTCCACTTAACCTTTTTTTTATCTCTGCAGCGCGCGCAGCTGCTGCGTGACCTGGAGCGGCACGCGGAGGGCGCGTACGAGAGCGTCACCGCCCACTCCGAACTGGACACCATCGGATTCACCATCAATGATGGAGAGGGGTACGGTACTTTTGTTGTTATCTATCGAGGACTAACTTTTAAACTCCAATTTCCGCAAGATGCATTATACCTAACGGCTAGTAGAAGGATAAGTTGCTATAGTGAAGCCGGAATGCGATACTTATTGTTCGTAACCAGATTTTCCTCGAGTTCTAAGTCTTGTGAAAGTAGCATCTAACTGGCAACGAATAATCACACTTTGGGGCTGTTTCCGTGAATACAAAGGTCCCGATCAAACCCATCTCTCGCTTGCAGTTCCTCCTCGAAGATGGACGGCGATCGGTTCGTGCTGGACGGTCGACTGCACGCCGATCTGCGGCATCGCAGCCACGACAGCGTCCTCGAGCGATTCGCATTCTCCCATGCCTTTGCGGCGTCGGGTGAGTCTTTTCTTTTATGTCGAGGGTGTATGCTAGAGGCGCCGGGTAAGAGAGTAAGGAGAGGCGCATTCTCGCATGCCTTTGTAGCGTCGGGTGAACCTTTACTCTTGTATTGACTACTGGCTGCATCCTAGAAGCGCCGGGTAAGAGAGCATCATACATGGAAAAGCTAGTCGAAAACTACCTGGAATTTGAAAACATACCCCGCATTCGAGGTTTCCGTTAACTAGGCATGTTACCTACGATTTGGAAACACCCCCCCGCATTCACAGATTTAGGCGGTTTCCAAGGTCTTTTTCATAAACATAGCCGGCTTTGGAAGAATTTTGTTACCTACCTTTTTCATGTATGGAGAGCATAGGGAGAGGCGTGTTCTCGCTCGTGTTTGTGAGGTTTCGGGTGACTCATTGCTTTCATGTTGTGAGTATGTGCTGGTTTTGGAAGATATTTGATATTTCCCGATGCAGCTGTTCTGATATCGTGGTGTATAGAATGCACGGTAAATGACGAGTTTATGCTACACGAATGTGGCTGCCAATGAATTGAATATTTCGGGTACCCAGTTTGTGATGTTTATATCATATCCGCCCACTTGCAGTGAAGCTGGGCGTGTGGGAGGCGCTGCTGAACTCGCTGGCCGAGCCGTTGGCAGGGAGCACGAGGTGAGAGGGGATTAGGGAGAACGAAAGAGAAGGGAGACATCATTCCATTTTGCAATACTTCAAATAGCTAGAGAAACGGGAATGTGCATATATGAAAAAGAGCATGAACATTAATTGATAAGAACGACAATTAGGAATGTGTTCAAACAGCCACAAGTCCATGATTTTGTTGCAACGGCTGTCAATCTCGCACTGTTCGTGTGATGAAGTATGTTGGTTGTATGGACGATGGAACACAAGTATGTCCTTGTTGATGGATTTTCCAGAAACATAAATATTCATCAGTCTATTTTGTCAAATTCCAGGAAGCTGAAAGAGGGCGTCATTCCGTGGAGTCGTAAAGATGCGCTGAGGAAGTGTGGAGAGTTTGCCGAGCTGAGGTTATTTATTTGATTTTTTTACGTACGACTTCCCGATGACTAGTAGAACCTGAAATTTCATCTAAGATATAGTTTACTGTGGTATCACAAAACGTGCTGGTACTGAAACTCGCATTTTAGTTTTTTCACCAAGGCATCTCAATAAAATTAAATCCTGAGCATGTGATGTAGATATCAATCAGCTGTGCATCTTTAATTTGTCTGGTAATTTTAAATCCCCATTCTGCAGACACTCGATCAATCTGAACTGTCTACTGCTCAACCGGGACATCTACTGGGATCGGCCGCACCTCGAGCAGTTCTACAAGCAGGGCTCCCGATATCTCACCATTCCGAGGAGAATGCAGTCAGTTTGCGATCACTTTCACTGCAAGGAAGGGTAGATTTCCCCGAGGAAGATGAGTCTGCTGCTTTCGTGTAGTGTATGGGCTGATTCCGAGTAGAATACATATAGAATGAATAATACTCATTAATTGGTTATATTCTTTTATTGTAGCTGCAGCTGAAATATTAGCGAATGCGTTCGATGTGACTTATCAGATACTTGTGAAACCTGAAATACTTGCTTCGGTTCCTTTCCTTTTTTTATCGATTTCCAATTGTACTTTCCAGACTGCTCAACTCGCGCCTCGACTACTGCGAGGAGACGGTGCGAATGGTGGATGGAATGCTGACTGTGCGGCATGTAAGATTTATTTATTTAATTATACATTTAATTAGTTATCATAGGTCAAATACCACATTTTGTGGGTCCGGATACCTAGGCACCTGAAAAGCATACCACATTTTTTGGCCGGCTACCCAGGCATTTGACCTATGTTAGTTATTTAAATTGTGATCATCATTAGGCAACACACGGGTGAGAATTGCCAAGCATTTGCTGGTGATGAAAGACTAGAAGTTAGCCCCGGTGAGGGGGCTAACGATTCTAGTCAATCACCACAAAGTTGCGGGTCGCTTGGGAACTTGTAGTATCTGTGAAACGGGCAAAATCCAGGTGTGCCAAATTGTGAAAAAAATGGTTGTAGTGGATTAAACTGAAGTGCCAGATGCCCTAACATAGATCACGAATGAGATTGGAGATAATTTTGCAATTACATAATGATGATGCAATAATTGCACAGTGATGACGCAATATCAGACCGTAGGGGTATGCAGCTCAAACAATATGATTTTTCTCAAGATATTTAGTGAATGCCTCCTGTTATGTATTTCTTAATATAGCGGTAGTATTATGCAATTATTGCTTAATGCTGACGAAATACTGATCAATCAATAAATATTATTTATTGCAGTCTAACCTGCTCGAGTGGATGATCATCTGGCTTATCGTGTTCGAGGTCCTCTTCGAGACCTTCCATTTCTACAAGAGTTTCGAGCCGCAGCAAGTAGTTATCGTGCAGCCAGCAGTGGAGCAGCTGCTGCAGCCGGTGCTGCCGCATGATGATAGAGAGGATTAGGGGGTTACGGTATTACAGTACTCTGCATAACTGTGATTACAGTAGTGTTCGATACGTAGTGCGATCTTCCTCCTGCCCTTTGCTTATTCCCGGTGATTTAATGACTGCCCTGAATCGAATCGATTCGTCCGTTAGTTCTCCCATCCTTATTTACATTTAGCGTATTGTCTAGCCTGTTATTGTTATTTGTGTTACTGTTATTGATTGAAAAGAGCTGCCCGTCCAGTTGTTGACGACGTCATAATATTTCAATGATGCACGCGTGTACATATTCGGATAAAGCCATTTGAAATAATTTCCAATTATCGATTGATTGGTTACTGTAAGAGGTCCGCGTCCTCTGATCTACCTTGCTCGATTCCTTCCTTGTCCGCGAGGCTGAAGGTCTCTAGGGAAATCTGACTTGCTTTCTGACTGCCTCTCTCCTTGTGGGGGAAGCAGTCAGACTAATTGACTGAGTCGTCTCCCTTCTCCCCTGCACACATCCCAAATGCGAGCAGCCATTCACAGTGCCCTCTGCAGAATGCTGCCCCGACGAGTGCTCCTTGCGTCGATGCGTCGCGGTCGCGTCGCGGCTCCTGCAGCAACTGCAGCCGGCTGTCCGCGTTACGCGTCGACGGAGGTGACCTCGGACGAGTTCCGACTGAGGGAGTACGGCCAGAAGTACCTCGGGTACAGAAAGGTGAGAAATATATTTTTCAAAGGAACAGCTCTACCTCCATTAACAGATATCTCGGGCCAGGCATATGATCACTAGTTGAAACGCGAATCCCGTTCAAAATTTCAGTTTATGAAAATTACGGACCTGCGCAACTATTTAATAAGCTAAAATTGGAACGTTCTGGTACTGGTCACATCCATTGGAAATCTCTCTTAATTGTCAATCTCAAGATCCCCTTGACTCTAATTGTAAGGATTAGTGTAACCGATGTGAGCAAATCAAAGAGGCTCACCGAGACTTGTACAATTTCTCAAAAATCGGGGGGTTATGGTCTACAAACTTCGGACCAAAATCGGGGGCATAGTCCGATATCCGAGCTCGGGCTCATCACTGAAACGTAACCATTTTGAAAACTAATGCTAGAATTGTTATTTGGTGTATAGCTGAAAGCGTGTCGAACATTTAAAACAGTTTAATCATCAATCTCATGACTTTATTGAACAACCCCAAATCTCGCAGGCTGTCTTCACCGAAGCGTCAACAGTTTGCCGTAGAGCGTAATTTTTGAACACTATAAATCTAGAATCGTAATTTGGTATTCAATTGATAAGGCCGCGTTCATTAAAGAATTGAAGAATCGTCAATATGAAATGTACATTGTGTAACCGAAATCTGGCAGGCGGCGTTCACCGAGTCGCTGGAGATCGTGGACCCGGCGAGGGATCCGGCCTTCCCCATCTACCGAGTGACCGATGCCACGGGCAAGATCATCGATCAGGCGCAGGACCCCAAGTTCAGCGAGGTGAGAAACGGATATTTTGGGGGTAGAGAGAATCAGTAATTTCATCCTTTCACGCGATGTAGATATATGCAGGTTTGCTTTTATAACTGATAAAAAAATTTTGCTAGAAAACGCTCTGCCATATTCAATATATTTTGTTGCACTAGAGGGTTGATTGATTTCGGTTTCACAATTTCTTCATGTTCTGGCTAGGATTGATAGGTTGATTCTCCTTTAGCAATTCTCAAAATCAACAAGTTTATTTTTAGGCGTGTTAATTGCTAATAAATAATTCAACAGGAGCACGCGCTGCACATGTACCGGACGATGACGCAGCTGAACATCATGGACCGCATCCTGTTCGACTCGCAGCGACAGGGCCGCATCTCCTTCTACATGACCAGCTTCGGCGAGGAGGTACGGTAGCCCGCACGATAGGGGGTAATCGAGAACTGATGTTATTGGATAGATAAAGGGAACTTGTTGTTGACGAGATAAGCTACAACTTGTAGCCTACAAGTAAGTAAAGGCTAATGAAGAACTGATTTGAGAGCCCTACGGTGGTGAATATCATTTAATATCGATTTCAGGGCAACCACGTCGGCTCGGCGGCGGCCCTCGCGCCCAACGACCTCGTCTTCGGACAGTACAGAGAGGTTAGTGTTGTTATTAATAGTTTGTAGGAATCAACAACCGATCATTATCTGCTTCGTCCCTCTTAGCTATTAGTAGAGACAGCGAATGTATGAATCACCAGGGTGCTTTTTCTTTTTGGTCATATTTTTTTCCAGAATCGATTGATCTTATATTAGCCTGCTTTCATCAGTAGTGCATTGATAAAGTGCGTGAAATCAAGGTTCACCTGGTATTTGATTTTCCGATTTGTAACCCGAAACTCGTTATTGATGTTTCCTTTTCATTATTTATTTTTGAGCGACAGATGTGCTGAGAAAATTACTCCCTCCTATTCTCTTGCTGATCTCATACCATTCTGAAACCGGCGCTCACCTATCTTCTCCTCCCCTCGTAACTCACCTACAGCTCCGCTTGCAGGTGGGCGTGCTCATGTACCGCGGCTTCCCGCTCGACCAGTTCATGCACCAGTGCTACGGCAACCACTGCGATATTGGTGAGTGGGCGGGGCACCGCCATATCGAATGCCGTACTCTGGGCGGGGATTTGATGGGCCAGACCTTGATATAGAAAAATTGAGAACTGAGCTGATGCCCGGCTGATTTGTGTTATGCATTCAATATATACAACGGAGGTCTTGGTTGTCTGCGGTCAAAGTGCATGTTCGAGCATAAGTAACACATAAAGAGTACGGTAGGCCTATGATCGAGTTCGGCGGGTCAGATTCATGATCTCTTGCAGGGAAGGGCAAGCAGATGCCGGTGCACTACGGCTCGTCCGAGCACAACTTCGTCACCATCTCCTCGCCGCTGACGACGCAGCTACCGCAGGTGAGGGGGCGAATTGGCTACTACTATGAAATATTAATAATATTATATTATCCAGAAAAAAAAGAATTATAAAAAAATTGATTCAAAAAATGGATGAGAAATTTGTATTTTTTCGCTGTCGTTGTTGTCTTTTATTACAAATTAAGACCGTTGCAGCAAGATGGTAAATTCTAGAAGCGCCAAATCTCCATGAAATTTCAAATCCCTTAATCGGATTAAGTTAATCCGATTGATGGTTTTTGATTCGGTTGAATGAAAAATTCACACTAATTGTTCTTTGTCCGTATCTGATTATTGAAATGGTTTCACTGCAGCTCGGGACTTGCTGGAGCCTTTTTTTATTTCTATCTTCTATCTGTCAATTGTCTTTCTTTCCTTGCAGGCGGCCGGCGCAGCGTACGCGTTCAAGATGCGTCCGGGCAACGACCGCATCGTGTGCGTGTACTTTGGGGACGGAGCCGCGTCCGAGGGTGACGCCCACGCAGCCTTCAACTTTGCCGCAACTCTGGTGAGTGGGGGAGAAATGAGAGAATCGAACGTTTAGGACTTTCCATTTGTTGTTAATGAAAACTGGAAATCAAAATTTGCCTATGTACTGCTTCACCTAGTATTTGGCCTCTGGATTACTGTAGGTAACGGTAGCGTGGAGATCAGCCGATGAAGGGTGGTAGTTCGGTTGCTACTGGCGGAAAACTATTATGCCAAAAGGAGTTACTAGGAAGTGATCTGTGGTGTGTGTAAGAGGGGTCTTTCCGGACGGGGGTAGATAAGAGGGGGTACCCGCGACGAGATAAGGGGTGACAGACCGAGGTCTGATAGTGGGAGATTAGAGTAGAGTAGGGAGATCAAAATGATGCTCGGCGAAGTCCTTTCCGAGTTGTCAGAACGATTTCGACGATTTCTTTCGTTTTGCCAGTTGGTCCCCGGTTTCATTCCCCGCTTTAGATCGGCCCCTGACCCTTTCCTTCTGCACAATTGTGCAATCTAAGCCGACAACAATGTGATGAAAGGAATCGGAAGACGTGACAATGGCAGAATTTTCCAGGCGTTTGAGCGAGAGAGTGTGCGAAAGTGAGAGAACAGGGGATGGGCAGAGGCCGATAACAGCTTATCGGGATGGGAAGTTGAAAGCCTAATCCCGCGTGATGTGATGACTATTGCGATGACAAACTTTGGTCGATCAGAGACGTCAGCAACTGTAGTGTACCGAGAAAGAAGGAAGCGTTGCGTTGACTCTCTCACTTTTCCATGCTCTATCACTTGGTGTGAATGAGTCAGACGATAGTTCGGGAGGGGTCTGTCTATCCCCCATTAGGGGGTCTGATAAGGGAAGGGGGTCCCCGATCAAGATACGAACATGCGGGAGTCTAGCACATGAAGAGGAAGAGAAGTTGCCGAGATACGAACGACATGGGAAATGCGCGTTTCAAGTTGGCAACATGTTGAACACTGGGCGTTGCTATTCAGTGTTAGTCTCATGCGAAATTCAATGCCTGTCCATTGCATGCTTTGAAAATACAAGTTGCGCCATTGTGATATCACGTGATTGGAAATCGCAAGGAAGTGGAGTTGTTGGGAGACATGGGAGATGCAGGTTTCAAGAGGGCAATATCCTGAACACTTGGTCTTGTAATACAGTAGTACAATGGCAAAGTATATTTTAAAAAAATGTGTTCGGTCCATTATGAGCAATGCGTGAAAGACACGAAAGTGAGAACAAATTATGTACATAAACGAGTTTGTGTGATGAATCGAAAGAGTTCTGACCTCCTTCCCATCTGCAGAAGTGCCCGATCATCTTCTTCTGTCGCAACAACGGGTACGCCATCTCGACGCCGACGAGCGAGCAGTACGGAGGAGATGGAATCGCCGGAAAGGGACCCGGATATGGACTGCATACCATCAGGTACGGTAGGGGTACGGTCGCTAAGAATGGGACCCGGATATGGATTGCATACCATCAGGTAGGAGAAAGGATGTAGACTGAACCATCGTGGAATAATTGATTTTGAGACCCGCACATTACTGGTTTTACACTTATTATGAAATGGGGCGAATCTTAGTTTGGACAATATCCAACTCATTTCCTTGATTTCTCCACAAAACCTACTTATCCACACTTCCATAGTATATTCCTTGTTAGTAGATCAATGACCGACAGTAGATTTTGAAGTTTCTGTCTTTCAACACCCGCGCATTTCGTGTTTCCAAATTCTTACTAGAGCGAAGCAAATTGTAAGATAGTGATTATTTATTCAATCTCTTACATTAACGTTCCTAAGATACAATATCAGCTCGTTGAGTCAGATTTATAACTACTATTAAAGAGTGGACGGCAACGATCTGCTCGCGGTGTACAATGCCACTGCCGCGGCGAGGAAGCTCGCCCTCGAGGAGAACAAACCCGTCCTCATCGAGGCGATGACCTATCGTCTCGGCCATCACTCAACCAGTGACGACTCGACTGCGTACAGGTATGGTAGTGAGATGGATACTGTAGGTACGGTATAGTAAAGATATGGTAGCCACATACCAGATTCAGTCGAATGCTGAACCATGAACGTTCGTGTTTCCACCGTTCCTCAAGTGCCGAGGCAATTGGTTCGTGTGATCGGGAGTGTACTTAAGTTGATACAAAAAACTAGATGATGCGAGATTAGTTAATAATCCTAATAAGGAAAGTCGAAATGAAGCATGATTGGTTGCATTCTCAATAGCTAAACTCGTTTGCTTTCCGGTTGATTTCATGTTTCAGCTGTGGCTAAAGGCGCAACAAAACTTGCGTTAGTCAATAGGTGAGGCGTATCTAATTGTTATTTATATACTTGCAGAACGAGCGAGGAGGTCACTCAGTGGGGCGGCATTGACAACCCGATCGTGCGATTCAAGCGGTTAGCGGTTTGATCTTTGATCTTTGTAGTTTGTAGTTTGATCAGAGAAAGAATGTAATCTGATCTCTGTCCTCGCTTCAGTTACATCACCGAACGCGGCTGGTGGAACGAGGAGAAGGAGAAGGCGTGGCAGGCTGAGGTGAGCAGTGTAGTCTGGTCATTGATTAGAGTGTAGTTTGATCTTTGATCTTTCCTAGGTCCGCAAGTCGGTGCTGTCCAATCTGACGTCGTCGGAGAAGGAGAAGCTGGCGCACTACCACGAGATGTTCGAGGGCGTGTACAAGACGGTAAGCGCACTTTAGAGATGGGATGAAACCTGAAAGTTCACGGTTTTCAGATTAGAATTCTCACAAAATAGCGATTTTTGCTAAATGTTTCTTGCTGATTTCGTGTACTGGCGAGTTCACAAACGATGCTCGAGCGGCGTTTGAACAATTATTCTTTCGTCGTCTGTGTGAAAAGCATAAAAATCGTGGTTGAATGCAGGACAACCAATCCTGTGTTGATTTGTTTAGTATGAACCAAGTAGGGTTGCCGGTTCGAGATCGGTTTCGGTATTACGGCGCGAGAGGGGAGGTATGTAAAGATGGTGCGGTAATACCGCATCCTCTTTGCATATCAAAAAGGGGAGAGAGCAGAGGGATTGAGGAGAGAGAGGGGAATGATGCGGTATTACCGCACCCTCTTTACATACCGCCCCTCTCGCGCGGTATTGCCGATACCGAACCTGCAACCCTAGAACCAAGATCAAACATCATGAATTTGCAGGTGCCCGAGCACCTTCGTCGTCAGCGTGCCGAGCTCGACGAGCACATCAAGGAGTACGGTAGCCACTACCCCGTCGATCGTCAACTGACCAAATAGGCTACCGTACCCCTCCTCTAGACCCCTCTTTTCCCCCCATTCGTATCGATCAAGATTGTGCATCAGGTTTCCGTTGTGCATGCCATCTCTGGGATTCGTAGATCAGCCCAAGCCAGTTGTATACCCGTTTTTGTAGCTCCTTGCCTGTTTTCTGTAGTCGATTATCGATTTGTCGAGCAGCTTTGCTTTGTGTAGATTCCATTTATGTCGAGTGTGCCACACTACTTGAGCTAAGACCAGCCATATTTTCCAGTTACTTTTTCATCCTTCTTTCCTTGGGTTTCAAATTTCATTCAATGGTGCAGGAAGCGAAATATCTTGTTGTGTTGTTCCGAATGCATTGTGTATGCGCCGAGAGATTTATCGTTTCATAGAGAGTATTCGAGTAGAGATAAAGGATTGGTCCTTATCGCACGACTGTTGTTGATTTGTGGAGAGAAAGGAGAGGTTGGCATCCTCGGGAAAGTATTGATTGCGAGAAAGAAGAGAATGGAAACAGAACAGCGAGAAAAGGCAGCAAAACTGTTGAACAGCAAGAGAAAAAGGGGGAGAAATGTCGAGAGTGATAGGATTGATTGCAAGCAATGAATCGTTTGCACTTCTCTTTATTCGTCGTCGATCCAAGTGTGCTTTTTCTCTATTTTTCGCATCTTTCTCATTCTTTATCGATTGCTTTGAGGGTGGTCACAGGTTCAGAGATATCTGATACCAAGATTCGCTGGCGAATTGACCGTTGTGTTTATCTTTTGTGCGCGACAATGTGTTTTGAAAAAAAAAAGCAAAACAAAATACTCCCTCTCGCGGTCTATCAGACATTGAGCATCGGTATTTCCAGCAACCTCACTTTTCTGCAGGGCGGTAACTTGCGATGCAGCCCGCGAGCAGGCCTCCGGCCATCAAGGAGAGCAAGCCCCATGGCATGAACAAGGGCCTCGTCGATTGTCTGGCCGACATAACAAGAGGATGCTATGCGGATGTGATTGTTCAAGTGAGTAGGGGGTGCGAGCTAGACGCGCCGGGTTTGATCTAGAGTGGATCCACTCTAGACGCGCCGGGTTAGAGTGTATAGAGGGAGATTGAAGATGGGAGTATCGGCAGCGTGAGAAAATCCACATGTCTATGCTTTTGGTAGCTCCTCTAATTGTTAGAGGTTCTGTCAAAATAAAGCTTCTTATCGGATTTCCTCCTTGCAGTTCGTCTACTCGATTCCAAGCGACAGAACACCTGGCATGCCATGTCTGCTCGTGTGGGACGGATCGGAATGGTGAGCAAATGGGTACTTTCTAACCCGGCGCTCCTATCACGCATCCTTGTTTTAGGAAGGTATTAGGGATACGGTACATTGGATTTTTTCACAATGAAGTTCAATATTTGGAATCAATCAGCGCCCTTTTTTTCGCTGGAATCCAAAAGAGTGAATTTTATTTACATCTCAGGCCTCACAAAAGTTTACCGCTGGTTACGGTGGAGGGCGATGAGAGGCCGGAGCAGCACCCCTCCGATCCTGCACTCAAAGAGAGGGCTAAGGTGAGCTATTGAAACACAAAACCTATGATGTTTTTATTGTTTTTACGTTTTTGTTGTTTTATGACTCCATTTCAGGGTCGAATGGTGACGATATTCTCGTACGACTTCGACAATCAGTGTAAACGGCCCATCGAGGTTCGGTTTTGTTTTAAAAATAGCTGCCTCTATTCTTAGTGCTTCACACTCGGTATGATACGTGGACCGTGCCTCGTTGACGGCTAAACCTGCTGAAAATTGAACCAAATATAATGCGGCGCCATTGCAGAGCGGTGACTGGCTGTACCTCGAGAACTTGCACTGCTTGTACCAGAGTAACTCGCCCCTCAACTCCCTCGTCATGCACAATAACAACATCGTACGTACCACACTATCTTAAAAATAATAATAAGTAAGCTATTTCGATGAAATAACGGTGAAAATAATGTAAGTTCATGACAGTTGAAGTTATAACGGGTACTCGATACGGTAAAACTGTTCTCGTTCTCGGGTTTTACTAATAGCCTTGTCAGGAAGTTTACCAGGGGCATGTGAAAATTGAAAAGGCTTGATCAGAGCGTCCATTATTTTATTATTTTTAATTTTGTTTTGGAAATAAAATATTGATTAAAATATGAGATATTTGCAGCGCCCACGACAAATCTATCGTCTGGAACTACCGATGGCACGCGGGCTGTTCTATGGGGAGAAGTGGCAGAATACGTAAGTTGTTATTTATTTATTATTTTTGCTGCTTCACTGTTGTTGTTTTTTTTACTAAAGAACTTGACGATCTATCGAAAGGCTCCCTGTCCACTCGATCTTGTGCATCCACCGCAACGCCAATGTTGCAGGATGAAGCGTGTGGCGGACGCGCAGCCACTGCCCGCAGCAGTGATCGAGCTGCAGCAGCTGCAGCAGGCGGCTGCACCGGCTGCACGTGCTGTAATCTCGCCACAGCGCACGCCGTCGCTTGCAGCCTTCGATCGACTGCATACGATGATCCTGGAAGAGATGCTCAGGTAGGGGTTTTCTTGTTTCATTGGATGGTAAAGCTAGAACGTTCGTGCTTCTATTGTGAACTTACTACGAGACATTTGCCAGGATATATTAGGTTTCACAGTCAGACTTTCCAGGGAAGGCGTGCGCATGCCCTCATCGGACGCGGTGCTCGCGCGCATCGCCAAGAGCGCCGTTGCGATGATAAAGACTGTAGCAGCACCGGCTGCAGCTACCGCAGCTGCAGCTCCGCTCGCAGCCGCTCCGCCAGCTGCTGCACCGGCTGCAGCGGTTCCGAATCAGCAGGGTAAGTTCACCTCTTAAACCCTCCTTGACTATCATGATTCAATCTTGCAGCACCCGCAGCCGCTCCGCCAGTTGCCCCAGCTGCAGTGGCTCCCAATCAAGCTGGTAAATTTAGTCTTCAAAAGCTCCTTTACTTTAGTAAGTGCGCTTCTTATGACTAACACTCATGATTGCAGCACCTGCAGCTGTGCAGCGTGCTGCAGCTGCTGCACCGGCTGCAAAAAGTCCCAACCAAGCGGGTGAGTCGGCCCAATCGTTTTACTGATTTACAATTACTGTGTTTCCTTGCAGCGTCGCCCAAGTTCAAAGTGCCCGCTCTCCCTACTGCACCGAAGGTGGCCAATCGATCTCGTTAGTTTTCACCAATTAGTATCACCTTTATCGTGATTTATTGGTAATCTTGCAGCATCCAAGGCTGCAGCACCCGCAGCACCTACAGCTGCGGCAAAGAGTCCCAAGCGAGGAGGTGAGGCCCAATCGTGAGACTTATATAGTGTGCTTTCTTGCAGCGCCCAAGGATGCAGCACCTGCATCTGCTGCACCGACTGCAACGAGTCCCAAGCGAGCAGGTGAGTTCGTATAGTCGGTTGAGCTGTTTAGAGTGTGTTGTTGCAGCACCCAAGGCTGCAGCAGCTGCATCCACAACCCCTGCTGTAACGAGTCCCAAGCGAGCGGGTATGTTGGCCCAGGGCTCGTTACAGCTACTTAGTATGCATTCTTGCAGCGGCTCCCAAGTCTGCTGCAGTTGCACCTCGCGCTGCGAAGGTTGCTCTGCCGCCTGCTGCGTCTACTGCGGTGAGCAGCAGCAGTGACGGACGACGGCAGATGCAGCAGCAGCAGCACTGCCCGATGTCGCAGCCGGTGGAGGCAGCAGCGACCGCTGTCGCAGGCCCTACGACTCGTGCAGCTGCTGCGGCTGCAACCAATGATGCTGCAGGACAGTCGCCGACGAGGAAGAGGTGAGTAGTTGTGAGCATCATCCTCGGATGGACAGCCAAAGTCGGGGGTTCGGTGAAATTCAGTTGAATAGCTCCAGTTTATCCTCCAAAAATAGAGACTATAGGCTTCAAAAGAAGGGCAAAATCGGGGGGGGGGGGCATAGTCCTAGAATACTGGTGAGAAGTTGTTTTGTGAATCTGGACTCCCGATTGGTTTGGCTTAGTTGTTTAGTTGTTATTTTATTATTTTGATTATTTCAGCACGCGCAAGCGATCTGCGCCAATCACGCATCCAGAGGAGGAGAGCGCAGCACCGTCGAAGAGGTACGAGGATGGTTTTTGTTTTATTTATTGTATAGTTTGTTATTGTTTCGCCATTGATACATTTAATCGACATTTCCAAACCCGAGCGGCACTTCGGGGCTTCGGAAATGAATCGTATTGTCGTGCTATCTTTTAGCGATGATTTTATGATGTATTTTATTTCCTATCAGATCACCTCGGCAAAGGAACGACAATTCGATTATTGTGATCGATGATAGCGATGAAGAGGAGGAGGAGGTACGGGAGAAGAAAGTGGGAGGGAAGAAGGCAGGGTGAGTGGTTCAGCGGAGTACGGTAGATGATTACGGTAGTTCCAGGGACGGACGCACAGTGGCCTTCTCATCGAAGCCAGCAAGTCCGGAGAAGAAAGCAGTGCCGAGAAAGCCGATTAGGTGAGATTGATTGGGAGATACGAGAAGCATGAAACCCCTGACTCCTAAGGCAAAAATTGTTGCTTTATTGGTGTTGTAATTAAAATGGAAGGTGTTCTGGCGTTCCCTTTTGCGCCCAGTGTGTGAGATTGATAATACATTGTTAGCGTATCAATGCACGGCTTCTTTCAGGCCCGGAACGCCACCACCAGGTGCCAAGAACAGACTGCGCCCGAAGGCAGAAGTCAAGAAGGAATGAGGCAGACTGAAACAGACCCCTCCCTCCATTTCCATTCCACCCAGTCTTACGCGCTGCCTAGATGGCTTCCGATTCACTAAGTGCACATAATCAAATCAGGAATTATTTGTAATTACATGATTTTTTTTTACCTCGTTCCAGATCTCCAAAATATTGTTCTACCATTTGCAATACTCATTTTCCATTCCATAATTCAATTTTTATAAGTGAATAAAGCAAGCTTTACCACAATATTTGTGCTTCTGAGTGCTGAACAGGTCGCATGACCTAGCCTGAGTTATCTGTGGATGACTAACATAGCGTGCTGCACTAACCTGCTCAATGAAGAGGGAAAGTGATGCGAAAACGCCGCGCTTATCGACACCAATGTTTTGAATCTAAATTCACTCCGCTAAAGGCTCGGTCTCTTCTCGGTTAGAGAGGGGTCTCTTATCTGGCAACAAAGACCCCGGCACGGCGTAATTTGCAAGCGAAGACATTTTGTGACACTCGCCAGAATACTTTGCGCCAGGCACCGACAATTGCAATTCGCCCAGCATGTTACATGTTTCATTTTCGCCCTCGATTCTATTGCTTTTGACTTGCATTAGCACTTGACTCACCCATGTTTATTCGCGATCAAAGCAGGTTAATCGCACTAGAGTGGAGCAAATATTTGAAGCCTCGCGGTACGTTACTCACCCCGCCTTTTCAATGGGAACGCGTTAACTGCTTGGTATCATCTGATTCCCTCCACGTTGAGGTCAGAAGAGCGTCAATATGAGTCAGAGTGATAAGCCGTTCAAATAGGTTTGACGGACTTTGTGAGGTAAAAGTGTAGCATAGTGGATATTTCAAATGTCTTTAGATGAGAATACAGTAATTTGAAAAGGTGGAAAGTTTCAACTCGGCCACAAAGAACGTTATCGATCATTAGAAGGCGCAGTAGTGATAACGGGGTAACAGGGTTAGAAAGCCCCAGGAGAGGTTCTCAGATGATGAAAACATGAGAAGTAAGCGCGAAATGACATTAGGGAAATTGAATTGAATTTGAGCTCGATTAGATTGACAATGGATGCGATGTTATAGCCTGGTCCTAGACCTAAAGATCAGGATCTGACCCTCCATTGGTGACTCAGCCCCCTCTCGCATTGATAAGGATGTTCTGTATCAACCTCCGAAATCGTGGGCATGATTCGTCTGATTATTTCGATTTCCGCCCCATACAATGACGGGATCACGAGAATTATGAGTAATCATCATGCCGGCTTCTGATTAGTACTGTGATGTCATAGGGCGACATCTGAAAGGGCTGTCAGTAACAAGGAATGAAATTTGAAAAATAGGCGAATGATGAATGCATTGTATTCAGGAAAGATTTCAGTGCAAGAAAGCACCCATGACGTTTTGTTTCTTTGTTAGATTTTTTAAAGATAACTTCTAGACAATGGAGACAGATTTCAGATGAAAACGATCAGAAAATGGAATTTTGGGGCATGACAAAACGGCTGGAATCTGGTTGTTTACTCGCTCGGGCTGTATCCCCCTAGTCAATAGCAATTTCACGCACTCATATTCTCGAAAGTGTCATCTCATACTCAAGTTATTGGGCCATTCTGATTGTGATCGAAGGGGAGAAAGTGTGTTCAATTAGAGCCAATCGCATATTTCGACATTAATCATTTGCTATTCGTTTTTTTCACTCGGAACTGCACTAATAGCACTTACTTGATTCTTCTTTGCAGATGGAAAATCCGAATTTCGTGCCGGAGGACGCGGACGTCCTTCCCCTCATCAACGGCCACGTCTCCAGAAGTGACGTCGTCCTGCTCGGAGTAAGTACTCACTCTCTCAAATTCGCACACTCTCTCGCCAATCAGACAGCGCGAGAGCGCATGGGCAAAGGGGAGAGTCTCGTAAGGGCAGCGCACCCGCCCAGGGGTCAAGAGCGAGGAGGAGGGAGGCAGGAGGGAGAGGAGGCGGAGCCTCCCCCTCACATCTACTATTCCCCCCCCCCTCCCCCGAGAAGCACCGTCAGTCGCTCTCAGCCTCACCCGTCGAGATAGGGCTGGTGGATTCTAGAATCCTCTCGGCCCGTGGGGTTGGAGCCCCCTGAGGCGCTTATCAACCGTGATAAGCTCGCGCTATAGTTTTTCGCCTCTCTTTTTTGACGCTTGTGTCAGTATTCGTATACGGATCTTGTACTGTAGCATAACCGAAAGTACTTATTTGCTCTATGCCGTTCTTTCTGTTTATTCAGTAGGCCGCGCGAGGAATGTTGTTCATTTTGGAATAGCCTCTTACTCCATTATGATGTACTTGTTTGGGCTATTTTTGTTTTTTTTTTTGCAAAGTTGTTTTTAAATTTATTTATTTATATAAATAATTAAAGATGGCGCCTCGATCGACGGACGCTCACGACCACGACGACGAGCGCAGTCTGGAGGGCGGCATGAACGGCAGCACGACCAGCATCTCGTCCGGTTGGTCTTTGGTCTTTGATCTTTGGTTTTTGAACTTTCAAAATATAGTCCGCTTTCATATAGGAACAATGTTGTGAGTTGCGAACAAGAAGTGATACTGAATCAATCACCCCTGAGTTCACCAGTTGTTATGAGATGCGTGAAGCATAGAAGCGAAAAGTGGGAAATGGAGGTCAAATTGTTTTAAAATGAGTATTTTAAGGCGCCAGTGGCCACTGCCACGACGACTGGGCTGCGCAGGAGACGGTTAGTGATTATTTCATATAAATTTAATTTATTCTCTCGTTTTTTTCGAAACTATTTTGCCGCAGCAGTCATATTTCATCGTCGCTTTATTGCACGGGGTTTTATTTTGATGCAATTCTCATAACAATTCCTCCCTACAAATTAGCTCACCACTTCTTCTGCAAAACGAGGTTATGAACCCGATCGCTCTAGGCTCTCCTCCCCTCCTCTCCCCCTGCTATCTCTTGTCCTTTCCGCGTGATGTACACGGAAGGGGGCAAGGTTGTTGCCCTGCTGTCGCAGATCTCATAGCCGCGTAAAAGCGCGATGAGCGAAATAAGCGCAAGGTAGATCAAGATAGCGAATCTTGCGCGCCACTTGCAGGATGAATTTGAACCAGGAGAAGTGGTGCTACGCTTGGATAATGTTAGAGGAGTAGATGTTAGGTGAATAATTTGTGCCAGCCGGGTAAGATGTAAATGATGATTATTCCCGGGTGTATTATGGCTTCCGGTGCACAAAGCGATAACCAGCTGTCTTGACAGGTCACACATGCTTTTTTTTGTCGAAATATTGACGCAATTTCACGTGCTTTTGTTTCATGTGATTGTGAAGAGTGAATAATACACTGCCATATAGACATCTCTCATGTGTTCGATCCTTTTTCCGCGCAGCGCGCGATGTTATCGTTTCGGAATAGTGGGAATACGAGGGAATGTGTGGGAATGAAGAGAAAAGGAGGAATGGAAAGAAAGGAAGGAGGAAAAGTGACGGACTGAGCGGATTATCATCACGGTAAAGCGCACACTTTGGACGAGATGGCGTGAGGGATTGATCTCTAAGGAGAGCGGTGCTGTCTGTCAGAGATCACTGTTCTAAGGAACAGAGTTGTAACGGTAATTGAACACTGATTTTCGAAAAACTCAGGATGTTCCGTTGGTTTAGGCATTTTTCCACACTGGTAGTGCTTGTCGATGGAAAGATTCGATATGTTATTGGCGCGCCGGTTTGTTATGCGGATCGCGTTGTCGAAGAGAAGACAGTTGCTTTGTGCCCGCTCCTTTCGCGATTTTTGCTGTCAATACAGCGAGCGAGGGGGTTTGTGCATGCATTCCTCCTGTTAACACATCTTGATCAGCGATCAGAATTCGCGTGATCGACGTATTTGTAGTGCAGACGAACCATAGACGGCAGATTATTCCCGGTGCGAGAGATGCGAGGATGCGAGAAATCCTTGAAACAGTATGTGAAATATGCACATAATGCCGTCTTTTCCCATCGATTTCATCCCCAGATTCCCTCCTCGCGGAATGGCACTTTTCTCGATAATAGTGTTGAGAGAGGGACAAAAGTGCCCTCGCGAATGTGAAATGGAGTGGAGGGGCGATTTCGATGGTTCGCTAAATCGATTTCCCGGATCGAGAACCAGAATAATTTCCGCGAGCTCGTAAAGTTAAAGGACTGTTCATTGAGTTGTCACATCTTGTAGTGTCTCGCCCTTTCATCATTGGCTCGAGCAGCCAGTCAGCACAATAGATTGAGTGGAGATTTGAGAGCTTGAGCACAGATGATATCTTGCAATTTTAGATGTTTGACCTCACATTAGGAGCTTCTTTGAAGGAAGAGTTGGGGTGGAGTAATGGGCGCAAAGTGTGATGAAAGATCGTGAACGATGTATTGGATATACCCAAATACGGTAGAATGGAACCAATTGTTGAGAACAAGTTCACATTTCTGCTGTTTTCTTGATCTGTTCGAAATGAGATGAGCATAGATCACGCGAAATGGAGAGACCGCCAATTTTTCGACCGATTACAAGTTGGAACCTCTTGCGCGGAGTTTCGATCACTTCTCTAGTGGTGAACTCGTGTGACCGAAAGATCGGGTACAATAGTATCTATAGAAGTTCTTTAGCCCTGTCGAACTGAAGAATTTGTGACTTTCTAAGACCGGCTAACTACAAAAGGTTGCAATGAGTCAAGAACTGCATGATTATACTAAATCTCGAGAGTGACGAAGGGGATCAACAGACTTAGATTCAAATGACTCACAAGGTCCTACTGCTGCTACGGTAAGGATAAATCGAGAGGGATTACGATAATGAGGCGCATCAACAGGATGTGAGTCACGAGTAGAGTGTCGAAAACAGCTGTTTACCAGCTATTGACTAGCTGGAATGATTCGTAAATGACTAGCTGTTTGCGAATCAGCTATTGAATCCCTCTCATTCTAACTAGTCACTAAGCGGCCAGCTAGTCATCAAATCGCGAAAATATCTGAATTTTCAAATCATTCTTGACCTATTTTTACATTTTGAGTGGTCTCCCCTTTGACCACTCAGTGCGCCGAGCAAGGGGAAGAATGATGCGACTAGTCACGTCGTAAACAGCTAACTGTTTACGATTTTTTTCAGCTAGTCATATTCATTTGACTATTTTTAAATAACTAGCTGGATAGAAATGAAGTGACTAGCTGTTTATTTTCAACACTCTAGTCACGAGTGACGGTGTTCCTGATGTTTAGCAGCCGGTGGTTTTGTGTGGTCGCTACGTAGCTGTGGGAGCAAGGAGGTCAATTAGTTAACGGTCGGAGTTGAGGGGGAAGGGGGAGAATAAAGACCACCCCTCAATCAGAGCAGCTGATGCACCGCTGATCAACAGTGTGTAGTAAGTAGCATTGACCAACGAGACAGCAGACAAAGTTTGCAATGAAATGTTATGACAACCAGTGAACAATCCGTTCCTATCTGCATAATATGGCGACGAATGCATTGAATATACGGACTGTATTACATGAGGCTATCAACAACCGCTCTCTGGCTGGTAAGATGCTGAATAGTATGAAAACTGAGTTCGAGAGCGAACTAAATGGCGGCAGTTCGGGGAGTTCAGAGACGAAATGACGCTTAATCTGCGATGGCGTCATTCTTAGGCGACCAACGGACCAGAGATGGGATGGAACTGAGTTGCAACCGGAATAGCAAGCCCCTTTAGAAGTGGGCGCGAAATGGGATTGCACTCTACCATGAAATTGGATTCTAGGTTCTAATTGTCATTTTTCTGTAGAGAAAACGGCCAATCTTGTGGCGTGGTGTTCCCAAATTGTGACTAACATTTTGAATTGTCTAGATAGTGATGTTTGAACGCATTACTCTAGCCTGGTCGCAGGTACGTCACGAAAGCTTCGGCTAATGTGCACGATCGGTTAGCAATGCTTCCCTTGCATCCCTTTCCTCCTCCAAAGGAAGAAATGAAGAGGAACCAGCAGCGACCAACGCAAGGCCGCTCTTTCTACGGGATCTTTGCTGAATTCGATCGAAGATAATGATCAGTCGATGAAACGAAGCAGTATCGATGCAGATACTAAAACTTTCAAATGCGTGACTGGAGGTTTGCTCGCAAAGTTCTTGTCGCAAACAAACAGTACATGAGAAAGTGAAAGCTGACAAAGACGCTAAAGTGGGTGTTTAATCTTTGGAAAGCTGCGCATGATGACGCAGACTGTCACATCGCGCCAATTACTCGATCCATCATCCCGGCATGGCACATGGCGGGGAAACACCCGCGGCGCCGGAGAAGAACGAGACAAGTTCTCACTCATAACGTCTCTAAAAGTTGCACCCGACCGTAAATGTTGTTGTTAGATGGGCAGAACAAGAGAGTAACTGTGTCTGTATGTGAGGATGGGAGAATAACATTGCGGACGGGCGGGCGAGAGAATTCGGATCTCTGAATTATTTGAGGGGTCGAGACGATTATTTTGACAGATATTCTTGAAAAGTGCGATATTTAGAAGTCTATTGGACTTTCGAAACGTTGTTCAAATTGTGCTAAGTCGTTTGCAGCTTGGGTTCGTGACTTTGAAAGATCGTGAAGTTTGTGCTCTCGACTTTGAATGGTCAGGGAAACGTTCCAAACTGAGCGCGAAAGGTGGCCACAATCATCGGATTGTGCTCGTGTTCCGCAGCTCTTTTGACCTCTGTCCAGTTTTTACTGAGACACAAAGTGATCAGTGGTGCGAGATGAGTGAGTAAGCTAAGAGTGGGAGGAAGAAGATCGTTCAATAGAGACTCCGCCTGACTCCAAATGGAGTCTCCGCCCTCGAACATACAAGAACCATCACAGTCTACGAACACTTGAGAGCTCGCAGTAACTTTCTCCCCTCTAGTCGCCATTCTTGAGAGACGCTGTGCGCGGTTTGTGACTTCTACTTCTGTCAACAGCCGTCATAGTCATCAAGATCGTGCACTGATCTGTGATCTACCACCTACCTGCCGGCTATATAGTCCCCAGACTGGACCAATCGAATTACGAATGACACACGGAAAGTGCTGCGTGAACCAGCCCCCGCCTCCCTGTGATGGGTGCGAAGCGGCGTGTGTTGAGCCGACCGATGAGGTTTGCCTTTTTTTTGCTATCTTGTAAAACGTTAGTGTAAATTTGCTGCACTTGTTGAATCTTCAGCGTTTTAGCAGCAAGCACGTCAGCTGAGTGGCACATTAGGTGATGTGGAGTCGCTTGTATTTCATTCCAAACGTATTGACGTGTTGGCCGCAAATCGCTTGCTGCCGCATCTGCGCAAAACTTGAAACCGCTGGTCTATTTCTGCTCGGTTTATTCCCGTCCTCTGTACGCGTACAGCGAACGCGACCAACTCGCGCACATGCTAATTCGATTGGCGGTTCGCGGAATGTAGCGACGAGGTTGGGTGCAACCGCAGCTCTGGCGCATGTGAAGGGGCACTTATTGGCCGGCGTGATCACCAGAACAGATGGGTAAGGAATGGACTGAACGGGGAACTGTTCACGTGCAACGGTATTTCGGAATTAGCCCACGCGAGTCAAGAAGGATGATAATCGCATCATCGCTATATTTACGAGTGATCAGGAACGATCTTAGCCGTCTGAACTTTTATCTTGTGTTCGACACGTAGTAACAATTCAAAGAACCACCAGTGAAACGATGACTTGAAAGGACCTAATGGGCGAGCGAGCAAAGGCAACCTTGTGTGCACACCTTAGAGACACCCTTCCATCATCCGATGTAGTCTAGTGGTTATAATTTGCGGCTCTCACCCGCAAGGCCCGGGTTCGATTCCCGGCATCGGAACTAATTTTTTGCCAATTCTTGAAATGCATATTTTGACGATTCAAATGGTTTTACCAATCAGAAATGAGGTTTGCTAAATTCAATTAATTAATTAATTATTTAATTTCAGCAACGCCGAGCGGAGCGCGTGTTGTGGGTCGTTACCGGGCTCTCGGTGCTGTTCATAACAGTCGAAGCGACCGGAGGCATCCTCGCCAAATCGCTAGCTATCATCACTGATGCAGGTACATTAGGCGGATTACGGTAGTTAGGTGTATGACCTAGCGAACTCCATTTGAGATTACGGAAGCCAGTTGGCTGATTGGAACTACGTTTGAAGATTCGATAACGCATTGTGTTTCCCTGGCTAAAGTGATGAAGCAGCACAAAAATGAATCTGACCCACCGTACGCTACCGGGGGATTATGGTAGTCGATATTGCAGGCCATCTGCTGTCCGATCTGCTGTCCTTCGTCATCTCCATCGTCGCGATTCGAACGGCACGACATCCCGGTGAGTTGCGGATGCAGGGTTGAGTGAAGTTCCGGTGATTGGACACTCGGGTATTGGTCTCGATTTACGCCTTCACTAAAAAAAATGTACGATTCTGCCAAGATACTCCACTTTTAGTTTCCCTTAGATTCGGAAAGATCAAAGACCAATTCCTTGCAGCCTCCCGTCGTCTCTCGTTCGGCTACCATCGTGCGGAGATCATCGGCGCCCTCATCTCGATCATCATCCTCTGGGTACTGACGACCGTCCTCGTACTGCTGGCCATTGAGAGGATTGTCGAGGGAAAGTATGATGTGAGTACTGTAAACTAATAGTATCGATGACTGACTTTCGTAGGGGCATTATGAGTACTGAATGAGTTGAGCATCGCGAACATGTGTATGTGCGATGATACTCATCAAGCAGTCCTGGCGGTAAACATTGGAGCATTATGACGTAATCACTAGTCAATAATCCTATCAGATATCATTCTCCTCAGGTGGACGCGAACACGATGATGATCACTGCCGGCTGCGGCGTGCTGTTCAACGTGGTCATGGCTGCAGTGTTGATGTTCGGATCGGGAGGCCACGGACACTCCCATGGAGGATTGAGGTACGGTAGTTGGGGATACGGTAGATTGAGGGTACTGTAGGAGTGCCTGCGGATTAGGCATGCTATAGGAAAGACTCGGTTGATACCGTAGAGGATTGAGGTGAGGTAGTTGCTTGATGTACAATTTCAAGAGCGGTTCGAGTTTCACACGTGTTTGATGTACAGTGGGCTTTGGGCTTTTTGATTTCACGTTGAAGTTTGTTGTAAAATTATTATAACAGTTTATTGGCTACGTCAGATGAGAGTGCGCTTGACCTAACTGAGGAAACATGTAAGGGGAAGTTTACGGTTGATGGGAGGTTTGAAATACGGTACCTAGTAGGACTGCGGTTGAACACGGTAGATGATCGATCGATTTGCAGCCACGGCAACCACGGTCACAGCCACGGCGGCGAGGCGGGCGGCCACGGCCACGCGCACGAGGGAGAAGAGAACACGGCCAGGTACGGTAGTCTGAGTGATACGGTAGGGTCAGATCTATGATGCATGGAAGATTTGTGATTCATGCAAGTATGAAGTAACAACCACTGTAATCTTGAATGATGATTTCTTCATCATTCGAAAAAAAATCCTAATGCGTGATTCGAGTTTCGCATTTGCTAGAAGAGGAAGGGATTCGAGCTTTTCTAATATGTCTTTGAAAGCGTCTTCAAAAAACCATATACCTTTTTATTACTGTAATGTGGTTATTTTTTCAATAATCATTATCACTGACCTAGCCCGTAAGGCACAATCGCTGTGATTACCGGAATAATCTTACCTCGTTCTTTCTGCAGGAAGAACGTGAACGTGCGCGCGGCGTTCGTGCACATCGTCGGCGATCTGGTGCAGTCCATCGGAGTGCTGATTGCCGCCGTGATTATCAAGGTGAGGACTGATTGTCTGATTCTGATTATAATCTGATTGCATAGTCTGATTGTCTGATTGTGGCCCGGGAAAATAAAATAGCACCAAAGAACGACGGTAATTTGTAGCGATGCTACAATTTCGAACGATCCTAGTCACTAAAAAATTACAACAGCATAATGCGCGCTTCACTGTTTCGATATAAATTTAGAATTCATTAAATCAGCAAAAAGTTTGTCATATGTCCGGGTTAAAATCTGCAAAATTCAAGATAATAGTGTAGTTGAAGTTGTGTTTCTGAATTTCTCGATATTCTTTTGTGCCCACTTGTGTTCAATTTTGCGTAGTCACGGACTTCTGAAAAAAATCTATTCTGTTCCTAATGCAGTTCACCGGATGGGAGATCGCGGACCCGATCTGCACGTTCCTCTTCTCGATCATCGTCTTGTTCACGACGATCACCGTCCTCAAGGACATCTTCTACGTCCTCATGGAGGGTCAGTTGCTGATTCATAGTGTTTATCACGCGTGTCGCCTAAGAATCGAATAAAATCAGGGGGTGTTAGGTACAAATTTTGACCCATACATATAAAAGAGGTTTTAGGTAGTCCAAAGGGGTCCCCACAGGATAGCGTGGCCCGATTTTGCATATTTTCATTTTCAAAGGCATGAGACGTCGTCAAACTTTTACGGGACCAAAAAAAGCCAACTTTGACGCTTCATAACTCTTTGGAGAATGATGGTACAGCTTAGCTGTGAAGAGATGAACTGTTCCAAATTTTATGGCCTACAATCCTAGGCCAGTGGCCCATCGATATTTTGATTTACATTTATGCAAATCGTTTAATTTGATTAACTCTTCCCACATATTCGGGCCAAAGGATTTCTCGAGCTCATCGAATAGAGCTCGTCGAGACGAATCGAATGGTTACCAGAACCCCTACATTGTTTTAGTGAGGAACATGCGAAAACTGCTTCCGAAGTAATTTTTGAGCTCAAACTCAGCGAAATATCGCCCCAATAGAGCCATTCTTCCCTCTTAATTGTATGCAAATCGCACCTTATCGGTGAGAGAGCGAGGAATGGGAGGGCGAAGAGCTCTAATTTAGGCAAAAATCTTGAAAAATCAAGAACAAATCTTCGGAAGCAGTTTTCGCATGTTCCTCACTAAAACAATGTAGGGGTTCTGGTAACCATTCGATTCGTCTCGACGAGCTCTATTCGATGAGCTCGAGAATTCCTTTGGCCCGAATATGTGGGAAGAGTTAATCAAATTAAACGATTTGCATAAATGTAAATCAAAATATCGATGGGCCACTGGCCTAGGATTGTAGGCCATAAAATTTGGAACAGTTCATCTCTTCACAGCTAAGCTGTACCATCATTCTCCAAAGAGTTATGAAGCGTCAAAGTTGGCTTTTTTTGGTCCCGTAAAAGTTTGACGACGTCTCATGCCTTTGAAAATGAAAATATGCAAAATCGGGCCACGCTATCCTGTGGGGACCCCTTCGGACTACCCAAAAATGACTTAAACTCATTTTCACCATTTTCGATGTACCAACCTTTATTTGATTCTAAGGCGACACGCGTGTTATTCATCCTAGATGGAAAGGGTTATGGATTGCATGACGAACGAACTCTATTGAAATTGCCATAGAGTCTCTGTCAAGAGTAAGGAAGTGATAGTGAAACATGTGATTGCCTTTTCTATGTCTTCTATACGTCTTCATGGAGGGTCAGTCGCTGATTTATTTTATTGGTTCATCATTAAAGCTCGAAAATTGCCATAGGGTCTAGGTGGGTGCGGGATGAGGAAGGGATAGTGAAACATGTGATCGCCGAGTGGATAAAAAAACGAACGCGTTACTCGTATTTTTCTATCAATATACCTAGCATGCCCCTGTACAGTTCCATATCGAAGTCATCCACGATTATGACGTTATTCTGATCCCTCCCTCCATTCCAGCCACTCCGGTGCACATCGACTACGCTTCCCTTCGTGCGGATCTCTCCCAGGTGGACAATGTGGCGGCAGTGCACGACCTCCACGTGTGGTCATTGAACATGGAGAAGGCCGCCCTGAGCGTGCATCTGGCTGTCGGTGAGTGGTGCGGGGTGTAGGGGTGTAAATGACTGATTGGAGGTGGTGAAGTGGTGTAGATTATTATTTGCGACTACTGCCTCGGTATTCAATGAACGAGGCAAGATTGTTGTTTTAAGAGGAGGAGTTGAATGTGTGCATTCCAAAAGCAGCGGCACCAGCATTGAAATAATTCAGCATGTTTCCTGAACAGGAGACCCTGAAACACAAATCAAAATGGGTCGAAATTTAAACGAAACATGCTGCAGACAAGCCCGAGCTCGCGTGCGAGACGATCAACGCGGCGCGTCAGATGATCCTGAAGCGGTACTCGGTGCATCTCGTCACGATCCAGGTATTCGGTAGCTTCACGGATATCGATTTTTCGTGACCTATTACGGTACTTATCGATTTTCTTCCCAGGCGGAGCAGTTCGACAAGTCGATGAACGAGTGCGACAAGTGCCAGCCAATCTCGACCTAATCGATTGACATCGATCGACACTAATCAATAATCCCCCTCCCCTATAATCAATCAATACCGTATTCCTAGTCCCGTCTTCCTCCTTTCTTGACTTGTCCCCTCGGGTAGACGATCAGATCCGTGCGGAATTCCCTCCCGGATTATCGATCGATAATCACTGATATCAAAGAGCACCGATGACTATGCTGGAACATATAGTTATTATTCCCCGCATTCCCCCTTTATCTTCCGTTTCGATGTTTTATCTACTAGGCCTCATCTCTCACCTTATTGACACGGTGTATGTATTGTGTAGGTTGTAGTGGCTCGCTTGCCAACTTTATTTGTTTCGATAGCGGTAGATGCTTAGTCGCTCCTCACGGAGGATCACTTGTATTACTCTGAAGGTTATCGGTAGATGTTTTATCGCATTTTTTTGCATATCTGTATTTTCCTACGTTGTTCGTTGCCTCGACAGAGTGTATGATACCTTTTTTGCTCGCCACCCCATGCCAAAATTAGTAATATTCAGAAAAGATAAAGAAGTTATCTACCATGTTCGTGATTTTAAGAAATGTATGAATGGGCTTCGCATAGATTCCTTGTAATATCGAACTATATCGTAGACAATGAAGATCAATGAAGTGAAGTAATTTTTGGTGGAATGTGTTACCTCTTCCCTCTGAAAGTTACATCTGTACAAAATGCGTATCATTCGCGATAGGTTAAATAGTAAAAAAATATATAACTTGCTTTAACTACCTCCCCCTTCCTTCCTCCTATGATAGAGGCCAAATGCGGTATTAGAATAGCTCAGCGAAATGAAATCGCATCAATTCAGGATACGAGATGCTAGCCACTACACCTAGGAGGTTCACGAATGCGGCTCCTCGAACGCCCAGAAGAGTGCAAGGTGAGGGGCAATCGGGGCTAGGTTGACTCGATACTAGACTCTTTCGCCCCTTATGCTCCCGCACCGGTCATACAGAGTGAGAGAGAATGGGAAATGAAGATAGCCGTATTATTTATTCCCACTGCTTATTGTACCTTCGATTCTGTGTAGAATGTGCACTGCAACCACTCATAACCATAGCTCTTTTCTAGGACGTGTGAATTTGGCAGGAATGAAAGATAATACTTATTAATCACTCATTTTACGGGCGAGAGACCTCCTTTTCACACCTCCTTGCTTTTGCATCACTTGCACTTCTTTTTCATTTTCTGTTTTTTTAAAAATAATTTTGCACTTCTTTTTAATTTTCGTTGCACTTGCACTTCCTTTGCTTTGTTCAATATTCGCACGCACATGCTTCGTCATGGAATACTTTATCATTATTAATTTCGAAAACATCGAAAACAAAGGGAACATGACACTCGAGAATGACGAAATGGGAAATTCGGGGGATGACGACAGCTCGCTTAGATGCGTCTGTAGGGAGGCGTGCCAGAGTTGGTGCCAGCAGCGGAGTATCCAGCGTAGGTGGCATCGGCCGAAGCGGAGCCTCCATGGGCAGCGGCGCTGTGGCTCTCGCCAGGGATGCGCCAAGTGGATGAGGGGGCTCCTCCTTCGCGAGCGGGGCACGGGCAGTACTCCGCATCGGGTCCGAGCTTGCCCTGAGGTCCCTGAGGTCCCTCCTCGCCATCGGCTCCAGCGGCTCCCTGATATCCCTGGATTCCGGGCTCTCCCACAGGTCCCTGAGGGCCGGCGGGCGCGTCGCGACCACGGTTTCCGGCGGGTCCTTCGCGTCCCTGAGGTCCGGGAGGTCCACGGTTGCCCTTGCGGCCGATTGGCTTCTCTCCGTCGTGTCCGCGATCTCCGGGGTTGCCAGACTTGCCGTCGGCTCCGGGAGCGCCCATGGGTCCCATCTCTCCGGGGTGGCCGGGGTGTCCGTCGCGACCAGGCATGCCAGAGGCTCCCTGCAATGATTTGGATGAAGATACTATAAATGTTATATACTTCAGAACGTCTAGTAAATGATCGGTTGATTACCTTGGCTCCGCGCATACCGCGCATTCCAGTGGATCCTCCGGGTCCCTGGGGTCCAAGAGGGCCCTGAGGGCAGGTGAAGCAGCCCTGGGTTCCGTAGTTCTCAGAGTTCTCAGCATCGAGACCGTCGACTCCGTCCTTTCCGGGAACTCCGGCCACTCCGTTGTTTCCGACGACTCCGATGGGTCCGTCGGGGCCGGGAGGGCAACGGTTCTCCTCGGTGGAGCACTCTGAAGTAGATCCAATCAAATTAGGTTAGCTGTTTGCTGCAGCAATAATTGGTACACTTAGAAATTCCGGAATTGGTTTCGTATGTGATGTTTGCTAGCATTGTAAGGCTAGATGAATAACATCTGACGATGTACGAAGATGTTTCGATATGAAAAACTTGTTATTCTCCCTCATATCTTGTCTATGACGCAGAACTCATGATCAGACTATCTGCCCTCGAGAGATGTTGTTTACGCGAGAAGTGCTAAGATTTGAGAGCAGGTTGGACACGATCCCTCCCTAGGCTGATTTATTACCAACGTGTGGGCGCCCTTATCCCGATACAGCGTCCGCGGAGTGGATAAGCACTAATCTATCCCGTGATGATAGAGCAAGAGGGAGAGATCCTAAATGGCGATCAACCTACTCCCCCTCGCTCACTCATTCTCAAATGTCTCATGTGGGGGAGGGGATGCAAAAAAGGATAGATCATAGGGCCGATTAGGTGAATGCTAGTCATTGAGGAAGTGCACTAGCCAGTCAACAAGGAACTATTGCCATATGATCCCATTTTCGGGTTCGCAAATATAGATCAAAGATCGAAGAATACTTACGGCACTGAGAGCCACCGTTGCTGTTGGGGCCTCCGGGGAAGCCACCGTTGGGGAATCCGGGGAAGCCACCGTTGGGGAATTCGGGAGGAGTGGATCCTCCGGGGAAGCGAGGGTTAGCGGGGCCGTTAGGCACTCCGGGTCCGCCTCCCGAGGGGTAGCCGGGGTTGCTGCCAGTGGCTCCGTAACTGGAATTACCGGTATTTGATCTTTGTATTCGATTTGAATAAATCACGATTTGGGATTTAGGCAGAAACTATTTTTTAAGGAGATGGTGCTCACCCTCCGTACTGTCCCTGTCTCTTGGCACGAGTGGTAGGCGTTCCGGCTCCGAGCTTGACCATGTCAGTCCAAAGATCGTCGGTGATGGACTTGAAGTTGTCCATCTCGGCGTCAAGCTCGCTCCAGATGTTGGAGACCTTCAAAAATATGAATTGAGATCTATAAAACACGAACATCAAATCGATTGCTTCACTGTCTCACATACACTGTCCAAATATCACAACTCGTTCCTTCCTAATCCAAAGCACAACTCTACAAATATTCAGCGTTAATAAATAGACATACATCGTTGTAGATGGCGGTAATGGCGAAGAGAGAGACGAGTAGAGTCAGGCCGGAGCAGGCCATGACGGAGCCAGTAGCGAAGTGCAACCCCATCTGGAATGGGTACGGTAAGAGAACGGTAGCGGCGGCTACTTTACGATAATGAAGGTACGGTAAACGAAAGAAATGCTGAACAGTTTGCAATGCGGTTGAGGATGTGGATGGCGAGTGGACCCCGGCTCTCTGCCTTATGTACGGCGCCCGGACAATGGGAGGAGCTGCTAGGAGGCAGAGCAGTGAAAGGAGGAAGAAAAGGTGAGAAAGAGAGAGGGAGAGTGGGCAGCGAGGAGAGCTGCCCCGCTCGAGCCATCCCAGATGGGAGGAAAGAGAAAGGGTAAGAGAGGGAAAGGAGTGCAGAAGAAGGTGATAAACGAGATAAATAAAGCAATGCGATTGAAGGAGGCTATCATGAGCCAGGAACTAGAATGGATTGATGCACAATGTTGTGGAATGAAGACCGAATGAGGATCCCGTGATCGTTAACTTTTTTCAAATGAATGGTTCGGCGAAGTGAAGAAGCCAATTTATCAGGACTATTTGACTGTATTTCTCACTCTCGAATTTCTGGTCAACTTCTGTTTTCTCGAACAATAAAGAAATGGTTCTGTGTATGTGTGGAAAATTTGTATTTTCAGTTAATACAGATTCTCATCCCATGGACTGGATAATTGTTTTCGTCTACACTTTTTGTTCAATTTTCGCTCCTCCGGCTGTTGATATCCTTAACGCCTTTTTTGCACTCTTCATCCCACTTGGGAGTGGTGGATAAGAGAGAGAGAAAGCCCGTTCTCATTATGCAATGCCGCGACGTTCCGGCGCCGCCAATCTAGTGTATGAACAATGGCTCGTAAAAAGAAGAGTGAAAGGATAGTATGGGCAATTCAGGTGTACTGAAATGGTTGGGTTGTGATGGCCGATGCTTAGCTTCAATGACGATGGAACCCAGCATTTCGTTGGCTTGGGCAAATGGGAATGTAGCTGGTGAGTGTCTCATGATCTGAGTGAGTTTTCTCCTTTCAATCGCGCCTCTTCCTATTGGAGATAGTGATCGTGTGAGGAAGTTGAGAGAGGGAATTTAGACCGCCTGAGCCTGAGATGAGGGGAGGCTCTCCGCATTTCGCATGCTCTCTGGTTGGTCAGAGACACGAGAGAGCTTTCCGCAGCCTCCTTTCTGAGCGTTTCTCTCCTAACGACTTGGCCAAGATAATTATCTCTATCCTGGGGGATCCTCGTTTAATGTGAATGAAATGAAGAAGCTGGTCGGGGATAAATATATTGACCACCACAAACAAGTGAACACAGCGAACACTCCCACACCTTTTTCAAGATGGGAATGGTGGCGATCTTTTCGGGGCACGTGAATAGCCGTGAACTAACTTTATATGCCAACTATTGGAAATAAAGCTGGAAAGATGAATCATTCCAGCGATTTCTGAGACTTTCACTGATCGTGAGTGGATTAGTTCCTCCTTGGGATCGCGCAACGCAGGATCCCGGCTTTTTGCAAAGAGACGGCTAATTAGATTAGAACTTAGCAGCTGAGATGGAATGACCACACGTAGGCGTACCTCTCCCAGACAATTACAAATTGAAATAACGTCATTTCAGAAAGAGTTTGATAAGGACTAATTCAACTCATGAAACGTCTTGCGTGCCAAGAAGTGTCGGAGAGTGTATGTTAGTACATTTCCGTGAAATCCAGGTTTAGATCTCTTTGTAGTCTCGGATTTGACGAGAGGAGAAGGCGATATTTGTATGGAAATATTGTAGTATTGCTCAGATCTCGCAGTCGTGAGAAGAATCTCGATAGCTTTCAGTTTTTCCCGCGGCTCGAAGCTTTTTTCGAATCGTTGTCAAGGCATTGTCGCCCAGCCCTCAGATCGCGTGTGCAGCTTCTTGAGATTTTAACGAGAATATGACGCTTGCCACTTCACGTATCGCTCGTACTTCCGCCTCGATATGCTTACTTAAGCACCATATCGGCTCATTCTTCGATCTGTCGGTCTCCCTCGCACAATTCCCCTGGGCCAATTAGCACCGTGATTGTTTTCTCTCATCGGGGCGTTGATTAGTGAGCGTGTGGCTCTGGTGTGGCTTCTTCTTCTTCCATCGGGCGTGCCCCACAGCGTATGAAGAAACCCCTACCCGGCAGTCGCCCAAAACCTTCCACCGCCGATAAACTGGCCCTCGACGATCTTCCCCGATCTATCACGCCTATCATGCAGCAGCAGCAGCAGCAGTCGCCTCCTCTGCGCAAGGCACCAGAGGCCAAAAATCTGTGAATGAACTTTCATCCATTTTGAAATTCTATCACGTGATGCGTGATGCTGTTTCGTTGTTTTGGGGGCGGATAATCTCTTACATATCCTCCTCTCGGATTCATTCATAACACTAGTCTTAGTACTACCATAGTCGTCATAGAGAGAGTCTCTCGGATGCCCCTGGCCAGCAACATAAAACGTTTGGTCAACTTCAAGCGATCACGTTCTGAGGACAAAGTCAATCGTCGCTTTCCTAAGTCTCCCAGATTCCCCTCCCTAAGTAACGCTCATCATAACAAGGGACCCACCATGTTCTTTGTCGACTTTAATATGTTTGAAGTTTCCTCTTCGAGGACTCCCAGTCCATTATCAGGAGGTGAGCAATTTTCAGTGCTCAAATGGAATATGATGAACTTTTGGATGACGAGCCCGGACGGGCCAGAATGCGCAAGTCGGGGGACGACAGGTACTGAGATTGGATGTTGTATTGATTTGTCTCACAATTTCCCAACACCTCAACTACACCGATTAGAAATCCACTTATGAGAATGATTATTCGTATAGTAGTCGCAGATATCGATTGGAAATCCCCACTGTCTGTGGATGGTATTTGTTATCGTCCACAAAGCTGAGTTCAGGCTAACTAGAGTCAGTGAGAGTACAGTACATCACCAAACTGAATGATATTAGGGTGCATGCAAAGTACACTTACTATCTGTCACACAGTACTGAGGCTTTTCCGCAAACGTTTTCCAAATAGGAACATGACCATTAACAATCGAGTTTTTTTTTAAAAATAACAATATTATTGTGAAAAGTGTTGCTAGAACATTGAATGTTAATGCGGCTTCTGATTTGAGGGATGAATCCGTACGCTTTCATTTGCTCTTTTCATATATCTTCTCTTTTCATATCTTTGGAGATTCGCAACAAGGTTTAACTCGGCAGCTAACATATTGCGACTCTCTACCGAGTTCGTGTGAGAAAAGAGCGATGCCCGTTCCCATAGAGACGGGAACTAAATAAGCGCCTTTTCCTGCCGTCTCCTTCTCTTTCCCATACACCCTGCTTCCTAATTCCCTTTTTCTTCGCTACAAATCCGTGTTTGGCTAATCCTATGCCGCCATGATAGACCAAGAATCCAATAAGATACTCAAGAATTTTGAAAATAGAAATTAGGATGCACCTAAGCTGTCAAAAGGATTATCTTTTACAAAGAAGCCCTGTCATGTTTACTCGACATCAATGTTGTGTTCCATTTTTGTTTTTAGATACTCTTGCACTTTCTGAAGCACTCGACATCCCAACGGTTACTCAGCCCATCCACTATCCTCTCGTTAAAATGCTATCCACCCTTGCACTGCTACACGGAAGCCACTCCTGCACTCATTCGCCTGTCCGTCACTAATCAGGAGTGTAACATATATCCATCAAGTCCGTGCTTGCAGTGTGAAAATGTTCGAGCCAGTGCAGGATGGCCCGCTTCCGATCGAGGCGCCCGCCGCCCACTACAACAACGTCTCCGTCGCCTTCTCGGAGAACACCAACGTGACCATGGCCGCGTCCCTCAGCGATAAGAATGTGAGCAATTCGAGCAAGGATTATCTGATCTGTCATGCTATTTCTCGTATTTGATCAAAACGAGATTAGCAATAACGTAGGAGGCGTTGTCAAGCAGGTGCAAAAGTATTGCCTCTCCAGAGAATCTCCGTGATGCAGTGGGATCCGAAGATAGAGAAGAAGAAATTCTCGATGATCACGGTTGTGGATCCGAACGATGAAAGAGGACCGCCACCGACTGTGTTCCAGGTCTGATAATGAATACACTTTGGAATTGGAAAGAGTTGACTGGATTCTCAAAGCAGCCTGGAGATATCCGAGTCGGTTCAGGTCAAGTTCGTGACGCCGTCGAGCAGAAATGCGCCTCTCATCGTGGTTGCGACGACGATTGGCGCAATTGTATGTAAATCATGACAATGAACATAGGCCAAACTCGAAATCCATCGCAGATCTACGACTCTGCTCAGCAGAAGAACCGAATGTCGTTCAACCCAATGGAGCAAGTACTCGGAGTACGTTTTCTTTTATTTTTTCTGATGTACTGGCTGAAAAATGCAATACGTGAACGTTTAGAAGAGAGAGGAAGACCAGCGTAGTCGTCACTTCTGCAGAGGGATCAGCTGCGTAGACAACAGTATCGTCGTCGGTAAACTTTTTTTTTTATAATTTAAGCTTCCTCTGACTTTACGAAGATTGATTGACTGCTAAATGGTTTGCATTTGATCGTCTCACAATCAGGCACTAGTACCGGAGCGATCATGGTCTTCAACTGCAGTGGCGGCACGTCTGTCAGCGTGAAGAAACCGCTCAATGTCAGTTTATATCGTAATCAAATCGAGAAAACAATGAAAATTCGTTTCCTTTGTTGCCTAAATTCGAGCATCAGCAGCCCTCGTGATGGTGTGATCCTCGCGCTTCTCTGCTGACATACATGTTGAGAAGCGCATGAATCTCGCATCATTTTAGTAAGGTCACTGAATATAATCATAGGAGCACAAGTTCCCGATCGCGGACATTGCTACGTGCAAGTTCGATGAGATCACGGCATCAGGCGACATGAGAGGCAACTTAGTCGTATGGCAGAAGGGAATGAAGAGTCCCAAGAAGTATCCTACGGAGTGAGTAATAAATATGTAAAATAAGGCCTTCAATTATATTGATCAATTAAAAGCAACGAGTGACTAAATTGTTCAAAATACAGCCTACCTATCACTGTGCTGAACGTACTTCGCCGGCAGGTGCTCGTAGGAACAGTCTACGGAACGGTGGGCTCATATTTTCTCTATTTTCGCCGGAATATCAAAGCTTGATAGATCAACATCTATGCGGCGAGCAATGGTACCCTGATGGCAAACGTAGCCGCACATTCAAGACCCGTAACCGGTATCTCGGTCGCTCCTGAGAGTGCTTATGTGAGTAGTATTGTATCTTCGTCACAAGGAGTTAACATGAATTGCATGTTCTGTATGATTGAAGCGTAAGAGCCAGAGAAGGCGGTAATTATAGGTGCTCACGGCCTCGGAGGATTCCTGTGTGCGTGTGTTCAAGCTACACACGAGAAAACCGGAGGCTTATCAGGTAAATCGGGATGCTAAGGGTAGTAATTAAACGTAATAATATTAGCTCGAGTTCCGTTATGGAGACCAATTGGACGACAGGAAAATCATTGGAGCGTGTTTCGCCAATGACAGAGGCTCGTCTATGGTGTTCACAGGTATTTTAGAAAGAATTCTGATTAGAATAGTCCAACAAATCTGGAAACTGGGCTCTGAACATCACATGATGATACCCTCAAATTTAACATTTCTATCAGCTTACGACTTCCCCTGGTTACTGCTGTACAAGATCTTCAAGAAGGCTATGCCTCAGCCGGTAGAGGTTGTGCCTTTTTCTAGTTCCTTCTAGTGTTATAATGCTCATTTTCAGGATACTGAGTAATCTAAGTATCTGCTATTGCATATTCGTAATTGATTATTGATATTACTAATTTATTACAAATATTTAATAATGGATATTCATTATTTACTTCTAATCGATTAACTGGATTAAATAACCGAGTGATTTCATAAGTTGTCTACCAAATTAATCATAATAGATTTACGTCTAGAATATCTTTTGTATGTGCCAGATTCTTCATTGATATCGACGAACTCATCATAAATATGATGTGTCAACTTGAATTGTGCAGTATTTAATAAAGTAGTGCTACAAATTGTTGCTCAAATTTACTATGATGTGAAAATTATGTACAGAAGTACCTTGAGATCAATTATTCTAATGGCAGTGAAAGAAGTGAACGAAAGACTGACTATGGTCGACATGTATTCCATTTTGGCGACTAGCAAATTATTCCAAATCGATCCATATGTCTGGTAACTATCGAGAGACGAAGTTGAACCGATCCCATGGCTACTGTCTGTAGCTTGGCTCGCTCCCGAGAATCGGTGAGAATGGATGGATGTGAGACCTGAAACAGTCTAACGCTTACACTTAGTTGTCCCATCAAAAAGTAGTTGGATAAAGCCTCACCTGTAGCCCACCACCGATAAATCTCTGAAGCATTTCTTCTCTCATTGTTCCTTTCGGTCGCCAGATGTTGCATTTCAACTAGAATATTGTTATTTGAGGAACTTAATTTTGATAAAGAGAAATGATCGCTCGCACCTCATGCTCGCCTGGTGAACTCGGTATGAAGAGTGATCCGTATCCGAATAATTCCTGTCTTCCGTAACTATCGTAGTGCCATACTTCGAGATTTATTCGAGGCCAGCCTGCTCAGGAGATAATTTATAATTTTATGAAACGTCGATGATGCTTTCACATCAATCAACATTGAACAATGTTCAAAGAGCGAAGTGTTGAATAGTTTTCTCGAAGCCACTGTACGATTTTTCTCACCTTGTACTGTTCTCGTTCCGAGATGGAGTGCAATTGGATGGGCAAAGTAGGCCTTCCTCAACACCCCACCCACATCCGTGTGGGTCTGCCCGGAAGAATTGCCGCGCACTAGAGTCCATCCACCATCTGGAATTGATTTGGGCTGAAGGGGTGAAAATTGCCCGTATTGTTGTCTCATCCAGTTGTATATCTCTCTCTATAGAATATGGCAACCTCCGAAATTTGAAGAAGTGTTCACTAAATAATGCAATGAACTGACTTAGTTGCAATGACCACTTTACGAAGAGGCTGCTGGAGGGGAAATCGTCCGCTGACTCGATCTGCCCATTCACATGGATTTCTGCCATGGGAAAGGCCGGCTGGCAGCAGCAAGAGAGCCCACCTCTGAAGAAGCGGCATTGCACGATAAATTCGTTGTTTAGCGAATATGTAAAACACTTTGAATGTAACATGCATTTAAAGAGAGGCGCTATAACGTGAGTGAGTAGTGAAGAGGCGAGTTGAAGAGGGAGTGCGAGTCGTGCGAGAGTGACCAACACGAGGTTGGTTGCCATGGCGAGTATGAGACAGTGGGGATGAATGAGAGCGGATTGCATCTGGGGAAGGAACACCGAGTAGGGCAGTTGATGAAAGAATGTGGAGATAGTAAGGAAGAGGTGAAGAATTACGAATATGAGAAGTAAAGAAACGAAGAGAATACAGAATTTGTGTTTCTTCAAATTTTTTTTTCCTTGGAGGTTAAATTTGTCTCCTTTTGCTATTTTATTGTTTTCTCCATTTGTTTTCGTCTTTATTTTTTGGTGGTTCCACCGTGAAGTTCTCAGCCCTATTGAACTCGCAAAGTGATGCTTTGCCTTGTGTGGTGTTACTGTGGCCGGCGCTATTGTCCAAAAAGTCGTCCCCTCTTACACGCTCTCCCGCTCTGGTCAGTGGAGGAGCAGAGAGGCTAGTGAGAGAGTGTGTCGAATGGAGAGAGTGGCGGCGGGTTGCGCGCTCGCTCGGCTTAGCCCCCTCACCCCCTCCCCGCTCGCTCGGTCCCATTGACGAAGTGACCACACTGGCTTCTCCTTCTTCTCCCTCCTCCTCTTCCATCTCACATTACACTCTACCCAGTCTCTAACCCTCCCCGTCCCTCGCTTCCCGAACATATTGAACTGCACTAAAGCCCACTTAGCTACTTAGAGTCCACTCAACTTGATTCCAGTCCCCAGTCCGTATGTTGTGATTCTTCATTGTCCGCCTCGTCTTCTCTTTCTTTATTTCCCTTGCCGCTTTTTTCTCTCAAGAGAGGCGCATCGGAAATCGGATAACCAGTCTCCCTTTTCAGCCTTCTTTCCAGTCTCTAACGACGAAGTTTGGTTGCAATCGAGCGGCGTGTTGTGTTCGCGTATTTCGCCACTGACCGGTTCTTTTTTCGTCAGTGATTTATAATTAGTTACGAGTTAGTGAGTGTACCGTCATTTCGCACACACGATTACTTGACTCCTGAAAGGTACCGCGATTTCGCACTTTCGCAAGTAGGCGAGTTGTTATTCCAACAACTTGCTCTCTCGCGCGTCTCCTAGTAATAGCCGGGATGACTCATAGCTGTCGAGAACCCACGTTTTCATCACTTTTTACCCTGTTAAAAGTGTTTTATGACGCTAAATTTGTGTTTTGATTGCAGGAATCCTGGTGACGTCCTCGCCCGTGGCCACGTTGACGCCCAACAGCGGGGAAGGAGGAGGTGGAAGAGGAGCAGGAGGGGTCGGAGGGACGACGACACCGGGTCGGCCGCGTGTCAGCACGATGAAGGATAGCGGCCCCGTTGGCGCGCCACTCCCCGCCCCGACCACGCCCACCACATCGAATGGTACGATTTTGTGTTACTTGAAAAGGTCAATAGCAAAACAAGGGCTAAGCAATTTGGGTAGTGTTGTCTTCGTTGATCAAAACAATACTTTTTGGCTTGTGCGTAACCTGAATCATGCCGGGACCATCTCATATTATTTCTGACAATTACGAATAGACGTATCCGGAGTTAGATGACTAGTGAGGTGTTCCGGCTCTCTCTTTGATAGCCTTCTGCGTGATCACTCAAACTCTGGCAGCAGTCGTAATCGGGAGTAGTAGTGGTAGTGAGTGACAGATGCCATTCAGTTTACGATAGGGGCTGATAACAATAGGAGAGATAGAGTGATAAGACGATTGACCGCGAGCACTCTCCCGTGGTGCGAGGATGATGTGGAAGGAGGGCAAACACAAACGTTTTGACCGCCGCGCCACACTGTCTCTAGGGGACAAACCGAATCTTGCAAGCGAATCTCTCGCCTAGCAGCTTATCGCGATGTTCGATCGGTCAGCTTGAAATGGGGGCAAGTTTGAAAGAAAGCAATAGTGGGAACATGCGATTGTGAGTTTCGAGAGGAGTATAGATTAATGAAGAGTTGAGAAGATTCAATGATTGTAGATTGTACAGCTGAATAATTCTGAAATTAACCATATTTGTAGCTAGAGATGTGTATACAAAAGAAAGTTAGCTAAAGATCAAAGATCAAGTCCTCTTTTGAGTGGTCCTTCGGTCGGCGTCGCCCCGGTCGACGCTGCCTCGGTCGCGTGATCCGCGCAGGAAGACCACCGGTGCACTGCCCGGCAAGGCTGCAGCTGCGACCGGTGCAGCAACTGCTACGACAGCCGGTGGCCGCCCGCCCTCCATGGTGCTGCCGCGACCGAGCAGCAGGAATGGTCAGTCAACGATTCCTCTTTTAAAAATACTTGAAATAGATAGTTTTATATATTTGCTTTGCCTTTCTATCATGAATCAAATGAAATACATTCAAGACTAGATATCATGAATGTGAAACGTGAAAGGTGTAGATTTGAAACTCGATACCTTTGATTCAAGATTCAATAAATACAGTGGTTTTATTTCTGATCTTTGTTAACATTAAATTTGGTTATTGCAGCTCGTGGCGGCGACGCAGCCGCAGATAAGTCGGAGCCGGACGAGACGCCGCGAGCCTCGACGATGGACGTGAGGGGAGGAGCGGAGCAGAGTGAGCATTTTCTAAATTTTATAGATCGTATTTTGCGGTTGCTGATCGGTGTGAACGATATGTTTGTTAGGGAGATTGCCGTTGGATCATGTAAGAGCGGAGTAGGGTGGCTTGTGTTTCAGATATGATCAATATGAAGTAAAGTTGTCTGACGCTTGATAATCGATGAGCCGCTTACCAAAAAATGACAATGAACATTTTCTAATGCTGGACCAATGATTGACCTATCTGATATGCCCTCCCAATATTGTATTGACGCGGTTACACGTATGAGAACGGCAGATTGATCAGTATATTGCTAGGCATGCTAGATGTAGTCACTTACACAGTTTAGTTTCACCCCCACGGGTATGGCTTTCCCCTACGTTGATTCGATTATGCGATCGCTGTATCCTCTCTGATTCGAATAGTCTAGGGGCGGGGAGAGTACAATGAGGTATCGATTTGCTGCTATCAATGCGGAATAGTTCAGTCTGATTGCGAACTGATCGCCGTATCAGTATGTTTTCGCTCGAAATTTGAACGACTCTCGTCTCTTATCGACATTCCTGACTGATTCTGATTGATGGCTTGTCTCAACCACTTGTTCTCTTCATATGTGCTTCGACTTAATCATTGATCTTTGGTCTACTTATTTGATTCTCGAGAACGTAGTTTATAAACACAATAGGATCGTTCATTACGGTTTTTGATCTTTGATCTTTGACCTCAATTCAGGCGGTTCGAGTGACGAGCAGAACGGAACTCGGTCCGGCTCGATGACGTCCTCGATGCACCGGGAGAGGGAGGAGGAGGGAGACACGATGGAGGATGGTCCGTTCTCCATGGGCACTCTGTCCAGGTGAGAAATGGATGGAAAATAAGTGATTGATGGCTAACAGTCAAAGTGATCGCTATTGAAAGAAGAAAGAAATAAAAAGTTAATGGTGAAGTTGCGCTTCACATTTGTCTCAAAATTATTTATTCTCGTTGTGCCTCGATATGGTTACATCTTTGTCTCTGGAAAAAAAATTATAATGTGTACTGTCATTTCTTATTGATTCTATTATTCTATGCAACTGTTTCCTCACATCCTCATCTGAGCGTTATCGCCTGCCCTGATAAAAAAATTGAAATTGAATTTCCTCACAGAACTATGGCGTCGGTGTCCGGGTGCAAGGCGAAGCGCGTGCGATTCTACCGGAATGGAGACCAGTACTTCAAGGTGGGATCTCCTATATTTTCCTTCCTTCTGATTTCATTTCATTTCATTTTTAACACATTTATCAAGAGTAGGCTCTGTTGTGCATGGCAGGCCATTCATGACTTCTTGCTTGTCTCAGAAAAGTGGGTCCGCCAGTTCGCATGAAGAGATCTTTCCATCTTGCGTTAGGTCGTCCTCGTCTGCGCTTGGGTCCTCGTGGAGTCCATTCGATCACAGCTCGATCAGATCACAGATCACCTTCTGATTAGGAGGTGAAATTCATGACTTTTGCATTGCTCATCCATCCTGGTAATGGCAATTCCGTCTGCAAGGAAAATGGGATTGTTTCACGGTGAATTGAGGTGACGGTTCTTTCATATAGCTTGTAGATGAGGATGTGTGACAATACCACATTGATGTCGAAGTAAAAGAAAGAAATTTGAAAGATATTTCTACTCTCGATCATAACTATGGGAAGAGTGCTCCAGCAGTGTGTTTTCCTCATCTCTAATCCCGCCTTTTGCCAACATAGTTATGCGCATTGCGTAATCCCCCGGCGGGCTTAGGCAGTAGAGGCGAGGGGAGAGGGAGAGAAGGGCTGCGCATTTTGAGACGAGAAGGGGAGGGGTCTAAAGAGATGCAGCATCGAATAAGATGGGGAAGGGGAGGAGGGCAGGGGAAGATATAGGGGCTCGTTAGTGCAGGGTGAAGGAGGAAGAATCTCTCGATTTCCCTCTGACTCACTCATTTGGTAGTGCTATCTCGCCGGTCTGACATGGCGAGATAGCGTGTCAAATGGAGAGAGCAGCGGACTCGGAAAGGACAGTGGTCAGTAGCGTGCCAACTGGTCATTTTGTGAGAAGCAGTGGCAATTGTTGGGCAGCATGAGACAGCGAAGGGAAACGTATAGGAATTGGGACTGAATCGAGAGCAATAGTTAGTTTTTTTATGGAGTCGGGTCTCAAACCATCATGGAGAATCTTTCCCCAGAGCTATGAAATAACCCTGAAGCGAGAAACAAGCGGGCGCCCACACTGAATTTCATATCGCCTTTTTCGGGGCTGGCTCTGGTTTTCCAATTCCCTCACTTTCTCCGACGGGGGCGTTAGTGCAATATAGCAATAGGGGGATTGTTCTTTCCGCATCCGGGGCGGGCGCAAATTCGACTGCCACTGAATGAGAAGGGGGG
>LS488752.1:0-12547 GCA_900490705.1 Pristionchus arcanus | reverse complement strand
CCCCCGAGAGTGGATATTGTGAAATCTGGGATGGGCACAAAGGAAAAATTTGAACAAGGGACTGACCAGAGTTTCAAGCAATCAAAGAACCATAAAATATATGGGTTCGAAGATGAAATCATTCTAATGGTATAATTGTTCAGGGTATCTGGTACGCTCTGAGGGCAGATCGACTGCGATCACTGCAACCGCTCATGGAGGAGCTCACGAGGCGAGAATCAACACTTTTCCTTGAATTTCGAGACACTAGGATACCGATTTTGCGTTTCTAACCACTTGGTGAAGGTACGTTTCATTGATTCATTAGTATGCGGTTGGAGCATTGGCCCTGATCAGACCGGCTGTGATTAGACCACAAAAAAGTTATTGACCAGACAATAGAGTGCTTATTTGAGGTTTTTTTGCAATTCGGAAGACTTCCAGGAAATTAGCTATTTTAACATAATTCCAAAAGTAATTCTATGATAAGCATAAAGATAATTGCTGACTGACATATTGCTTTGATGTTAGCTAATGAACATAACCAATTCCGTTATTGTCAGATGTCTGGCGACGAATTCTCTCGCGCTGCAACACGGCGTCCGCTACATCTACACGATCGACGGCACGGCGAGGATCACCGACCTGGAGCAGTTCGAGGACGGAGAGAGCTACGTGTGTGCGAGGTACGGTAACTGAGGGTACGGTAGGACTAGAGCACCTCGAAGGAGCTTCGATAGGTGCAAAATTACAGCAGATCAATATTTTGATGGGCCACGTTAGATTTTCAGTTTGCCAAAGAAGCCGAATTGATAACGGGCGTGTCGGGCGCACTTTAGCAACATTTAGAGGCGCGGAGTCGCCTGGCGCAATGTACTATTTTCTGCAATTCGGAAGACTTCCAGGAAAGTCGCTACTTTTGAACTTTGCCTCTGTAAGACCATCATTTGGATGGAAAATGACATTATAGCTAAATTTTATTCATTGTCAATCTATTTTTCAGTTCGGAGACGTTCAAGGAGATGGACTATGCGAATGCGCGCGAGCCGCTGTGGAGCATGGCAGTGCCGAAGGCCGAGAGGCCGCACGACGTCGCCCAGTTGGCGCTCCACGCCACCCATCATGTCGTGGTGAGTGCGGTTGGAGTACGATAGGGTCTGCGTAAAAATATTTTTGTGACATGGACTAGGAACAACTGATTAACAATGAGTGCAAAAGTCGTCTTTAGTGGGATGCTGAAACGTGAACTCCACATGATTTTAATATTTTATTTTTCGTTTTTCCTGCTCGGTAATCCGCATAAATAATAATATAATGGCAGGAGCCGAACGACTTCGTCTTCCCCCGCATCATCACGGTCATCCGGAACGGCATCAAACCGCGTCGCGTCGTGCGCCATCTACTGAACAAGAAGACGGCCCGGACCTGGATGCAGGTTAGACCACTCCCTCTCTCCGATTATGATCTATAGCTTTGCCTGGCCAGTGAGAGTTAAAGTTGTTAAAGTTAAAGTTGCTTCCACAATCAAGGCGATTTTACAGTTGTCATGAGACAACCACGCCTGGTGGGGTACACAGGTAAGGCCGTACCGGGCGTGGTGTAAGGCGCCAGCGCCCATTCTGACCAGTGAGAGAGTGTTTGAAATAATCTATGCGGATTCTGTATTTTGAAAGCCCAATTACTCTGCAATTCGCTTGATCATTTCCTATACTACTGTTTTACTATTTTGACGATGGATTGGTATTGTTGTCAATCGCAACTGAGAGGACTATTGAAAAGCTATGAATTTTGACAGCTTTAGGGGTTAGCTGAAACATGAAGTCACATCATAATTTTGAGAACAATTTTCGGAGCTAAATTTGCGCGCAAATCGATTACAATCTCAGGTGATCAATGATCTGACGGGGAAGGTGATGCTGGACAGCGGTGCGATCAAGAAACTTTACTCGCTCAGTGGACGATTGGTGAGTACTGAAATTAATTCTAGGTCACTCCGAAATGTATTCTAGGTTAAAATATACCCGTAGCCCTAAGAAAGTCAAGAGTTTGCGATGTAAGAAAAGTAAAAATGCCCATCTAACCCCATGGTTTCCGCCTCATTTCATGAGTGTGTGTATTTGTTGATAGCGTGATAAAGAGGGGAATGATAGGGCTTTTGTCCCTCCTCTGCCCCTTCGCTCAAAAAGCGATTGTGAGACGGTGACTAAGCCGTGGGGTTCCGGCAGCATTTCGGCTTATTCTCTCGATCGATGGACCCGCTGATGGGGCGTAGGTACTCGGACTCGCATGTGGAGGTATATTTAAACTCTGTATGACCAAAAAATCATATATTAGGTGTTCCAGTTGCCTTTTAGGAAGCTGGAAACGGTGTAGTGGCGGGTCTCAGGTGTTTGAATCGGAGCTGTAAATGTAACTTGGATTTTTTTTCCTTTCATCATGTTCTGTCTCATAGGTTCACGACTGCGAAATGGCTTAACAACAACGTGGCAGCATCTTTACCTTTTCAACCTTTATAATGATACCTCTCAATATCAGGTGACGTCACTGCGCGGTTTCTTCGAGGAGGACGACGTCTTCATCGCATTCGGCAACGAGCGGACGTTCTCGGACGACTTCATGGTCGACACGGAGGTTTTGATCTTTGATCTTTGCGGGAAATACTTCACTTTTTCGATTACGTTTTCGCAAATTTCTCTCAATACAATCTATGTTTCAACTGCTATACAAACCAACCTCCTGATTTCATCCTTAATAGGAAACTCCCCTTGTCTTCTAAAATTCAAATAATATTTGCATTAGTCTCGAATCAAGCCCCGAAAATCTCTGTGTCTTACTTCTACGACTGCAAATAATCCCACTCGCCTCAGGAGTCCACTCGGCTCAACTCCCATCGTCGTCGTCATCCGCCGATTCGGCCCTCGCGCCGCGTGATGCCCGCCAGAAACGAGTCGTTGAGGATGGATAGAGGAGGAGTGGAGGCGGAAGATAGTGAGTGGAATATGAAGGGATCAAGCATGTTGAATAATTCGCCATTCAATAGCAATTTAGGGGCGTAGCGAATGGCAAATCAAATACGAACAAATGAGATTGGTCAATTGATGTTTCACAGTGGGATCAAGTGTTTGGGCCTCTTGCTCATTCAGTTGTAGTAGCTTCGAAAAGTTTCAGAAATAATAAAAAAAATCATTATAAAGGAGCTGTCCCATAATCTCTCTCCTCTTCAGTCCCCCGTCTTCCTTCCCTCCTCGACGCTCGGATGTCCATCGTGCGACTGCTCGGTGATGGGAACACGGCGCACGTCTACGAGGCCTCGCAGATGTCAGTTTTGACACGACCTGCCTTGGGATTCCTCTGACGACTCTAAAATCGCGTTGATTGTGGATGCAACTTTGCCTTTACCTTTCTAATGTTAGACTAAAATATAATAAGGAACCGTTAGATTGTACACGATTTGCGTGATAGTGCTAGAATGATGATTGAATGGAGTCCTATTCGTGAGGAATCAAAGCAATACTTCATCATGTTCATTGCAGCGACTCGCAAGATCGATTCGCGCTCAAGATCATCCGACAGGAGACGGCACTGGGCAAGGTGAGCAGGGGTTTCACGATGGGTACATGGGAAGCGTTGGTCCCGACTTTCGATTATGTTTTCTTCTATTTGTTAAACTACGAAAAAACGAAGTCTAAGCAAAAACGACTCAATCAACGATTATGTTGCAAACCAATCTGTAGTACTTGTGCTTCTCCTCTTGGGCAAATAGTCACATCTCACAACGTTTAGCGATGATCTGTAGGATTTGCCCAATAAAGTAATCATTTAGCTTTCCTGATATAATTCTGTCCTTTTTTCAGCAAGAGCTGATCGAGTCGGAGATTGCGATTCTCAAGAAGATCTCGCACCCGAACATCGTGGCCATGTTCGATGTCTGGCAGCTGGACGGAGGCTACTACATGCTACTTGAACTGATTGAGGTACGGTAGGGATGGGTTACGGTAGTGAGGAAGTATTGATTGTTCTTAGAGGAGGATACTGCATTCGCACTGAAAAAATATATATCCGATGACTGTAGGTAGACCTTGAAACGTGAATGAACCGCCATCAGTTGGCTGTCATCATTAACCTTTATTGCCCATGTTTCTCTGCTCTCGCATTGGTATTTGCACATCAATTCAGTATCAGCTTCGTTTTTTGGAACCTTATACTTGTTCTTGATCATTATCAAGACTGATCTTTGATCTTTGATCTCTAATCTGTTCCAGGCGGGCGATCTCTTCGACCATCTGTGCAGTGTGCGACGGCTGCACGAGCGAACGGCAGCCCCGCTCACTCGGAATCTCGCCGAGGCCCTGCGGTACCTCCACGACAACCGGATAGTGCACAGGGATGTCAAGCCGGAGAATCTGCTGGTCAGAATTTTGACGAAAAATTTGGAAAGAAACCTTTACAAGGAAGATTTGCACATTCACAAAGGAAACCTTGTTATTTCCAGCTGTTCCACGACTCGCGAGGACGATTGCAGCTCAAGCTTGCAGATTTTGGCCTCGCCTGCGACCTCCCCGACACGGATGTGAGTGAATTTCGGTTGTATCGTGAAGCGAAAAATACGGCAAAAGATCTGAAGAGAGTGGGATTCGAACCCACGCCTCCGAAGAGACTGGTGCCTTAAACCAGCGCCTTAGACCGCTCGGCCATCTCTCCACATGTGTCGGTGTGCGTAGAGTGGGGTGAGGTAGTGAGGCGATTAGAGGCAATCACTGCTACACTTTTGTATCTCTCGGAGAGTGTTGATCGTGTGAAAGGGATGGGAGAAAAGACGGTGCTATCAAGTTCATTTGATAATGTTCAGGAGCCCTCGCTTACGACTATCTGTGGCACGCCTACGTACGTCGCAGCGGAAGTGCTGGCTGAGTGGGGGTGAGTTATTTGGAGATTTTTTATACAATGGATTAATAAATGTATTGCTCATTGTCAATATATCGGTGAATCGTGTTTCCACGGCTCTTATAAAAAATGTGAAGCATAGTCTAGCTCTAATAGGGCTCTTGCTTTTTTTCACAATTCTCCATCCTCATGTGGCACAATTACGCGAATAATATAGAAATAGACGCATGATTCTTTGACCTGTCTGATCTTTGATCTTTGCTCAGATACGATGAGCGAGTGGACGTGTGGGCGACGGGCGTGATCCTCTACGTGATGCTCGTCGGCTTCCCGCCCTTCCAGAGGTATACTGTATCTTTAGATCAGTTATTGATTGACGCAACTATCGTAATATTCAGCAGCTCAGCTTTCACAGTACGGCGTTTAGCGCATAATAAGGAACGATTTATGCGCTAGCTCATTATTGGTTGTTTCAAAAATATTCATTTTCTCAATAATTTCTACCACGTCCTCTCGGAAAGATCAGTAACACTAGCTAGGACTGGAGACCCTTCAGGAAAATTTAAGAATTGACAGGTAGGAATAAGAAGCGGAACGGTTTAATATTTTTCGACCACAGTCGTTTATCGATCGCCGGTGGTGTGCCATCCGTAACCCTTCCCTCCTTGCAGCAACAATGGCGATCAGGACGATCTGTTCGCGCAGATTCTGCAGGGTTCCGTCAGCTTCCCGTCGCCCACTTGGGACGCCATCTCGGCATCGGCTAAGGTGAGTAGTAGTGATTACAAATCGGCTCGCCACACTGCGCATTTTTTATACTCACTCGCACTCGCTGGAATATGCGCAAAATAAGGAGAGGCCCATTACAAATTGGCATCACTAGTTGGCAGCATTTTCCTTGATTATCACTTTCTTAGTATCAAAGTGTCGAGTGACTAACTTCAACCTTTGATCAATTATTTGATCTCGTTCTGAGTGTGAGCATGGGCTCTGCAGAATGAAAAACGAGGAAAACGATCAGAAAAGCCTCCCACGAATGGATTTCGAGTTTGACCATTCACATTCAATATTCATTCTCAGGCGCTCATCCTCAACATGATCACGATTGACGTGGACGAGCGACTGTCCGCCCAGCAGATCGTCGAGAGCCACTGGGTTACGGTGAGTATACGGTAGCACGGTGGGTCAGCATCCTCACCGGGCAAAGGCAATTTTTTGGAACCAATCTGCGTTGAACCATGATCCATCGGAAACTTTTTCACGTGTCGTAAATACAATGTGAAGCCTGAAAGTGGATGGAAGGTCCAATTGGAAAATCCTGTTCGGTGGGTCATCATCGTGATTTGCAGAGTGGCGGCGCGCCTTCGGCCGAATTCGAGGCGATGGCCGAGCTGGTCGTTTCGGCGCGCGAGGAGGTCGACGTTGATGTGAGTGTCCGGACGCATTGTAGGCGCAATCATTGCCGTAATCATTGGCAAAAGTAAATATCAAAATGATGAAGCACTTCTCATTGCAATAGAAATTGAAAGAGTGCATTGAAAGTGATATTTCAATGAAGGGACTACAGGGAAATTAGGATATTGAACTAAAATGTTGCAATTTCAGGTGGAGGAGACGGATCGCGAGTACTTCTACTCACGTCGTACGAGTATGGACGAGTTGTCGGAGCACGGCCGTTCATTCGAATACTCGGCCTCAAACCGACGCGCTTACTCTCCCTGATCGTCAGGACGAGTACGGTAGCCCCGCACCCTTTCCTGTTTACGGTAGCAAGCTTGTTCAAACCCATTTTGTGATTGCTTAATGTTACGCTCAATTTTAAACCCTAGCCTTTTCGCCCGTTCTTTGACCTCTCAATCGTGCATAATCCTGAGCATAATCATCGCTTCAATATGTTATTTCTAGATGTAACCCCCTCCCCTCTTCGCTAACAGTCCCAGTTCCGTTCTCACTAGTCATCATAGTTATCATCCTCCAATCTTCACTTTGAATGCCGTATAATTTCCCCTCAGAGCAGAGTATTACACTAATTGTTGTCGAAATTCGTTGATTATTTCGCCATTTACAAGTATTCGTTATTCATATTCCTCCAGAGAGATTATTGCAGGCATAATCCCGAGAGCATAACAGTAGGAGAGTTAAGGCTACAGATATATGAGATAATTGCGCTTGATGCTTGGTAACTAAGTCATCGCTTCCTTTTGACTATGCTTTTCATCCCACCCCGTCTCTCACGATTACCGTGTCCTCTAGTCGCTCTAACCCCGCTTCAGATTTGTTTCGGTTCTATCCCCAACAGGAACACCCCCAAAGACTGTCCAGTGCACATCTACTGTAATATTATTACTGTAAAATAGCTAACTTCCTCTTCTCTTGCTCCTTATTTTCGTATCTCCCGCCCCGGCTGATTACTGTATACCCACTGTTTATTCGACTTCCGATAAGTATTCGACGCTGCTGTGCGCAATGACCACATCGCGAGTGTGGTGAAGATAAACTATTTAACCGTATTGTGGTAATAATTATGTGAAAAAAGGTATGGAGCCTAATGGTGCGAGTATATTTGATGCCTTTTTATATTATTCATTCCCATTTTATTATTATTTATTTCGGGTGATTATTGCTTGAGCGAGATTATCGATAAAATAATAAAGTATGTTTCAAAAATGAGGTGCCATTTAGGGAGGACCAAGCCGGAAAGTCCGCGCCCAGAACCGGCGAATTTACTGTGACAGGCTTTCTGTCGTTCACCACCCGGGAATTCAAATCCTCACGTTATTTTTGTTTTTAGTTTATTTTTGGAATATTTGAGAATGCGGCTCTCTAAATTTCGTTTTATTCTGAAGTTAGGAATGATGCCAATGCACAGTACAAAATACAAAAAAATCTAGTTTCGCGAACATCATAAATTTTGGCCCTGAAAATTAGCGATTTTAGTTTTTATTGATTATTATCCGTTTCAAAGAATGCGGTTGTTCAATTTAATAAGCATTACATGAAGTGGTCTCGTGTGCACCATTCAGAGAAAAAACAGGAAATTCCAGTTTCGCGAACAGTTTGAAAAAAATTAGTGTAAATATCACACAAGAAATTGACATCCCGTAATTAATCGTGGCCTATATGATACATTTTATGAAACTTGCTTTATTTATTGATTTTTTTGATTCATTTTATTAAGTAAATCACACACGAAATTCCCTGGTGGGAAATAAGAGACACGAAGAAAAATAGTTGCCCCGCCGAACTCGAGCCGCACGCACGAAATGACGCGTCAACTTGACCAATGCGGCTGTCACCGCACGACAGGAACCACCCCGTCGGGAGATGTGTCCATACTTGTTCAAATCGATTTTTTTTTGCAAATCTATCGATGTTATGTGATTCTGCATCACCGATTGTCCCATTGCAGCCGAAAACGGAATTTTAGAAAGCTTTTGAAATTTCCCGTGGTCCTCCCTAGGTGCCATTATAAAAATGTGCACTGCCGAATACAATGTGACCGAGCGAGAAAGGAGTACGGTGGCGCGTACTTTGTAGTTTGTATCCTTCCAGGTCGCTCGGTAGATCAAGGCTCTTCCTTCCTTCGTCCTCTCTACTCCCTTTCCATATTGATCGACTGTTCGCGCTTCCCTCGTGTCGTTCCTCCCTTCCCATCCCTTCCTTCACTTCCCTCACTTCATTTGTCATCCTCCCGTCCCCTTGAGCTCTTGCGTCTGTTTCCTTCCATAGGTACTCCCGCCCCTTCCGCTTTCTAATGGGTTTCGTGTGCTTATCGTTGCTTGCTCTTTTCGAACGAGCCTTATTTCGTATCTGTAAACGCCTTATTGAAGGAAATACGTTTCTTTTGGCCTCAATCACTTATCCTTGCCGTGTTTAGTGTTTGGACATGCTTTGGCGAAGAAACGTAAATTTTGTAGATATTGTGACGTAATTAGCACTTCTTTTGGCATTATTTATCAGAATTTAGCCTCCTTGAGCTTTAGCATTCTCAAATTCCAGCCGCTTTCGATTCTTCCATCGATTCCCTGGGTCAGAGTGAGAGAGGCGATTCCCATATTTTGATCTACGCTGTCCTGGCCCTTCCCTCATTCATACGAACATCCTTCCCTCGTCCCTTCCCTCGTTCCTTCCCTCGTCCCTTCCCTCGTCCCTTCCCTCGTCCCTTCTTCTTGTTTGGCTATTTCTTCTTTCCCATTCAATCTGCTGTCGTGAAATTTCCAAATGTGAGAGCGTCGAAACGATCGAGAGTGCTTAGCCGTGGGAGAGCATACTTTTTGCCTTCCTCTACCACCGTCGCTGGTCGATAATTGTTTATATATAGAAGATCTTCCCTAGCTCCCCTCCTCACCTTCCCGTTGTCCCCGACTTCTTTCCCTCTCTGTCTTTAGCATTTTATACTCGAAGGGTTACTATTGCCGATCGATATTTACTAGGAAGAGGTGCTTCCCATGCTGATCTATTCTCTCATCATGCTCAAGGCCCTTCCTTCCTCCCTTCTCTCCATCCCCTTCCCTTATTGATCGACTGATCTCGCTTCCCTCGTGTCTTCCCTCCCTTCCCTCTCTTTATTTGTCATCCTCCCGTTCCTGGGAGCTCTTTCCAATCTCTGGCTACTCTTATGCCCCTTCTTTTCTTCATAAACCTACTGCTTCCTCCCCTGGTCTGTCATGTCAGATAACCATTCTGTCTGTCCTCTGCAGCTTTAACGTCTTTCTTCCTCTCCTCTTCCCTTTTTTCGTCCCCTTTCTGATCCCCATTCGTGCGTTTCGCTTTGCGTGTTCCTTTCCCTGATCTTTATTCATTACCCAATTGCAGGCCGCGTCTCTCGATGCGACGAAGTGTTAAGGGCGCTGCTTGGGGAAGGCCGGCGTCTCCTCCACATGGTGAGTACTCGGAAAGGGCCTCTCTTCTCTTCTTGCTCGCCTCGTCGACCAGACAGTCAATGGAGCATATGAGATGACGAGATGCACTAATGAACTTGGCCAGTACCTCATTGACTTATGTTATGCAGGCGCACTCTCTCCCGCTCAAGGGCCGGTTACGTTGTGCGCAAGGCACCGAGCGGGACGCGCCGATGGAGAAGTTGAAGGTGAGTGGGATGGGCGATGGCACGCTTAGGAATTCCTACTCTTGATCTCTCGGAAAGTGACAATTTGGAACCTTTTTATATTTCTATATTTTTCTCGATTCATAGCCTTTGGTTCCAAAATTGCTCAATTTCCGAGGATTCTAAGCGCTCCATCACCGCCTTCGAGCGTAATTAGTGATTAGCCAATGATTAGCCAATAGCCAGTGATTAGTGATTAGATTTTAGTTGTGAATGGCCGATTCTAGAAGTACTGGACATGCTTTTTCTTTCGTATGGTTTCACAAATCCTCTTTTCTTTGGCTCTAGTCAGTGATTTTTGCAAACAACCTCGTTTGAATGAGTGCATGATGAAACGAAAATATAAGGGAAGCTTGCGCGCTACATCCGGAATTCCTTGTTAGAATGTGTCAAACAATTCTCCGACTAAAGAGTCACTTAGAATTACTTAGTTTGGGGTCAACTTAGGTTCTTGTGAACTGAGAAGTTGTTGTATTAATTGAATTATCCTTGCAGGCCGCCTCGCCCTCTCTTCCTCGTCAAGCCTCTAGTCGATAGCAGAGGGTGCTGCCCGCTGAGTCGGGTCGTCGCGTGCTCCAACGATGGTCGGCAGGCTGGTCCGTCGATCGTCATCGGGACCGATGGAGGCTGGACCTCCTGGGAAGTCGCGGCGGCCACGGCTTGACTCTGGCCGGTTCGGGTATCTGCCCGGATCGGCCACAGTCTATACTCATGGTTTGAGGATCCTTAAAACCTCCAATAAAACGGTTAACGACACCCGCCAAGATGGCGGGCCTCTAGGGTATATATCTCTGTAGTTTGTAGTCTTGTGTAGTTTGCACTTAGCAGTTTGTGTGACCAAACTAGATACAAACTGCAAAGGGGGGCGGGGCTTGGGTTGTTTACTCCTTCCCGCACTTGGCCACGGGTTCTTACCCTGCCATACCCAATCAGGTACACAGTCTATCCACTTCCTGTCCACTCTTCTCGTCATTGGTTGACATGAATTACCAATGGCAGAACAGTGGGTGAGAAGGAAGACTAGCTTCCTGAGTAGGTGATAGTCTCCACTCCCCACCTGCATGTTTGTTGAAGAAGTCCTTTCACGATCCCTTCCCTTCTTGCCACTTCTTCATCTCGATTCTACGGCGATGCTTTCTGATACCTCCTCCTTATCGGTCATTTCTTTATCCCGAGGGATACTCTCAGTAGGAAAGGGAGGATGGAGGTGCTCTACTGGTTAGCCTTGCTGCTTACCCCCCCCCCCCCTTTGGCGAATCCCTACTTGTTATATACGTGGAAGCGGAGGCGAGTGTGTGTGGGTTGGATGGATGCTGTCTTGTCTGTCTTTGTCTATCTTCTGTATCTTTGTCTGCCTTCTGTCTCTTTGTCTATCTTCTGTCTCTTTGTATGTCTTCTGTATCTTTGCCTGCCTTCTGTCTCTTTGCCTGCCTTCTGTCTCTTTGTCTGAATTCTGTCTCTTTGTCTGTCTTCTGTCTCTTTGTCAGGCTGTCTTGGCGGGGGCGTGATAAGATCCGGCGCGGACGGCTACATCACGACGAGCAAGAGGAGCGTAACGAGACATCATTATCCCAACTACCTTCTACCTTCCTTCTAGTGCTAGTTTTTCCTTTCCTACCCTCACTTTTCCATCATTTCTTCCATCTCTCCATCTCTTCCATTATTGCCGTCATTGCAGAGCACGGGGTGAGTCGGTACGATCTATCTTATCCATCTTTTGTTACATGTCTATCTTATATGGCTACCCTTATGTTACATGTTACATGTCACTAGTGTTGTTAGATCGAGTGCGAGTGGACGAGTGAATTCACTCGTCGAGTTCATTTTCAATCCGCTCGGTCGGTGGAGTACTCGGAGTGAATTCACTCCGGACTGCTAATCCACTCCGGAGTTAATACTCGGAGTGAATTTCGTCCACTCATTCCTCATTTTCGAAAGTCTATTCGTGGTCTTTTCCGACCAACCCTATTGTCCGCAGAGACTGTGAAATGACTCCGGAGCTCGCGAGTCGAACAAAGGAAATCACTCCAGAGTCGATTAGCACTCCGGAGTTCTTCAAGATTTTCACTCCGGAGTGTCGAGTAACTCGGTCTACCCCTATTCTACACCCTATTCTCGAATACCATCCGGTTCCACATATTCCCCGCACGAACAACCAACTGGCGATAGCAGTGGTGCCCATGGCGAGTTGAAATGCCTGTGACACAATAGAAAATTCGAGCGAATGACGAAAGAAAGTAGGAGTTGGGAATTGTGGCAGCTAAAGCGATGGGTACCAGATCGATACCAGACCACCGGTGCAGACACCACAAGCACAAGAGGGACGGGACATGGGACAGGGCATTGACGACCGGAGGGGACGGATTGACGACCGACAGCCGACGAGACGAGTCATCCGAGCGGGGCTGCCTTTCATTCGTAGAGGACGGATGAGTGGCGAGGAAGCTCTGCAAAGGATGAATTTAGATACCGTAATCCTGCAGACCAATCAATAATCTTCATTTACAAATTTCAGTGGCACAATTCAAAATTTGGCCACCCTTTTGAAAAGTGCCACTGAAATAATGCGATTAAGAA
>LS488749.1:88724-114231 GCA_900490705.1 Pristionchus arcanus | reverse complement strand
GAATTTTCGCCACACGTGGCCGATATGGTTCAAACTTGGCAGGATGTTCCTCCAACACTTACTAATGTTACCTACCAAAATTGAGACCTGTTGCTCTATTGATACCGACGTTATGACGTTTTGAACTTTTTTCATGGGTTCGGGAAAATCAATATCCCGTCTCTTTGCGAAAAGCGTTCAGCGGCTCCCATAGTGCATCGTACTCACTAATGGTTACACAATTTCCACAAGAAGTGGGAGTTCATGGAAAAATTCCGTAGAGGCTTAATAAAATATTTCCGACCGCCCGTTACGAAAGGAATAGCAGCGAATGAATTTGTGGGGTCGCACACACTAACACAATATGCGATTGTTCCCCTAACAATGCTCTTCCGAACACTCCAAACCATGGGTCTCTAGCTAAATTTTAAAGAAAGTTATGATGGTTTGAATTTTAGGGCGATACTTTTGAGCGGTAGTGTAGTTTAAAAAGAACCGGCAGTCCGTGGCTCGTATTCTACAGAATTACGGTTTAAAATGTTTTCACTGTATCTCGAGACCTATACAGTATATACACCTCGGCGCAGATATCCGTCTTTTTGACTATCCCGATATTGTGTGGGTTATATGAATAAAATGGTTAAGGACTAACGAGAGGTCGATTGATTGCTTTGGGAATGCTTCTCGGTTGTGATTATTCACCCAAGAAATTGAGTGGAATCGGAATCGTCACTGCATTAGAGGTATACATTTGTCCTCCTTTCTATTACAATATTTGCACTTACAATTCGTATGTTTCATTGTAAATTAAGATTGTGAGCGCGTTTTCTCTACATGAAGATGATCATCCATGCGCAATCCTCGATCGATTTCGGTATTTATTCCCTATAAGATTAACAAGTATTTTATTGTTTAGGAATTTCTACGATCCAACATTCAAAGCTCAAGCTGAGGAAACTCCTCCACGGACAAAGTTGAAACAGGGATGCTACTCATTTGATGATGTAAGCAATATAAATAGGATATTGAGGAAAAATACGAGTGATTTATCCATTGTTATCTCTATTGTATGTTTGCAGTTCAATCCATCATCCGATTCCTTTGGAGAGGCAGTGGATGCTTACATGTGGCCGAATCTAGAAGATCTCCCATATGAAATGAATAGAACAGCAGGAGAATTCAATGAGATGAAAGTTAATGTAAGCATTTACTCATTCTCATGAGACAATTTGATTGAATGATATTTAACGATGAGAATGATATTGATTCCTTTCTTTTTAAAGGATATTCTCGCTCGTGCCATTGCTACAGACGATAATGGAGATTCATCCGATTCAACTGAAGGAAAAGATTCACGGAAATCAACGATTAGTAGCAAGGTATAGATTAGTAATAGAAAGGAATGAATTGTGTACTGTAGGGAGATGATTCTTCATCTTCATTCAATGGTAGTGGAGTTGTATCCCTTGGAGTAAAAAGAAGAGGTGCATCTATCACATCGAATGGAATGATGAAGAAAAGGAATGTAGTGATACCATGCAGTAGAAATGAAGCAATTGCATGGAGTAAGAGGGAATGGGAAGCCATTCTTGCATTAAGAAAGGCTACTACTCATCATATCAATGTAAGCAATTATTCTGGCCATTATTCATAGGTCAATTGGACGGTAATGAGTATCCTTCAGAGCGATACACTTTCATCTCGTCGATCCACAACTATCTCAGTTAATGCCAAGTAAGCTTCTCCCTTCCTCCTCCTTCTTTACTTCTCTCATTTTATCTTTCTTCGTCCGTCCCATTCATAGTCACTTCCTCTGTACTTTTGTAACCCTTGAATAATTGAGTACAAGTCCAATCAATTCGATGTCTTTCTCATATTTACCATTAGTTTCGACTTGTAGATTCTGAATCTCACAGTAGTCAACTCATACACACAATTACACGTCTCTTACTCTTAACCCACTCTTTCTATTTACAACTGTGATATTGTTAGTACATGTCAACACTTTTCGACCATCTTCTTTCCCTTTCATAATTATTACCTTTCACTTCCTCAGATTTTTAAAAGAGCTGTATGCTAGAATATGTTAGACAGATTTGTTGAGTTTATCTTCTGTTTGTACGTTATTTGAATAGACAAATTATAAGTAATATAAATAGAGTGAAGATTGTATCTAGCAGATGTTTAATAGTATTCCTTCGATTATATGTTCATTCTATGACTTCTCGTGAGTTATGATTACGCCTTGTTATTCAATGCAATGGGTATTCTTCTTCCTTCTCTCAACTTATTCAGTTCATTCATATTTCACACTTTCTTCTTTTTATCACTCGCTAGTCCTTGAATATCCATTGTTGATAAGTTCTTCTCTCAATCAATTCAGTTGTCTCTATCCATCTCAGTCATTTCATCCCATTTCCACCCTGTGTTCTTCTTTTTATCTCTTCTGCACAGCAGTATAAAGATTATTGACCAATTGTTTTGCTTTTTCCTGCTTATTCGTTTTGAACGATTGATGATATCTCGATATATGGTGGTACTCCTTTATCTCATTTGATCAATGTATCAGATGTTAGCCCTAGCAGCCCCATCTCAATCATCATCTTCTCATCTAGTGGATGCTCTTCCCTATCTGGATACTGCATATGGAGAGACTGATAGACAACATGCTCTTAATCTGATTGCCAATGAGTGTAAGGTGAGTATGGATAGTTCATCCCTTCCTCCTCACTAATCTCTTCCTCTTGCAGATCTTCCTTCCCACTGCAAACTATCTGAAACATCTTCCTGTTCCTGACTACGATATCTTCCTCACTCCCACTCTCATGAAAGAGAATGCAAGAATGGCCAAGAAAGAGGTATTATATCTATCCTTATCCATTACACGCACCTTCTTCCCGATGGTAATGTTGATTAACGAGAATACTTAATCGTATACCAGATTTGTGCCGAACACCTTTATTACTTGTTGTGACGAATGAATGAAAGGACGAAGTCGATGGATAATGATGAAAAGTGATTATCCATTACAGGAAATGAGTAAATTGGACATGAGTCGATGTGAACTTCCCGCTCCTTCGTCTGCTAAAGCTGGTGATAAACAAGCATGGAAGAAGGTAAGGATGGAGCAGTCATGGGAGAGATTAGACGATGAATGGGGAGACGATCATTTTGAACTATTTATCTTTCGGGGCATCGAAAAACTACAGTCCTGTTGTGTCCCACTGTGAACATGGGTAACCCAGAGTAACTGCGGGTTACTCGGGGTGACCCCGGGTGACCCCGGGTGACCCATTGTGACCCATTGACATTTCCTCGGCCGTGATGTTGAAGAACACAGACAACGATGTGGTACCATATTCAGCTTATCATGTTGCATCGACCCATATAGTTGGTTATTTGAAAAAATATCAAAAATAACCTGGAAACATGAACTCAAACAACTCCTTGTCACCGGTTTTGTCGGTGCTCCAAGATGCGCTCTGTCTGGACAATACCGTAGTTTTCAAATATGGTGGTACTCCTTTATCTCATTTGATCAATGTATCAGATGTTGGCTCTAGCAGCTCCATCTCAATCATCATCTTCTCATCTAGTGGATGCTCTTCCCTATCTGGATACTGCATATGGAGAGACTGATAGACAACATGCTCTTAATCTGATTGCCAATGAGTGTAAGGTGAGTATGGATAGTTCATCCCTTCCTCCTCACTAATCTCTTCCTCTTGCAGATCTTCCTTCCCACTGCAAACTATCTGAAACATCTTCCTGTTCCTGACTACGATATCTTCCTCACTCCCACTCTCATGAAAGAGAATGCAAGAATGGCCAAGAAAGAGGTATTATATCTATCCTTATCCATTACACGCACCTTCTTCCCGATGGTAATGTTGATTAACGAGAATACTTAATCGTATACCAGATTTGTGCCGAACACCTTTATTACTTGTTGTGACGAATGAATGAAAGGACGAAGTCGATGGATAATGATGAAAAGTGATTATCCATTACAGGAAATGAGTAAATTGGACATGAGTCGATGTGAACTTCCCGCTCCTTCGTCTGCTAAAGCTGGTGATAAACAAGCATGGAAGAAGGTAAGGATGGAGCAGTCATGGGAGAGATTAGACGATGAATGGGGAGACGATCATTTTGAACTATTTATCTTTCGGGGCATCGAAAAACTACAGTCCTGTTGTGTCCCACTGTGAACATGGGTAACCCAGAGTAACTGCGGGTTACTCGGGGTGACCCCGGGTGACCCCGGGTGACCCATTGTGACCCATTGACATTTCCTCGGCCGTGATGTTGAAGAACACAGACAACGATGTGGTACCATATTCAGCTTATCATGTTGCATCGACCCATATAGTTGGTTATTTGAAAAAATATCAAAAATAACCTGGAAACATGAACTCAAACAACTCCTTGTCACCGGTTTTGTCGGTGCTCCATGATGCGCTCTGTCTGGACAATACCGTAGTTTTCAATTTTTCTTTTTCCCGGTTTGCGGCTCTCAAGCTACTTTTCTCGGTTATCTTCGAGTTCACTTCATTTTCACCTCGTTTATGTTGTTTATTTCTCGATTTTCTTTTTCTATCCATCAGCTTACACCACTGGCACCCTCCCCTCCTCTTCATTTGTCATAACTTTACTTCTCTAATGGAGAAACGGGATAGTAAAATAAGTGATTTTTCAATTCTTTCTAGTTCCGTTTGAACAAAGGGATTCCTATGGAACAATTACAGGATGGTTACGTCGAGTCAGGTAGTGATGTGAGAATTGTGATGAGGGTCTGCAGTATCCAGTGTAAAGGATATGAAGAAACTCATTTATGCACATTTTAACGACAACAGAAACAATACTGCAGGCCCCCATCATTTCTCCCACATCACTACCTGACTCGACGTAACCATCCTGTAATTGTTCCACAGGAATCCCTTTGTTCAAACGAAACTAGAAAGAATTGAAAAATCACTTATTTTACTATCCCGTTTCTCCATTAGAGAAGTAAAGTTATGACAAATGAAGAAGAGGGGAGGGTGCCAGTGGTGTAAGCTGATGGATAGAAAAAGAAAATCGAGAAATAAACAACATAAACGAGGTGAAAATGAAGTGAACTCGAAGATAACCGAGAAAAGTAGCTTGAGAGCCGCAAACCGGGAAAAAGAAAAATTGAAAACTACGGTATTGTCCAGACAGAGCGCATCTTGGAGCACCGACAAAACCGGTGACAAGGAGTTGTTTGAGTTCATGTTTCCAGGTTATTTTTGATATTTTTTCAAATAACCAATTATATGGGTCGATGCAACATGATAAGCTGAATATGGTACCACATCGTTGTCTGTGTTCTTCAACATCACGGCCGAGGAAATGTCCATGGGTCACCATGGGTCACCCGGGGTCACCCCGAGTAACCCATGTTCACAATGGGACACAACAGGACTGTATTTTATATCCAACGTCGACGTTCTGAAATTTTTTTTTGAATATCTCTTACGGGGCTCCGCATTCCATACAGCATTGCGATGAGGAGGAGGAGGGGGGGAGGACGATGAGATAAACGAAAATAATGATTACAGGCAATGGAGAATGCACGTGCACAGAATGAACATCTTGTTGTCAGAGAAGGAAATCTGGAATTAATGGAGGAATTGGCAGCTGATGGATTCCTTAGTGAGAAGATTGAATAGAAAAGATAGAGAGAGGGAAGAATAATGGAATTATTATAGGAAGGAATCGTCTTCTCGAAGGTATTCTCCATTCTGAAGAAGAAAACTTGAGAAGTCAGAAACAGAATATTCTACAGGTTAGATAGTTACTCACTCAATGATATTGATTGATTGGATTGTAGATCCATGCAAAGAGAAAGGCAGCTCAATTGGAAGCAGGAAGTAAATTGAAGGATGGAGAAGCAGCATGGGTTGGAATGCTTACGAAGAACTATCAGGTTGAAAGGGATCCCTCTATTCATTCCTATCTTCCTTTTAGATGGAAATGGCCATCGAACAGATTGAAAGAGAAAATGAAGCGAAAGCAAAGAAATTTAAGATCGATATTGAATCTCTTCAATGATTCCCTTCAATCCTCCCCCATTCTCGTTGTTTGACCCATTCTTATTATATGTTTGGTACACTCGCATCTCAATGTAAACCTTTTTATGTATTGTAAAGATGAAAACAACAATGAAGTGAATACTCTATGAATCTCTTGTTGATCTACGACGCTTCTAGAGAAACGAAAGAATAAAAGAAGAATATAAGATTGATCGAATGAGAGGAATCGTATCCGTTTTAGTGATGAGCAGTGCAATCTCTTGGAGACAGAATTACAGAGAGGGGATTGAGCATGTATACACATCTCGTCAATGGAAGGACAACAATCAATAGCACACTTAATTGACCTATTTGTGATGCTTATTGCTTGAGGGACAACTCGAACTCGATACTATTTCACCACTACACTATCCTAGAAGATAGCGCGTCTATTGAACTAGAATGAGAATGAGAGTGATATCATCTGGTTTTCCTCCTGGATAATTGTATCCATGCTGACGGGCTCGAATTGAGAATGGAGACTCGTGAGAATCATCGAATGAAAGACGACGAGCACATAGAGCAATTGAATTGCATACCTGACACAATGAATTACCATGGGATACTGTAGATGGAAAGGGGGACTACCTGCTGAACATGAGCTCCATCCTTAAGGGAAGTTAATTCCTCTAGAAGAATATCCTCGGGTAAATTATCCCATAATCCATCTGTTGCTACTACGATTATATCACCAGAGGAAACCTGAATAAGAGAAGGAATAAGTGGATGAGAGGAGGGAAAGAAGGGGATGAGAAGAGGAGGGAGGACTCACTTCCATTTGATGTCTATCTGCACTTTGGGGTGAATCTCCAATGAATCCATCGAATCCATCAGGAGGAAGAGTCAATTGAAATGGAGCATTGAAGTAATGAGTCTGTTCTTTACTCCGTGCAACGATCTCAAATTGAATACGTTGATGAAAGAATTCAATGGGAATGATTACCTTTCCATCTCTAACGACAAGAAATCCCGAGTCTCCAAGATTGGCTGAATAGAGTGAATAATCAGAGACAACGACGACACAAGCAGTTGATGATCCAATTGGATGAGGAGGAGATGATGTGGCCTGAGAGAGAGAGAAGGTATGAGGATATGAGAAGACTATTGGAGAGAATCATTCAGAGAGTTATCATAATTGAATTGCCTATTCAAATAGATGGATACCTTGAATCCCTTAGCAATGATATCGTCTGGTCTCTTCGGATCAAATGAACCCGAATGAATTCGTTTTTCACATTCCTGCATTGAAACAATAAGTAAATGTAGAATTCGAGTTTAAAAAACACCAAAGTTGACGGGAAAATAACGGAAAAGAAACCTTCATAAGTTTGGAAGAGAATTCGCTTGGATCGATACCATATTTCCTCCATCCTCCTACTCCATCTGCAACACCCGCTACGAGAGTTCGTTTGAAATGAGCGATGAAACATGCATCGTCACCGTATTTACACGAATCACGGGCAGTACTTCGACCTAAACAACTAAGTGTTAAAGATCAAAGATCAACTTTGAACTCGAGTATTCGTATCTTTCTTTATCCTATTCATAATTGTAACAGTTGTGAAATATTTGGATCGTTCTTTTTTTGTATATTTAAAAATAGTGAATTAATGTGACCTTTGGCAAGATCCTTGGGGAATCCGGCAACTCTTGCGACTGCTCCATCGAGTGGTTGAGAAGAAGAAGAAGATGGAGATGATGAAGAATCTTTTGATGAATCAGAGACGATTGGAGTAGAAGAGAAAGGACGAGGAGGAGATGCAACACAAGATGATGCGAGATCAAGAGATCCTATTATGTATTCATTATGATAAAGAGAAAGATGAGGAGTTTAAGTTGATCATTCATTTTCATACCCAACGGAATGCTTCTACATTAGTTCTAAGTTATCTCGTTTCATACGAAGAGACAATTACAATCATTTACATCTCTCTCAAAATCAGTGTCAGAAAAGAAAAAAAATGTCAATGAATCAATACAACGGTAGTTCAATAACGCGTACCTCCCGTAAAAACAGCTCTAGTTGCGACTCGAGCACACGCAGATATTACTCGTGGTCCAATCATTACTCCATTCCTGAATGAATTATTGATAGAGAAGAGATCAAAGATCATATATACATGAATAGAGAAAGAGGCAATGATTATATGGATAAATAGAATGGAATAATGGGTAGATCATCAGATTGGTCGAGGGTAGTCAAAGGGGAAGAGACCGCACGCGTCTCGACGCGTCGCGTGTTTCTCTCTCTTCATCCTTTTCTCAATAGAATCACGAGAGAGGACAGATGGATAGAGGGAATGTCCTCAGGGTAGACCTCCCTTCTTCAGTCCATTATATACTCACTTCCTCTTTTGGTGCATCTAGGGACATCTAGGGACATGCACATACTAAAGTCTACCTAATTTTTTCATTATATCACATCAATTTGTCATGTATCCGAATTAAAAGAGAAAGAAAGAGCAATCATCCGTCTGATTTCACATATCGTAAGTTTCTCTTGTGTCAGTATTCTCGACGGATCAATTACCCATGATTCTATACAATGGTCAAAATGATGATAAAACGTTTATGAATTCATAGACTCTGCATGCAACAAAACAATGGAAATGAAATAGAAAGAATGAACGAAGTAGTGCAAATTGACATGGATATTAAGAATCTATTCATAAGTGAAAGAGTCACAAGGATCAACATCAAAAGTGAATAGAATGACGAGTTGTACCTGTCAAAAAGAGTGGGCAATAAGTTGATTATGTCTATTCATCGATATTTCGATAACTCAAGAATAACACTAGGCTGCACAAACTATCAAATTATTAATACAAGATACGGAACCACAAGGAAATATAAACCTTCGCAATTGCAACCGAATTTAGGGAAGAGGGTAAACCGTTTCGAGAGGTAGATCACCTGTATGAAATGTAGACGAATGAGAGTATGATACAAATTGGGGATATGAGATGATGAGGGAGAGAAGAAGGGGGAGGGGGTGGCAAGCGATAAAAAATGATTAAGCATCGTTCGATTATGGTCGTTGACTAGTAGAAGATTTGAGTCTTGCACGAGATTTCTCTTCCATTTTAGCCATTATGAGACGAGAAGGGAAGAGAGAATTACGAGTTACGGAGAAGATAAATCTGAATTATAATTTGATTAACAAATATTTGACCTGCTTTAGATAGATAGATAGATAGATTTATACATGTTGACATGTGGATAATATAAATAAGAGAGGAGTGCTTTATATTTCATACAATAATACAATAGTTAATTCGAGTAGTACTGGGAGATTTCCTTATCTCACCTTGGGAGAAGGGCGAGAATGGAAGAGAGAAGAACAACCAGCCAGAATCGAACATCTATTACTGCTCTTTCTGCTATGAGAGATGGAGTGTCCTGCAGATAAATCAATCCATTAGTATAGGGTAATCATTGAGTACCTTTACTGCCCATTCAGGAGTCACGAGAAGATTATAGAGAAGAGCAAAGAAGAAAAATAGAGCTATCGATCCAATTATTGAGATTACCATTGGAATAGTCTTAAATGGATTACGGTATGTATGAGAGATATCGATTTATTACCCAGAGTTGAACGAGGAATGCAAGATGAAGGGAATTGACGAATAGAAGTTGAGTGCAAAGGAGGATTCCAAATGTCCACATGTCACATTCAGCATCGATAAAAGTCTGAAGAATAGGTATGAAATGGAGGAGGAAGATGAAGAAGTATTAAATATGGAGTAAAACATACGAAATGTGCAACAAAGTAGACAGCAGCACTCTGCCATAGAGCATCCAACATATTCAACCAGAAGGAATACCATCGATATTTCTGAGAAGAGGAGATTAGAGAAGATAGTAGAGAAGAGTAGAGGGGAGGAAAGAAGAGCATTAATAAACCTTTCTGTTACCTTTCCCCTTATTCCATGATCATATAGTACTGGATTAGAGAGAAGAACATCGGATGATCCATCTTGTTCTAGATATCCAAAGAGAAGAGATGGAAGAGAAGTGAATAAGAAATTGTAGACCATGAGATAGATTGGATCAATTGGAACTTGTGAAGAAAATCCATTGAAGATCTGATACCAGAAGATGCACAATACGAACATCTGCAATTAATTCATTAATCGAACATATTATTCTATTCGATTACAATTAACAAATAGAATTAAACGAACAGCATTTTTATAGAAGAAATAAAGAATGACGAGTGCAAGTCGATGGTAACACCAATGGCCGTGAACCAGAAGAAGACGAGAGAGAAAACGAAATCTATGAGAGATTAATTGATTGAATCTCTTCAATCTCTCTTCATACCTTGCAAGGGCGAAATCACTGGCCATTACAGCCTGCATTCCCTCTTGTCCCGATAGACCAACTCCCACATCTGCTCCCTGCAAGAGAAGAGAGACTTCTTCCTCCCCCTCCCTTTCCATTCTCACTTGAATCATCGACACATCATTCGCTCCATCTCCAATCGCAAGCACTTTCGCCTTCAGATTTTCTTTCGTCAATCGAACGAGAGATGCCTTTTGAAGAGGAGTGGCTCTGTAATGAACACGATAGTCAATTCATTCCATCCTCATTAATCCATTCTATCGTACCTGCAGCAGAGAACACTTTCACATTTCTTCAATAGTTCACAGAATCGATCGATATTATCCGGGACGAGACAATACTCGAGTGAGGCCGCATTGAGAACCAATCCAAACGATCCTTCAGCTGTTACCTACAATCAACTACCGTATCCCATATCTGTCGATCGATAACTGAATGTACCGTACCTCAGCCACACTATTCAGTCTCGCGAGATGGAGATCGAGTAAATCAGAGACAACGGTGACTCCCGTGCTACTCAGATTGAGAAGATGCATCGATTGAGAGAAAAGTCTGATGGAGAAGGAGATAATCAATAGGGAGGAGAGGGGAGGGGGATACTCACTTGGAAGAATAGGCAATATTGACAGCAGTCTCAATCTTATCTCCAGTCAACACCCATACATGGATTCCCGCCCTTCGAAGATGTTCAATCGTCTCGGGTACTCCATCCTGAATGGAATACGTAGAGTACGGTAGGAGGGATATTGATTGACTAATGGAACGAACCTGCAGTTTATCTTCGATGGCAGTAACACCAATCAATTCGAGTTCCCTTTCCATTCTCTCGTACGATTCACGAAGAAGATTCTCTCTGGAGAAGGATCATTCAGTTACTTCATCTGTCCCCTCTCATCCATTGACTCACTTGTGATGGGGATCTAATTCAGCTTCTTCATGCATTCCCTTCCATTTGATATAATCATCTTCATCCAGATATCGACGACAAATACAAAGAGTACGAAGACCTTCACGGGCATATTCACCTGATTGACAAGGAATTGAGAAGGGGGAAGGGATGGAGGGATTCAAAGGAGTTCCACTCACTCAAATGTTCATGTGCCTTGTTGATCGTCTTCGTTCCATCTTCTGATTCACTCCATTCTGTAATCATCTCGGTCTCCCCCTCATCCACTCCCCTCTCTCACCTTGAGATAATACTGGTAATACAGTAGCATCAGCTCCCTTCGTGAATAGAATAAGTCGAGATTGATTGAATGTTTCTCTCACAATCACGGACATTCTCTTTCTATCTGCATCGAACGGAAGAATATGGAGAATCTGCAATAATTATCACCATTAACAAACAATAAATTAGATGGATCCAATTTTCAATTCTCAACAATCATCGTGATTAGAATGTGAATACAAACCTTATATTTAACATATTGTCCAGATGGTCTCATATGAATTGTAACTTCATCGAAATGTCTTCTCATCAATCTCACTCCATATTCTTTCGCTGCTTCAACGAGTGCTAATTCATCAGGTGATTCAGAATCATAGAATGAAATGGGAGGAGGAATCTCAGGAAGAGTTGTTGTTGACGCACGCTTATCCATTATCCTACATATTAATCGTTCCATCTCATTCATTCTAATCACCAATCACCTTCTAAATGGTCCCTGAGTAACATCTTTGAATCTTTGAAGTCTCGCAAGTGAAATAAGAGAATGTCGTGAATGAGCTGCCAATATTCCCTTCTTCTCTTTCTTTTCCTCCTTTTTCTCTTCTTCTTTCTTCTTTTCCTTCTCCTTTTCATCCGATCCACTCATATCCGATAGTTCAATCATATCTTCAATTCATCTCCTTTCCCTTCTCATCTCCCCTTCTTTCTCTTACCAGGATGCTCTCCTGAATCATTTGCACTACTTGAATTCTTCTCTTCTTCAATTTCTTCCTTCACACTAAACTGTACATTGTGATATGCTCCCTGCTGTCGTTCACGTTCCAATTCCTCTTTCTCTTCACGTTCAGCACTTAAACAATCAATCCATTAAATTTTCATCTTTCTTTTTCATTCCTCCTGTTATCCTCTTCATACTCACCGTTCTTCCTCATCTTTCTCCTCTACAATAATATCTCCGAATGAATCAAGAGTATCTTCGTGAGGCCTTGCATTCACAACAACAGTATTGCATATGGAGAGAGCAACGAAGAATGAATAAAGGGGAGAAGATACATCAAACTGAGATATGAGAGATATCCATTGATCAGTGTGATGGTATAACTAACCGCCTTGACAGTAGTAGCCAGTAATGTCTCTAATCCTCTATCCTTCGAATGTCTTCCTATTCTTCCTCTTGTCTTCCCATCAATGGGAGCAACTGATTGACCTCCGAAATCCTTTCCCATCACACAACAACGACGAAAGATCATCTTAATACACAACAGTTTATCATCTCCTCTTCCTTCATCGTTATTCATTCTCACCTCATTTTCCGTCAATGTTCCTGTTTTATCACTCATAACGTATTCGATTTGTCCCAGTTCTTCAGGGATATTCAGTGCCCTGAAAACAGTTACTCATAAAATCTTACCGCAATGCTCATCAGAAATCGTTTAATCAAACGTAATTATCTCTCACCTGCATTGAATTCGCTTGTCCACTTTCTCATAATATAATTCAATATCTTGAGATAGGAAATATACTTGTCCAAGTTTGATTATTTCAATCGAGACATAAAGAGAAATTGGAATCATCACCTGAAGAGAGTGAAATAGTTAATTGGGTCATTCAATGCGTGAGAACTTACTTGCAAGACAATGATATAACTCCAGAAGTTGATGAATGCTTCGTAGGCTGGATTGGGAGTGGAAGTGAGATCCGTTGGTTTTGATGGTGTAGAAGGAGGAGTTGTCCAATTCTTCGGATATGTAAGGAAGGGAACCTCAAACAAGACTATCACCATATTATACACGTAAAATTTCCCAGATTTTATAAATTAAAAAAGCGGGAACTGAGCAAAATGATTACAAAAAAGCTAACACACCTGAAGGGGAGATTCGAATGAGGCCAACCATACTCCTGATAGAATTGCACCCGTAGTACAGAGAGCGAGAAGAATGAGAACACACCTTAATCATATTAACCCTTATCACAATAACGTCAATATATAATGCGCCCCGGGCGGAGATAAATAATAACTACTATTATGATAATCAAAGATGTGAACTAACCACATAATATCCCAATTGGTCATTTTCTCCAATTGACTTCTCTTATATCTCGGTCCACTATTGTTGAGCATAGCCTTCGTATCAGATCCTGCAATTGTCCTCCTTTACCCTCCATTTCATCCCCTTCTATCCCTCCTTCTCATCTCTTCTCACCTGCATACAATACAATTCCTTCAACGAAGTCAGTATTCCTGACAGCACATCCTCTCAATAGTACATTATCCTTCCCCAATATACTTAGATCTCTCGCAATGGGGGGAAATCCATCGGGAGATTCCAGATGACCATCGAATTTGTATACATCAGTGCACGGTGCTTCCACTACCACCTATAGAGGGTGATTCAATCGATAATTAGGCAGCTCCCCTCCTTCCTATCAACCCTCTTTATTTATTCCATCACTCACTCGATAGTTAAATTCATCAGGGGAATACGGCATTTCACAAGTGAGAGAATGATATTTTCCCATTGCTCGTGCAACCTTCAATCCATCCATCACTAATCAATATCATCTTAATACCGTATACCTGTCGTTGTTTAAGATTACTTTCTCCATCGAGATTCGATGTTTCCACATAGCATATTCCCGATTTATCCGATGATCTGACATCATGTCATTATCATCATCGTCATTCCATCACAATGATACCAACGGAACGGAATGAGTAATAAAAAAAAACCTCACTTGAGCAGTAAAATGTCAGCAGGAATGATTTCATCGTGAGAAAGATGCACGAAATCACCAACTAAGATATTCTTCCATTCCATCTTACGGTATCTGAGATGGTTATTCATTGATTGATCAAGTATGTGATATTCTTAACCAACCTTCCTTGAGATGAATCCCATACACGACAAGTTTGGTGGTTAATTTTCATATCGCTTTTATATCGATGATAATCCTACAATCGTCTCAATCATTCATCTTCCCATTTCTATTCTCTCACCTCAAATGCATCTTTGACAGCAGTGACAAGTAGTACGAATGCAATTGGAAGCATTGAGATATATCTCCCAAATGCTTCGATTATCATATTCAATATAACGATAAATATGAAATAGATATTCGCTGCACGATGCAACTTAAGACACAAGAATAAGAGGGATCAATAAGATATAAATGAACCTGCTCGAATAAATTCTTGGGTAGGAATGTCAAGATTGAATACTTGGTGGTACTTATCCTGTTATCAGCATATTGTCGACTTGGATGATCGAATCTATAAAGGGAATATTATTTTGTCTCTTCAATAACCCCTTCCTCCATTCCCTCCCCCATCCATACATCTATCACATACCTTGCAGGTGGATTCTTTTCATTATTGGGTATGACAATCCTTGTTTCTCCTCTTTCTCTTTTTTCTCCCATGAATCTTCTCATGAAAGGAGGAACGAGTTGTTTGAGTGCCTTTCCTCCATCTTCTGCCTTCTGTCGAATTGATTCACCCGGATTGTAGAATGTTGGTCTGCAATACTATTCATTATAGTAAAGCACAGCCATCACATTCCCCTCTTCCTACAATTGATTAGCACAATAGCACAGTTTCAGTTGTAGTCAACTGAGTTAATCCCATTGGTTCCATTCTCTTCACATGTCGTTCTATATGCTCACACAAGTTCTAAGTGGGAGAATAGTGTCTACTTCGTGCTCTTTCTCCTCCCATCTCCCTCTTTTCCCTTCCAATCTCTTCTACTTTCTATTCTCTCCTTCGATAGTTCAAAGACGACGAAGAGTGAGATGAGACGTAGTGTTTACTGTCTTTCTACCAGTTCACAACTAAGCACATCTACCACACTCTCCCTCCCATCCCCCCCTCACCCTCCGTTCCAATCAATCGATATACTTCGTCCAACCCTCCTCCTCTCTTCACTCCAACATTATCATTGTTCCAACTCCATCACTTTTCTTTTCATCCTTTTTCCTCTCCATCTCTCACCTACCCTACCCCCTCAAATCTCAATTGGAGGGGAAAGAAGTGAATGGATATTTATACGACTCGAAAAGGGGGATGAAAACCTTCGAGAGTGGGTAAGGGAGACTCAGAGGAGGGGAGACACTTCTCCCTTTCATAACAACCACTTAGTGATGGAGAGAAGTTTCAATTGTATAACGAAGAGAATACCAAGAGGCATTGTTTAGTGAGAGAAGAGAGAGCGAGAGAGGGGGATGATTAGGTATGGAGAGACAAGAATAGATGGAATGGAACGGGAATGATTGGAGATTAACGAGTAGTTAAGATGAGCTTGTTATTGATTGATTGATGATAGATATAAATACCTTGAGGGTGGAATCCATAATGAGGAAGTTCTTCGATGATGACCCTTCACTCCTTTTCCACTCCTTCCACTCTTAACAACCAAAGATTAGACGATCAAACAAGAAAAAAATATATTTAATGATAAGTAACAAAATACTAACAGGTAGAGTGGAAACATGAGTGGACGTGGATGGTTTATCTTGATAAGGAGACATTTATGGTCTCTCTTCGTATTCAATCTATCAAAGTACTACAAGGGCTTCATTCCAATGGATGGCAACTGAAATGGAGGGAAAAGAAGGATGAATGAGGGAAGAAACGAGTTAAGAACACAGTGAGTACACGAAATACAAGATGAGAATGTTGGAAAGAAGAGTGTGGAACAAGTCTGAGATCGAATGGATAAGAGAATTGGAAAGAGGATGAATAAAAGGAAGATGATCAGAATATGAGCATAGAGTAAAACAGAAATGATCAGGTGAATACAAAGGCACAAATAAGGTTGATGAGGGATAGAGAGACCTTATTGGGACAGACGAAGGTGGAAGATGGAGAGAGAGAAACGATTAGACTTGTCCCCCTTTCTAGAGAAAGAGAAGAGATGCAAGAGTAGAGTGAATAGAGAGAGAGAAGGAAGAAAAAGGGAAGAATATCTACCTGGTGGTTCATCTATGCTATCCTCCTACTGAATTAGTCACTGATACGCGAAGGGGGGACACATCACACACGCATACAATCACTCACGATCAAATTGAGAAATATGCAAAATAATACTGTCGACATACACGGAATGTATTAGTGAAGGGATGGAAAAGGAAATGAATAGGAAGAGAGAAAGAATAAGGGAGAGATTCACTGTGACAACCGAAGAGAAGTGAGGGAAGACTCTGAGAGAAGAAAAGATGAGAATACTTGGCAAACACGTTTACTCTCGCCCTCTGACCCCTTCGATCACGGCATTCTACCAACAAAATGCACAAATATAACACTATAATATAAAATAAAGAGAAGATTGCAAGGACGTGAAGTGGATCGATTGATTGACGAAAGGGGAGATACTCCACTAGTGAGAGAGGAGTAAGCATGCATAGAGAGTGAATGAGATCACGCACCATAGATGGGTATCCGATAGAGGAACTTGATTCTTCCTCCCTCAAAGATACTATCGATTGTCTTAAGACTGGCCGATACGAACACAAGAACTGACTGGTTTACCTAATTGCATCTTCCCCCTCCTCTTCCTAGGTCACTGTAGTAAACACTCTTAACAGCGGAACAATATTACGTCTATTCATCCATTGTAATATATAATCATGAAAATCATAAAGTAAAAAGTGAATGCAAAAGATCAAAGGAACTCAAAGTCATGGGAACATTTGGAAGGATGGGTAGGGTGGTTTGGGAGAGGGAGGGATGGGAGGGGGAGATTACGCAGGGACAAGATAGTGTAGACAGTGAAAACGAGACAGTGGAGACGAGAACTGGGCGAATTGGAATCAATTTAAGAACGTTGAGAGAAAAATAACCAAAAATAGTGCATGAACTACATGAAAGAAAAATATTATCCGATTAAGTAACTTTGTCATCATCTCAAAAATTTTTTGGCGCAATTTTTGAATGTTTACGGTGGATAGTACAGTAATATTTATAGTATTGATTTTTCGTATTAAAATTTAACTCGGGGCGCACAAGTAAGAGCATATTTTCTATGTCAAATTATTAATAGTTTATATTTTGTTTACCTTGAATATACAAAATGATATTTGTTTCTCATGTCTGACCCTTTCCAATCAATTGTGTCCTATCAAGTTCGTTTGACTTTTTTTCAAGGTTTGACACATTGGATGGATAATAGGAATAGAGGAGGGGGAGGGGAAAAGAGGAAGAGGAAAGAGGGGTGGAGGTGAAAGGCATGTGAGCCGCCCCTATGGCAAATGGGAATGGATGAATAGATGAAGCATCTTCTATTCTTCTCCATTTATTCATTATCCTTTTCCACGGCAACATTTTCCTTTCTTGATTCTCCATGGACGATTACTCATGATGATTTCCCGTTTGAACCTTCACAATTCCCTCATCATATTCCATCCAGAGCGAAAAGATACGGTATGTTATCCCATTATCTACAATCGTCAAAATACGTCAAATACTTTATGTAGTATGATCTAATCGTATTGTTATGTATGTGACAAAAAACTCTTCTCTAGTTCTCCGAAGAAAAAGATGGACAACAAATCGAATGACCTGGAGGCTTCTACGTAATCATATAACTGAGGCTGATGTCTACATAATACGGTATCTTCAGATCATTTCAAACATTATCGACCGTTTCACGAGTTTGCCACTGCAAGGATCTCTTGTTTTGCAATGTTTGGCTGTTTATCTAGTCTTGAATCAATGACTAGTACTACTTTCGCTTTTCTATCTCATTCTTGTTTCCATTGTCCAAAAAGTGTATGAGACGGTGTTGCCAAGTGTTCTCATTCACAGGAACACTCTTCATCGTGCATTTAATGACTGGTCTGCTATATCTAATGTTCAATTCGATGAAGTACAGCAAGGAGAATCTGATCTGAAGATTTCATTTGAGAGGGGTTTTCATGAAGATCGATATGCATTCGATGGAAGAGGTAACTATATCCATAAAAGGTCACACCTGTCCAATTCACGAACAATGCTCATTAGAAAGTTCATTGTTGGGGAATGAAAGTGAGAGGGGAAAAGTAATTTCATCCTTTTCTAGATGGAATTGTTGCTCATGCTTTCTATCCAAGAGATGGACGTCTTCATTTTGATGCTGATGAAGAATGGACTCTTAATCAATCAAATGGAGTCAATCTATATCAGGTATCGTAGGAAGTACCGTATCCTCCGGCAGACCGGTATGAACACTCTGCTGCTATTACTTATCCGTGACCTCGCTTTACGATCCAAGGAACAAAAGGGGTGCAAAAAGAGAGAAGGGATTGAATTGAGACGGCACTGCATGAGATTGGACATCTGATTGGATTGGAGCATTCAAATGATCCACGAGCAGCCATGTTTGCATCCAAGAGACCTTATTCACCTGTATTCACTCTCTCAGGTTTATCTATCCACTCCATTATCTCATCGATAAGTTAATTGCAGATGATGATGTTAGAGCTGCAAGGGAACTTTTCCCTTATCGAGAAATGTCTTCGACCACTTCTCTTCCATTGTCAACAACGACAATGGAGTCATCTACCACGTCAATTCATAGCGAATCGTCGACTACACAACAGCCCGTTACTACACCACATGCTGAGACTCATTTGAGCACTTCAACTTTGTCATCAACTGCAGCCATTGCAACTGTTCCTACGGTCGAAACAACAACAGTGATGACTAAGAAAGAATGTAAATCAACGATGGAAGTGAATGGAACCGAAGAGACGTCTGACATCACACTCAAATCTCATTCAACCACAACCACAATTTCTCCAATGAATCGACGACCTGTCTTCAGATTATCTCCTGTCTTCTCAAGTGCAAATCGAAGACTCAATTCACAACCGATGCAGAAGTGAGTGAAAAAAGCTTGAAAAGTATTGAGACTATCTTGTGTTCAGACCTCGTTTGGGAGCTAAAAGAGAGCGAATTCGATCATACAGCATGCTTACTCTGATGGATGAGACTACGGATATGAAGAAAACATCTTTTTTCGCACAGCAAGCACAAATGTCTTCGCTGCAGTCATTCAAATTGTAGAACTAAAACAAAAGATGTAGATAGGTGGATAGAAAATGTAAAAAAAAATACGGTTAAGTAAATCATCCGTTCCAAAGTTTTATTTGTTGTCTAAAGTTTTGATAAATGATTATTTCATGTCTACAGCACCATGCAAGTCATTTAAGACAAATAAAATCTAGCTAATTTATCAAACTGAATTATCAAGCATGAATTATATAGCTGAATTTATCAAGCCGAACAAATTGGAAATTCGCGAATTGGAATAGTACGTAAGGTAAAGTACAGGTACCATAAACATATGGCGACATTCCTTCTTTTAAATCTCCCTTGGGAGTTGGGTCACTGACTTAACTTAATCGGCATAGATGAGCCTAGATGATCAGTATTGGTAAGCTACTACCCTGTATCATGTCAGGCTCCTCAGGCTCATGACTCCTGACAATGCCCCTACGAACACTCCAAACCGTGGACCTCTAGCTACATTTTAAAGAAAGTTATGAGGATTTTAATTTTAGGGCCATATTTGTGAGCGGTACTGTATTTATGAATCAATGTGTACAATTAGTCATCTTAGTAGGAAATTTAATTAATTTATTAATCATTAAAATAAATTTTGGGCCTCCGGGCCACAGGGCCCGCTTTTACCACATCCGGCCTCCGGGCCTCGGGGGGCCGTGGCCCGCTTTTACCTCCACCCTTGAAATAAGAACCGGTTCAATTCACGGCTCTGCGTTGAGGTCGATCATTTATTTTCTGGCTAGAATTTTCGAATATCTAATTACTTATCTACTATCCTGGTTTAAAATTATAGTTGACTTTAAGGTAACAGGTATGCCTCCTCCACCTCCACCTCCGCCACCTCCACCACCTCCTCCTACTGCATCTGCTCCTCCTCCTTCTTCTGGAAGGTGACTCATTTTTATTTCTCTTTTCTCTCTCAAAGAAATCAGCATCATCACTCGACTGATCATAATGTCTGCTTCTAGATCGGCTCTGTTAGGAGATATTCAAAAGGGCCGAGCTTTGAAGAAGACTCAAACTAATGATCGATCAGCTCCTTCAGTTGGAAAGGTGAGTATAATAAATATATGTATTTGGCTTTCACATTACATGTCCTTGCCTTTATTTATTTAATGTATTTACGGGTACTTCTTTATCGTTGCCTATTATTTTATGAGTGTATTTTTAGGTAGTGGGAAGCAGCTCTGGAAGCGCCCCGAATGATTCGCGTTCTCCTTCAAATTCAGTGAGCAATGCTCCTAAGATGCCATCAGGAGGAGGAATGGGTGGACTCTTTGCCAATGGATTGCCAACTAAACCGAGTGATAACAAGAAGAAACCATTCGGTTTGTGTTCAGGATCATATTTTCCAAATATATCGTATGCGTCATGCGTTATACATATTGTTTTTTCTCCGTAATATATAATTATTGCAGTTCCTCCTTCCTCGATTTCTTCTCGACCTCCTGCAGCTTCTTCATCAGCAGCTCCTCCTCCTCCTCCCCCTCCCCCTCCTCCTTCTGCTACTTCTGCAGCAGCTGCACCACCGCCTCCACCACCTCCTCCATCACAACAAAAGCCCATCGAGCAACCGTGAGCTTATTATAATATATAACGTTAGTTTGAATTATGAAGCGATCAATCTTAGAGATTTTGGTTGATGATTTTTTTCGTCTCCCCTGATGCGCGGCCCTGCCCCTCCCAGTGTTCGAAAAGTCATGTCAAATGCACCTTATGTCGGGTACCTAGGTGCCCGACACCGATTTGTAACTAGGTCACCGACAGCAATCGCTTGCCTTTGTGACATACTTTTTTTCTGCATCTGGTAGGCCCAGATTCGTGTAGGAAAAAATGGACCAGTCGATAAAGAAACGGCAGAGAAAACCAGCTCGAAACAGTTGACATTGGCTACATACTCTTCGATCACTGCTCCCTCCTCATTCACTAAAAATTGAATTGCCCTATCTTCTTGTCCTCTGCATTGGACACGCTTGTATTATTGAAATATTCAAATATAATAATTTCAGTGTGAATAAGCCATCGCTTCCTGCTGTTCCTCCTACTCCTCCTACTATGCACAAACCACAAATGCCATCAACTGCTCCTAATCCACCGAGAAAGGAGGCTTTCCAGGTTATACTTTGTCATTATTTGTAAATTGAATTGTTATTTATGTTGAAACGAAAATTTATATTACGCGCGTTTGTGAGATTCTTTTTTTTTTAAATTTCAACGGGTCTATTCAAGAATGGCCAGTCACCTTTGCAAAATATTTATGGTACGAATTTATGAATAAAAATTGTTTAGACAATGCGACCTGGACGAACGGAGAATATGGTGAAACCGCCACTGAGAAGATCAGGCAGTTCTGAGGTACACTTTCATTTATTGATTTTCTTGCCAAGAAATGAGGATACAAGTCCACTCCTTTTGTCTTTATGGGTATATAAATTGTTTAAGGATATACCATCTGGCCCTCGATCGATTCAACGACCTACCGTACCACCACCATCTCGTCCAATGGCTCCACCTCCTCCTCCACCTACGTCTATCTCTAGAATGGCCCCATCTATTCCTTCTAATAATGAAGATGCTCCACCCCCTCCTCCACCTCCACGATCTGCTTCTAGAAGTGTTCCCACAAAAGAGCCTCATCCTCTCGATAGATTCAAGTTCACTAAGATAGAAGATCTTCCTCTTCCTCCAAGTCCAATGAGAGGAGGTCGTGCTTATTAGGAATAGTTATCACTCCTTCCCCCCCCCCTCCCCGCCCTTCCATCTAATCGATTCTAATCCCGCGCTAACTTATGATCCGATCAATCAATTCCGTTGTGTACTTATTTTGTACAGGTTGAAAGGTGGTATCGGATACATCTTTCTTCGTTTCCTAACATGTCTTTATTCAAAACGCGCCTTGCTTGTGATATTTCGATATAAATTCAAATTGCTTTTAAACTAAATATAGATTCCATATTATAGAGCTTTACTGCATTTACCGCTTATTGTAACATTATCATGCATATCAAATGAAGTCTCTGCTCCAATTATATGCAACTGTTCAGCTACAATGGTACTTATCCATCTGTGAACTATCTTGGAATTATACAATGTATCTGTAACAGTTGATGACTGAATTGATAATTGCAGTATGGATGGTCAGTCTGCAGATGCGAGTAGACCTTCTCTGCAAGATAGATTGAAACAGTTGGGAGAGGTGATCCTTCCCTTTATCTATCGCTCTTCCAATGAAGAGTAGTACATTTAGAAAGAATCGAAAGTTGCTTTTTAATTTCAGGTGGAGAGAAACATCGATTTAATGCTGAGGAATGCACAAACATGTATGATAGAACTTTCGAGGGACAAACAACCTACCAAGGTAAAATAATAATAACTATGATTTATTTTGTATTGATCATTCCTATAAAAATATTCGAGTCAGATAGGCTATCATGCAACAGATAATGAATATGTGAGTAAATAGAATTGATTAATATTAGCAGAATTCTGCGCAGAATAAGATGGACGATGCCTCACAGAACTTCCGAGCTGCTCTCAATTTTGTTGAGTCCACTCTTTCTTCAAATATGGCATATTTATCAAATGTTTGTGTGGGAACACCACATCAAGGATCAACTTTCTCCGCCCATCACAAGGTATTTACTTGTTATTAATTCCACTCATTTTATAATTATGTGTGAATATGTACAATACAGCTTCTAGGGTGAACTTTTACTTAGTGATATCAAAATTGTCATAAAGGCGATTCTGAGTTTGCAGATGGGATTGGCAGCTCAATGCGAGCAATCTCTTCACTCCGAATTGGCATCACTCAATAAATTACATTTTCACAAAGAGTAAGATGATTATTTCATTCGTACAATACATTCTCTCTACGTTCTATTTTCTTTTAAATTTCTCACTTAAACATTGGTATCCTATTTGTTAGGAGCATGAGTAATACATCTGCGTAAACAAATGTTAAAATACTGATTTGAGAAGCGATAAAGTTGTTCAAGAGGAAGGAGGACAAATGGACACTCTCGATTCTTCTAATGAGAATTCAGTCATTTAATCGATTTTTTTTCTAATTAAACGTTGATATCAATTGTGATATTTTTTCACGGGTTGTAATTAATGAAGATTCCAACTAAGATCTCCTATGTATGATGTCGAGATAAACTTTTCATTTTATCCTGGCCGTAATTCATTTTCCCAATGGTATACTTCCATGTAATGAATATCTTATTTAAATAACTAACAAAGTAATCGATGAAAACTGTACCACGGCACATCATTTCCAGAATGAGTAACCAACCTTCTGGATCGAAAAGTATTGTCGGTGAGCATGCCTTTCATTTAGACAAAAGATGATTTAGTTTACTTTAAGATTCGATTCTGACTCGACCTTCGTTGAATGCACCCTCCATTCTGAGAAGAAAGAGAAAAATACCCATGGTGAGATAAATCATCCCTTAAAAAAGAATGAATATCTTAATCGAGATATCCTCCTTGATTAATTGATGTCTATTAATCATATATGGCCGAAACATAAGTTAATCATTCAGAATGAAGATATTCATTCGCGTCCTATATCCAAAGGATATGACGAAACGGATAAACGTATGGATTATGTTAGAGATCTTGCATCGAAATATACTCCGAATTCCCTTGTGAGTTGATTCTGCGTAATTCATTTTAACATGGTCAATTGGTTGAAAATTGAAATATTGCAAGAGTGAAGAGGAAGATACCTTGTTGCAGATGCAAATTAGATCGTGTCCAATCGAAACGATGCAGAGTGGAATTGTGATTGGGAGATTAAGAGGAAAAGGAGCCAATTGTGATCTTACTAATATATCATGTAGAGTCGATCTGTGTGGACGACAATTTGATACTGTACAGGTACTCCCCTTCCTAATGTATTCTTTCACAGTATAATTGAAGGTATTGGCATGGCATATGTCATACTCTCATACGGATCTCTCTTCTACTGGATCCATTGCTTCTTTCTGTTTCGTGTGTGGACACCAAATGAGTTCCGCCAAGGTAAACATTTATTTTATGCTATCGTCTACATATTTTTCTTCAATAATTGTGTTGCAGGGAAAAGTAGCTCATTTGCTATCGAAGCATCGTGAACTCTTCCAACAACACCATCAGCAATGTCTCAATCAACATCAGGTATAAAAGGGAATGCGATGAACCGAGGGATGAGGGATAGGAGAGGGGAGAGAGTATTCTTATGATCTTTGATCTCGTCAAGGTTGTCTATGCTCCGAATGCTCCAGGAGCAGCGAGATTACGAGAGAATCGACTGGAGGCAGAAATGATGCTTAAGCATGAACAGATGGGTCTGGAAATGTAATCCCACCTTCAATTCCCACTCTTTTTACTAATATATTCCCAGTCAATTTTGAACACTCTGCCTCATTTTGTGTTAATTATTTGGATGAATCATACATAAACTTTTTGATGACTGACTGTGAGTTTAAAGACTGCGACAAGTTTAAGTCTTCTGATATATCTCTTGTACAAGGAGTAACATTTCTCTCTTACTCTTTCGCTCTCTCCACAGTATGTACGGTACAAGTCTTCTTAAACGGGTATCTCCTCTTCGAGAGGCTAAAAGGTTTTTCGACAATCAAATGGCGTATTCGGAAAGAAGAATTGTAGGGTGAGTGAGATTATCCAACATTATCTGTTAACAATAACATTAATTAAGATACTCTCGAGAGCAAATGTTCGATGTCGTTTCCAACGTTGAGAAGTATCACGAATTCGTACCATGGTGTCAGAGATCTACAGTATCTCACGAGGGGCCACACTCGTTACTAGCTCGTCTCGAGGTACGCTAATAGTTGCAATTATGAAAATAATTATTATATTTATATAATTAAAGAA
>LS488749.1:43904-88273 GCA_900490705.1 Pristionchus arcanus | reverse complement strand
AAATTGGAGAGTTAGAAAAATTCCTCCTCAGAATAATGATTTTTCGAAAAAGTACCCTTCGATTGCGTCATCACTATGCAATAATATCGATTTTTTGTATTTCCTTTTTATGTGGAAAATATTGTCCTGTACATTATCCAGGTAATTCCCGAATTTCAAATTGATTGCTTTCCTGGCTCAAAAGATATCAAACTTTGAAAAAGTGCTCCATGACTTTTTCCCGGGAGTGTACATTTTACATTTTAATTTAAAAACATAATTTGTGAGTGTTGAACGACAATCGTTTTATTTCCGGCGAGGAAATTTTTGAATGAAAGATGTTGATCATTAGGGTCAAAGAGAAGCTTACTAACAATGCGAAATATTTTAATTCTATTAACAACTAGTAGTATTGTGATGAATAATGAATGAAATTGATTAACGCACACGGAAATGATATATGTTATAGTCGGTATGTGCTGATCCAGAAGGAGGTTTATTCCGTGTACTCGATACAACATGGAGATTCTCTACTTCCCCTGGTAGGTCACCCCCCCCCCTCCTTCCTCTCTACCGTAATCTCTCCTTTCCTTCTAGGAGACGATTCTCTCAACACTTGTCGTATTCATTTCGATTTATCATTCGAATTCCGTAATCCGACTCATGCTCGAATCACTCATCTCTTCTTCGATAAGGTATTAACTAATAGCGTCCTACCGGATGCTATCCCTCCGGGGGCTGGGGGACTCGCTACGCTTGTAATAGATTTAATCTTTCCTCAATCTTAACTTCTTCTCTTCAGGTAGTTCAACAACAAGTATCGGCCTTTCTCGATCGAGCTCGTACAGTTCATGGTCCTCCCTCTAGATCTCCTTCTCCTCCTGAGATACTCAGATACGAGGCATAGATGGGATAAGTACAGTAGATTGAATATTCATATTTCTAGTCACTCATTTAAATTATCTTGCCATTGTATAAATGCATATATCCTAATCTCAATCTTGGCTTGAATATTCATCAGTTTGAGACTGTATGATATCTACACATTTCATGGGTAATACAATATAATGGGATATCTCAGTATGGATGACAATTCAATGGGCGAAGTTCCGATGGATGGTATTGAAGATTCGAATGTAATCAATAATTCGGAAGATGAATACACGGATTATTATAAGAATCACCCATCAGCAGTTAATCAACGTACAATGAGACAATTGAAGATATGAATTGATAACTGATTATTTTATAGCTTACATCCCCCCTCCGGAAGAGATGGAAGATGAAGAAGAGACTGAAGAAATAAATAGGGATGATTATTTCCCGGTTAGTCAAAATACTCTTTCTATTTATTTTCATTAAATTAATTTCAGCGTCCTCTATCTCCATTTATTCCTCCTAGCAAAAGGAAAGATGCTCCTCTTGCATCCATTCTCGATCCAAGTCTCAATTCAATCGATCCACGGTGAGAATACCGTATCCATTATCTCATACTGTATTCATTCCAGTCGATTCTTTCCTGACTTTCGTCCAGGAGCAATTCTTCGTTTCTCTCGACTCTTCTCTTCTAATATCAAGAGCTCCTCCAAGGTATCGCTTTGCATTCATACTGTATCACTACTGTAATAATCTAAGGCTGAGATCTGGTGGGGAAGTAAAACGTATCACAAGAGAATGAATGATGAAGAGAAGCATAAAGAACATGGCCATAAGGTTTATTTATCATTACTATTTTATTAAAACATTTCCTCTTACTTTTTATTTCAGAAGAAGAAAGAGTTCAGTGTTCTACTGGGAAGCAGTAACGAAGAATCAATAATTGATCAGGAGGTAATTTTATTGTATATAATTACGGTATTGATTTCGAATGTCTTCTAGGGTGTTTTTATCCGAACTGTCTGCAAGAAAGAATCAAATTCTCGAAAAAGCGCCCATCTCAGCGAAAGTTCTCATCCATGGAGGTACTGTAATCACAAGGATTATCGATTAATGGGATTATTAATTGAGGTTTGGTCCTGCTAAAATGTGGTATGACATGCTGGGAGTGGCAACCACTGCTGCATCTTGTTCATATGGATTACCATCAGAGGTATGAATGAAGGGAAGGAGAAGGGAAGGGGAGGGAGTATGATGAAATAAAAGTAAAACGTATCACAAGAGAATGAATGATGAAGAGAAGCATAAAGAACATGGCCATAAGGTTTATTTATCATTACTATTTTATTAAAACATTTCCTCTTACTTTTTATTTCAGAAGAAGAAAGAGTTCAGTGTTCTACTGGGAAGCAGTAACGAAGAATCAATAATTGATCAGGAGGTAATTTTATTGTATATAATTACGGTATTGATTTCGAATGTCTTCTAGGGTGTTTTCATCCGAACTGTCTGCAAGAAAGAATCAAATTCTCGAAAAAGCGCCCATCTCAGCGAAAGTTCACATCCATGGAGGTACTGTAATCACAAGGATTATCGATTAATGGAATTATTAATTGAGGTTTGGCCCTGCTAAAATGTGGTATGACATGCTGGGAGTGGCAACCACTGCTGCATCTTGTTCATATGGATTACCATCAGAGGTATGAATGAAGGGAAGGAGGGGAGGGAGGAGGAAGGAGATGATGGAGGGGATGAATTACAGGAAGGAACAACTAAGAAGGAAAAGGAGAGTGAATTGAATGAAAATATGAATGAAAGGGAGAAAAGCGAAGAAGTAACGAATCCCGAATTGTTCCTCCCATATAATCTAATGCATTGGGAAGATCAGATTGTTATGGATGGAGATTTGATCAAGCATAAGGTATGGAAGAGAGGGGGAGATGGAATGGAGAATGAATGAATAAGTTATAGATTATTGATGAGCTAAAGAATGGAAAACAGCCACGAGGAGGATGGATTCCCACTCAAAATTTGAGGACATACGAAGCATTTATGAATGCCCGTTCGTTTATCATCCTTTATTCAATGTAACCTTCTATTTTTCAAGTGAAATCGAATAACGTGGAACAAGTTTTGAATTTGAGGACAGCGAATAATATGCCCGATGCATCTGGTAAGTTATACTCTTATAGAAATTCTCATTTTGCATTTATAAATTACTGAAATGAGAAAATTGTGTGATCTCAGGAAATAATTCGGAATCATCTTCGTATCATCCCTCTTCTTCTTATTCCATATTCCCAATGGAGAATAATGAGATAATGACATCGAATTGGGAGGAACAAGTCATTTGGGAAGATGACGATCTGAGGAAATTATGTGGTTTGTTTCCAATTTGGAGAAGGGAGAGGTAGTGTCGAAGTGTTAATTCAGATCCGAAGATTCTAACCGTTGATCTATTCGATGATCCAGTTCTATTTGGAATGCCTGAAGATAGAGGATTGGATGAATTGGATTTGAGTGATCCCAAGAGAGCTCTTGATAGAAAGGAAATGCAATATACTAAGAAATCGAAGATGATTCTTGGACAGGTTTGAAATTGATTGAGAATAGAAGGAAGAATTAATGAATTGGCAGGTTGCACAGAGACAAAAACAAGAGGAAGAAGAACAAATGGAGAGTTCAATTGCACAAATGAGTGATAGAGATGCATTCAATCTCAGTTGTGATGATTATTATATGCCAAAGGCTGTCACAAAGTGATGAGATGAAGGGGGAGGGGAGATATTAATGGAAGGAATATTTCAGATCAGGAAATGCCCTATCCACTCTTATTCAGCATTCAATTCCCGCCCAGAATATCCATAGGTGAGGGGAGGGAATACGGTAAGAAGGAAGAATAATCGATTGATCGTATTCAGGACATTCTTCCCCACTCATCTGACTCCTTATAAATTGAGACATTGGCATAGAATGCAATTGAGTAAGAGGATATTGAAGCAAGTGAGAATAAGACAATTTAGAATGAAGAGGAATCAATACTATTTTAGGTTGGAGGAAAATATGTACAGATCCAGACACTTGCGAGATATATTCGGAAAGTCAGCGAGGTACGGTATATTGGATATCGATTATTAAATTGATTATCGATAGATGATTATTGCAGCAAAGAGAGAAAGCGAAGGCTGCTGAAGGAGGAGGAGAAATATTCTTTATGAGAGAAGTGAGAGGAGGGAGGGGAGATAGAGAGAGGGAGATATGTTTAGGTTGGAGATCTCTCTGGAAAGGATGGAGATCTTCTTCTAATGGAATATAGTGAGGAACATCCAATTCTTCTTTCTCAACCAGGAATGGCAAGCAGAATTAGAAATTACCATAAGAGAGTAAGGAGAAAAGGATTGGAAGGGGGTAAAAAGAGATCCTTCAGAAATCAGCGAAAGATGCTGATCCTCAATTGGATTTCGGAGAATTGGCATTCGCCCATAATTCACCATTCCTTGGACAAGTTTCCCCTGGACAGACATTGCAGAGTCTAGAGAATAATCTATTCAGGTGAGAGGAAGAGAGAAATGAAATAGAGAGAGAGATTGTGATTGCAGAGCTCCAATCCATCGACACAAAGGAAGTAGAAGAGATTTCCTTCTGATTAGGACGAAGCAAGGGTGAGTCCCCTCCCTCCTCTTCCTTGTAGTACCTCCTACCCTCTCAGATATTTCATTCGTCGTTGTCCTCCTCTTTTCCTCGTTGGTCAACAATCTCCTCTATTCGAAGTTCCATCTCCTAATTCAAAACGAGCAACTCTCTTCGTCAGAGATTTCCTAATGGCATTCATATATCGATTATTCTGGGCTAGTAATGAAACACCAAGGAGATTGAAGATGGAAGATATAAAGGTGAGGGGGAAGAGAGAAGGAAAAAGGAAGAGTAAATGGATGGAATTTCCTTCCAGGCAGCATTTCCCCATTATGCAGAGAGTTCAGTAAGGAAGAGACTCAAAGTGTGCTCGGACTTCAAAAGACTCGGAGCTGGTCAGTCCCCTCCCACTCCTCTTCAATCCATTTCCCTCTCAGGAATGGATCAGAACTATTGGATTCTTCGATCAGACTTCCGTCTTCCCACGAAGGAGGAAGTATTGGCCATGGTCACTCCTGAAATGTGCTGTGCTCAATACAGTATGCTCGCAGCTGAACAGAGATTGAAGGTATACGGTAGATAGAGAAGGGGACGGAGAGGGAATATCGATTGATTGTAGGATGCTGGCTACGGTGAGAAATACTTCTTCACTCCAGAGGAAGGAGATGATGATGATGATCAAGTGACAATGGAGGATGAGGTACGGTAGAATGGATAGAGGGAGGGAATACGGTAGGAGGGGACTATCGATGGAAACATTTTCAGATAAAATGTGCTCCATGGAATACATCTCGAGCGTTTCTCTCAGCTCTGAAAGGGAAATGTCTATTGGATCAAAGTGGAATTGCCGATCCAACGGGAGGAGGATTAGGCTTCTCGTTCGTTAGAGTTAGTAGTAAACCACACAAGGAGGATGTACCACAGGTGAGAGAAGAGGAAGAGGGGAGGGGGGGAAGTCCATCAATGAACTTATTCCCTCTGCAGGTGCCGAAGAGATTAGTAACGGGAACGAATGCTGATCTAAGGAAATTACCATTGAAAGAAGCAAAGGAAATGTGTAGAGATTATGGAGTTAGAGAAGAGGAAATCAATGCATTATCGAGATGGGAAATCATTGATGTTATTAGAACACTTTCAACTCAAGCTGCGAAGAATAAGAAAGAAGGAGAAGGAGGAGGAGGTGGAGGAGGATTAGGAGGAGGAGGAGGAAGTGGAAGTGGTAAGGAGAGGAGAGGAGAGGAGAGAGGAGAGATGGATTGAGAGAATATTTCAGCCTCAATGGCTCGATTTGCTCGTGGAAATATTCGATTCAATCTGGCTGATATGCAAGAGAAGTACAAGAAACACTGTCAACATATCTTCGATCTCCAGAATAGGTGAGAGAGAGAGGGGGGGAGGGGAAGAGTTGATCCATCTCTTTAGTGTACTTGCTAATGGAGAAGAACTATCAACTGATGAAGGAAGCAGTGGAGAAGAGAGTGATAATGAAGAATTGGCCAATCGATTGGAGAGTATGCTAAGTGCTGCCAAGGGTACGGTAGAAGGGAGAGAGATACGGTAGGAATGTATCGATTGAAGGAAAGAAAGGAATATCTGGGGAGAGGGAAAGAATGGAAAGAGAAGATGAAGAAAAGGAAAGAAGAGATCTGAAGAGAATGTTGTATGGAGAGAATATAAAGGGAGAAGCGAAGACTGATCCTTCCGAAATGGAAATGAAGTGTATGTTTCTCATCTTCTTGAGAAAGAGATCATTCATTCATTTCAGTCGCAGAGAATAGTGGAAAGGATATTGCTGATTCAGCTGCCAAAATATCGGGATTGAAAGCGAATCAGAAACTGAAGATCTTCCGAACATACAAAAATAGCGATGGATCGGAATCTGTGAGTTATATGATTAAGTTTTTGATTGGTACTGTATCAGTCAAATGGGTAGTATCTTTGATTCTTAGAATATTTAGAATGGTGTAATTCAGACTCGAGTGGAAGTGATCACTCGTCCTCAATTAATCGAAGCTTATACTCGAATTCGAGTGACGAAAGATGATACTTTCATTCAAGTTTATGCTCAAATGGATGAACAATTTAAAGAGGAAAGAAGAAAAGAAAAGAGAAGATTGCAAGATCAATTGAGGAGATTGAAGAGAAATGAACAGAAGGTATCTATGAAGAAGAAAGAATGGATTGATAATGAATGTTATTCTCAGGTTAAAACTGGAACTCCTCAACCACCGAAGAAGCCAACGAAGCCACTCAATCCCAATTTGGCCAAGGTAGATGATGCATTGATTATTGATTTGGATTATATTGATGGATGGGATATATTATAATGTTATAATTATAATGTTAATTTAGATGCGTTGTTCTGCGTGTGGAGGAACGGGTCATATGAAGACAAATAAGTATTGTCCATTGTATGGAAAGAGAGGAAGAGGAATATCTGAGGGAATGGGAGTATGTTATACTATTCTCTGTTCAATTAGGAAGAGGAATGAAAATGAATTCAGATTACAAATACTGATGATGAAATGAGTCAACCCGCTCCATCTGGTGAATTGGTTGCTGTTGAAGGAACTAAATTGAAGATATCCAAGAAGATATATCAACACACTGAACTAATGAAGAGGTGAACAGTCGTCATTTGACTAATACCGATGATATGCTTGATATGGGAAATGTATTCAGAGACTCAATGCGAGTTAATATTCCTCGTACGATAATTGAGAAGAGAGAGGAAGAAGATGGAGATGAAGATATGGAAGATGAGATGGATATGGATGAGAGTATGATGGGAATGGATGATGAAGATGATGATGAACCTATGAATGATAGTAAGTTATTATTATCCATTGGATGAATTAGATTGTATTCCTTCTTCATTCTCTCCCTGATCACTTACTATTCTCTCAGGTCGGTTCTCTTCAATGGGTAAACGTCGATCTAATTGGATTGGAGAAGAGGCTGAATATTTGGCTGGTCCATCAAAGAGTGTACACAGAATGAGAGCTGATCCCAAGGTGAGACGAACACTTTATCGAATATTATATAAGTCATTTCAATCGAATAGATTGAAAGCAATTGTTTATTACAGGTGACATTCGCTACTCAACTCACAGATATCATAAATGAATTGAAATTGGTTGATGGAAGTGAACATTTGATGAGTGCAGTGAATGGAAGGAAGGTAAGAGAGAGAGAGAGAGAAGAAAAGAAGGGAAAAGAGGGAATGGATGACCATTGCAGATCAAAGATTACTATGATATTGTGAAGAAACCAATGGATCTTCAGAAGATCAAAATGAGGGTCAGAATATTTAATATCACCATTTTTACTTGCTAGGAAACAAATATGAACGCTTAACAATCTGAGATGTGAATATTATTTTGTATATCAGATCTCGAATAATCAATACGAATTACGAATGGCATTCCTCGAAGATGTAAAACAAATGATGGAAAATTCACTCCTTTACAATGGACCGAATCATGTGATCACTGAGACTGCAAGGAGGGTAAGAAGGGAAGGGAGGAAATAGTCAATGATGAGTGAATGGAGAGAATCATCGTTGTAGATGTTTGATATTGCATACAAGAAAATAATGGAGAGGGAGAAGGAATTTATTCGATTGGAGAAAGCTATTAATCCTCTTCTGGATGAGAATGATAGGTAAGTCAATAAATGGAATGAAGGGGGGGGGGAATAAAATAGATTCATTAATTTAAGAGTCGGATTCTCCTTCATCCTCGAAGAAATCCTCCAGAAATGCAAGAATATTCCTAAGAGTGTTCCCTTCCACACGAAAGTTGATGCGAGAAGGTAAAAAAAGGAATGGATCGATAACTGGCCATCTATCGTATCTCTCCATACCGTAATCTACCTCATTAAGGCTGCTGGATATTACGATCGGATATCTCGTCCAATGGATTTGGGAACCATGGAGAAAAAAGTAAAGGAATATCAGTATCAATATGTGAAGGAATTCCTGACGGATATCCAACAGGTAAAAAAAGGAATAGAATTATGAATGGATGTAAATTCTAAATGAATGAATTATAGATCTATACGAATTCGGAAGTATACAATGGCCCTCCAGAGAAATCTTCGTATACTGCAAAAGCTTTAGAGATTAAAGAAATGGCGACTTCATTGATTGAAGAGAAAAGAGGACAATTGGATGAATTGGAAAGGAATATTCTTAGAAGAATGGGAATTGCTGTTGATTATGATGATGAGATGAGGTTGGTTAAATATATAATTGATGTAATTTGAATTCATTTATTTAAGTGGAATGTCAATGGGAGAAGAAGAAAGAGAGGAAGAAATGGACGAAGATACAATGATGGCACAAGATCTCGCTTTGAGTGGAGATGATGAGGATGATGAACATGAAGATGATGATGATGATGAAAGTCAATTCATGCAAATGAGTTAGTTATCCATTTCAATCAATTTAACTACGATATAATTGTTATTTCTTCCATTGATGATTATTGTATATTTGAGATGCATCTCAATGGGCTCAACGATTGGAAGGATCATCAATGCAGATGGCAGGACAATTGAATGCTGATTTGGCCATGTCTGATTCTGATGATGATGACAATGTAAAGAGACCAAGAATGGATGAAGATCTCACTCAATTCTAATTATTAAACACATTACCTTACATTATTTAACCATTCAAGAATATTTTCATTATTATTTCTTTATCAGAGTGCCTATTCGGATCTATACAATTGTAATCAATATTGTGTTATTATTTATACTGATTTGTTAGTGTGATTGCTAAACGGGTATCAAAATAAACGATTGATTCTTATTATCCAACATTTTTCTGCGATTCTATATATAACGACAAAAACAGTAAAAAAAATTCTAATAAGCGGTTAGCTTTTTTTGGATATGTATCAAACAGTTATCCCTACACTCTGTAGTCTCTTGATTCAATCGATTGAGCATCAAATGTAGATCTCTTTTGATGAACCCGAATGAAGAGAGGGAAATTATCAGAGAGAGAGAGAGAGAAGGGAGAGGAGCAGTTATGATATATCTCTTCCTCAGAGGGAGAAAGTGGAAAGGAAGGGAGATACGAGATTAGACTATTCAGGGACGAATCTTTAGTCTATTCACTTCTCACTCAATTCATTCTCTCTTTAAATGGAAGAATGGAGGAGTTACACTACATTGTAAGTTAAAATTAATCTATTATTTGAATAATGAATCGATTGCAGATCAAGTCAAGAGAAGAGAAAGGAAGTGAGTGATTTTCCCCCTTTTGCAGAGTAGTAATCCCCTTTCATCCTTCAATATCTCGAATGAAAAGAGTGGTTCATTTATAGATGGGACCTCCATCCGATTCACTACGATTTGTTTCTTCTCCAAGAGGAGGAAATGAACTGACTCAGAAGGCTTTTGAAATGATTACCATCTCTACTCTACAAAGGAAAGAACTAGAGAAGATGAGGAAAGAAGAGGTGAGACCCCCCTCCGTCCCCTCCCTTCCCCTCTCCCCTCTCTCCCTTCCAACTTGATCTCATCTCTTCAACTTCAGTATCCGACAGAGACGGAAGAAGACTGGTTGAATTCTCTTCAATCGTGGAAATCAAAGAGGAATTCAACACTCGAAAGACGAAAAGTGAGGAATAACAATTACTGTGTGCTCGTTGATTATCTTGGAAGACTATTCAAACATTCTCTCTCTCTCTCTCCTTCTCTTCCTATCTCATTGCTTCTCTTACTCTTCATCTACTAGTATTTCATTGTCTATGCTTTCGATCGATACTTCATCATCAATCGATAGTCCATCACTTATTCTTCTTCACATTCTTCTTTCTCCTGTAAGCTTCACACTAATTTCCAGCCGCGCATTCACAACATTTCAAATATCTCTTGTCTTTGTTTTTCTTTTAAAAAATATAAGCAGGGTCTTTCATGTTTTTTCATGGGGTCATCTCCGTATATTGTGCAAACAATGAATTTTACCAACATTTTGAGATTAGCAACACAAAAATGATGATTGAAAATATGATGCATTATTTTCTTAATTTGTTTCTTTATTGAATTGCATTCTTTTCTCTTAGGATTCAGCACAAGATCACATCAAAAGTTCACTCTCTGATTCAATTGAAAAAGGAAGAGAATCTGGTATCGGATCAAGTCTTTTCTCTCCCAATGGTAATATATATTCAATACCTATCCAATACTCTAAATGAATAATATTCCTTCTAAAGGTGAATCTTTCTCTTCTCCTTCATCCAATTACGTACTCACCAACTATTACTCACATCATAATGAACCAGAGAAAGAAAAGGAGAAATCAGAGCTCGATCAGGTCTCTTTCTCTCTCTCTCTCTCTCTTCATTTATCATAACATTTATTTATATCTTCTCAATTGCAGGTTCTAATTCAGTTGCAATTACTTCGAGAGAAGAAAGAGAAAGGAGAACAAAAAGATGTTCCCTCTCGATTCACTCCTCCTCTATCACATAATGGTAGGATAAGGAAGAAAATATTGATTCAAAGAGATTATAGTGGGGAAGACAAGTTGGACTGATGTCAATATGGATATGGATAAGAAGGAAACTTCAAATGTATCGGCAACTCTTCATTATTCACCAAGGGAGATTGAGAGTATGACGGTGAGAAAAGATGAAAGATGAAATGAAGGATATTCGTTTTAGAGAGTTGAACCACCCCGAACTTCATTGAATGAATCAAAGAAACTTGAGAAAGATGCGATTGTCCATGAGAAAATGAAGAAACCGACTCGAGTAGGTGAAATCTTCTCAATATCGATTCAATTGATATTCTCCACAGATGATAGTTGATATTGGTATTGATGATCCTCCTTCTACTTCATTAATCTCTTCGAATCTTCGTTCTTCATATCGATCTTCCACTCTTAATCCGATCACTCCTCCAATTCCTCAGGTTTACTACTTTTTAAATATGGCTTATCCAATGAATGATTATAGCCGATATCTACACTTTATCCTCCATCTGGTTTTCTTTCTGGAGGAGGAATGAGAATGTATGGAAGTCTTCCACGAAGAAAAGATAATGATTATCGAGTTATATCTGTTGATGAGAAGAAAGGACCCGGAAAATTAACTGATTTTGTCCCTGATGTCGATAGAGGAAGAGATAATGAGAATGGTATGAAGAGTAAAGAAGGATCTAGATATCTAGTAATAAATTATATTGTAGGAATAACAAGAGGAATCAGAAGAGACGAAGAACCGAAACTCATAAGAAATTATGATGTCCTTCCTGTTTCGGTGTTGTATAACTATGTATTTATATTTAATTATTATATTCAGCCAATTGAGAATCGTTGTCAGTATAAGACCATCGATGACTTCGATCCTCAACCAATGAAGACTGTCGATAACTACAGTACTCTTCCCTCCAAGGTTCCATCTCATCTGATAACGAGAATATTCTCTTATCTTACAGTGGTCTACTCCAACTGCATCTCAAGGCATCGGTAGATCAGCCCAGGTCCCTCCTCCCTCTCCCCTTCCTCCATCCTCTCCTCCATCCTCCCTCTCCCCTTCCTCCATCCTCTCCTCCCTTTCCCTTTCATCATGTCCTAACTCTTCCTCTCACACTGTCATACACTTTCCCTCACTAACTTTGGAATGCGGAATGCAATAACCATTGATAGATAATGATCATTGCAGAGAATAGAAGAGATAATGGAGAGAAGGGAAAGGGAGGTTGAAATGTCAGATGGTACAATCCATCTGGAGGTTAATGAGATTGTATCAACGGAGATTATCACTCCTCTGGTATTCATCCAATTATCATATTTGATCATTCATCATTAATAGTCTTTCATTCTTTCAGGAATGGCTAAGTGTGACTCAAAGACAGAAATTGGCTACTCCAGGAGTGAAGAAAAGTGGTGGAAATCTGGTTAGAAAGTAAGTGATGGAAAAGTTTGAATGAATGAATGAACTAAAGAAATGGAAATCAGCTTATAATATAAGTATTCCATTCAGGGAATTTGCTTCTGAACTACAAGAGAAAATAGTGAAGAAAATGGAAGCTGAGGAGAAAAGTGTAAAGGTTAGAATGAAAAGGAAGATGAAGAAGAGAATGATTTAAAGGAGAAGAAGCGAATTGAAGAGAGGGGAATAAACACTGTCAGCAGCAAGAAAATATGTGCTCATTGTGGATTACAATTAGGTATTTATTCTCTTGATTCTCTTGATTCTTCATTTGACTCTAAGTCTCTTTTAGGTAATGGATCAGCGATGATCATTGCAAGTATTGGATTATCATTCCATATTCCATGCTTCACTTGCTCACAATGCGGACTCTCACTCGGTTTGTATTATCACATTATTCAATATTCTCTCAGAGTATTCACACTTACTATTGTTATTTTTGACCATTAAATAATTTAAAAAGTGATAGTATTCGTTGAGATAAGAGTGGAAGTGAGGGATCACAAGTTCAATTGGATGGAGGTCGACTTAAATGCATTCCTTGCTACAATTCTTCATCTCTTTCGATCAGATAACTTTTCACTCAAAGTATGATTGATACTCACAAATAAAGATGATAAAAGACTAATGATCTGAGTTGTGCACACTTCTTGTACTAGTTTCGTATTTGATCATGATCGACCGTTGGAAAGAAAAGAGAGCTGCCATTGACTCCCTCTGCAAATATGAATGTGACGGTGACCCCCGTAGAGTTGAACTGGCAAATGAAAGAAGAGAAGAGAGAATGAGAGAGAGAGAGAGAGACAACTTCCCTTCTTAGAAGAGCAAGTTACAACTCTCCCCCTTCCTTACTCACATGCAAATACAACAGATTACACATTCTGATTCCTACTCCATTTCATTCTCTTCACTCTCCATACTACGAATCACTGAAATGCCAATGGAATAGTGTTCCCTCCTCCTTCTTCTTCTCCCTCTTCCCTCCTCCTCCTCCATCTACCCCTCCCCCTTCTTCCAACCTTCTCTTCTAACTCCTCCCCTTGATTCAGAGTAGAAGTATCTGATCACATCTTTCCTCTTTCTCTCAATGAGATTCCTCTCCTTTATCCATCTCTTCATTCCTCTTCTCTCTTCAATTCCCTTAGATGATTCTTCTCCTCTTACATCTTTCGACTTCATAAATGCAGTCTCAGTGAGAACTGATCTTCCAATGATTGATGGATTAATCTCAGATCAACGTTTTCGATTCAGAGTAAGTAGAGAATAGAGAGTAGTAATCTACTCTCCCTTTCATCTCATTCACTTTCTTCATTCCCTCATTCTATTCATCTCAAAATTCGGCGGAGTTATGAAGAGAGACAATGATTGCGATCTTTCATCATTCATCTTCACAATTTTGATTGCAGAGGACGAAAAGAGGAGCAGTAGTAACATTGGAGAAGGATAAATGGCCAGGGGGAAGAATTCCATATGTTCTCTCTGCAGCATATAGTTAGTTCATTAATCTATTCATTCATTCTATCATCTAATAGCTCAATCTCAACGTGCCGTCTTTGCTCGAGCTATCGCTGCTTATTCTTCTCGAACTTGTATTCGATTCGTACCTAAACAACCAAACGACAGAGATTACATCGTCATATCTAAATTGGATGGGTATGATACTTATTCCCATATATAATCCTAAGTCATTCTTCACTTTACAATAATTTACAGTAAGACGCATATTTAAATTTTTTGGTTATTGATTAACTATCATTGATGAAGTTGAATAGCTTAGTGACTCGGAGTGAGTCAGAATGTAAGAGCGGGAGATATTGTTTGATTGTCTATGAGGGGAATTCGTTCTTATCCTTTTAAGTTACTTCATCAACGTCGTTCATTTTAGCAATCAAATTCTATAACAAATATTTTCGTGATCGGTGATCCCTCTTTAATAACTGATTCTCTCACTTTCAAATATAATTTCTCCTCTCTAACCGTCTGGCGCAAGAAAGCGTCGGGGAATTCCGAACCTTCATCCATAGTGAATATTGGCTGCAGTTGCTACGCTGATTTCGCTCGAGTTGGAGGACGACAACAAGTTTCTCTCGCTGATGAATGTATCGATTATGCAACTATTGTACACGAATTCATGCATGTCATTGGTAACCAAGAGAGAATCATGAGTAGAAGAATCAAGAACAATTTACAGGATTTATTCATGAGCATCAGAGAGAGGACAGAGACTCATTTGTAAAGATTCTATGGCCAAATGTGCTTCCTGGTGAGCAACCATCCATCTCTCTTAACCATCCATCTCATTCATTTTAGTCTCTCCCTTTCACTATCTTTCATTTTGTTATTTTCAGGAGCTAATACAGATTTTGACAAGTTGACAGGATTGGGACTATCCTACTACGGGGAACAATACGATTATTTCTCTCTCATGCACTATGAGAGTAATGAAGGTGGGAAAGATTATATATTTTAATTCATTGATTTAACATTAAGGGTCTCGTAATGGTCGAAATACAATCGAGGCCACTAATCCGTCATATACAAATCTAATGGGAAAGAGTACGGATTTTTCTCGATCAGATCTAAATCGAATAAATCGAGCATATCAGTGTCATTCCTTCCTCAATGGGTGATTTGTGTGTAAGTCCTCGTCTAAATATCCGTCCTTCGTCTCTTATCTATCACTTTTCTGTATCTGCACTTTCTCATTAATTCTTTATTCAGATTCAATCGAAAACTGCCATCTCGAAAAGTGTTTAAAGGAGTCAATCGAGGATTCACTCCCCGATTTCCCATTCGTCGAGGTTGATTCCCACTTTCCGTTGTCTGTAAATACTGTTCACTAGTCGTAAATCCAGTTTAACTTTAAATCGGGTGTTTGTTGCTTTTCACTTCCCCCTTCGGGTTATTTCTCGTAGTGATAAACCATGTTTATTTTCATTTAAACGATACAACGCATAACAGTGCAATTAAAAACGAATTTTTGAAACCGGTGAAACACAAAAATGGCAGGCGAGAATATTTTTAAGTGTTTCTTTGAGGAAGAAGAGTAGTAACAGTATTTGAAACAAAAATATGCGCAGTTTTTCTATCAGACCAATAGACTAATATCAGAGGCTCGAATTTGCCATTGAGTTGACAACTGAAAACATGGTGATTGTAAATGAAGTGAGATTTTTCCACTGTTTTATATAAGACGGCGTGAATCCCTATGTTCCAATCCCTGCAGATCTTCTGCCATTTCTAATCATAGAAGTGTTGAAGAATATTCAGCCATTGAATTAATATATATATTTTCTTATTATTCTGGCTTGACATGCATAAATAATAAGAATTTTTTTTATTAATGCAATGGTTGAAGATTCTTCAACTCTTAATTTGCTGAAGATCTTCAGGGATTGGAACGTCTTATATCCATCAATCGATTGACTCACCCCATTACCGTAACAAGTGAGTTCCAATCCGACTTTTGTATTTACAGAATGCTTAGTACGGTATCTGGTAATGATAACAATTTCTAAAAAAGAATTGTGGACTGAATGGTACCTGCAGTAAGGTATCTCTTCAAGAATATGATCCAGTCCTTTGGAAGGAAATATAGAACGAAAGTCAGAAAGAGATACAATGGAATTGAATGATAGCGATATGATAAACAATGGATGAAGAGAACTCCGCCAAAGCTAAGAATAGGAATAAGGGTCAAGTACCACAAATTAGATGGAATGACTTACCAGAATGAAATCTGCTAAATCAACAGCAGTGATCATAGAAACAAGTGATGGTACATCGGAATAAAGACTGTGATAGATGGGTGAATGAGAATGGAAGAGTGTCTCGAAGTACGACCGATCCATCTGTAACCACATTCATTTATTTTCATGAAATGGCCATTCATAAATTATAACAGGGAGGATAACATGCATATTTTGATAACAATTGCATACAATCATATATTAAAAGGAGCTCACGGTATGGAAAAGTAGTCGATTTGTGTATCGTTTGTGTGTATGAGACATTCGAAGAGTGACGGAAGGAATGGAAAAGGAAGATGAAGATGAAGATGAAAGAATTTCCATTGAAGGCATATTTTCAATCTTAACACATTGATTTTTTTATCAGATCATCAAATCCCTCAACTAACTATTAGAGATTCAAGAGAAAGAGATTCAATTAATTGAATTGATCTCTCATTTAAACGCCATTCAAATGATGAATTGTGAGATGAGAGAGACATATTTCTGTAACATGTTGAAAAATATTCAAATGTTAGATTCTAGTTCATTAGCGTTGTCATGTGTATATGATACATTTCACTTTTTATGAGAAGAAAATCGTTTTGAAAAATAAACCAACTTGATAGTAACAGCTCCAAAATTGGCCCTTGTCCATTGCATAATGAGAATAAGGGTATGATCAAATCGTCTGTAGGATTTTTCCAATCCTTCTTTCCTCACTTCCACTATTATAGATGTAACTTCCATCCGAGAGAGTAGCTACAACACTAATCTCTAAAGCATCAATGCAATATAACTAACTCTCGTAAGAACATGTGCATCCATACTTTCGACATTCCCCTCGCTATTCTCCAATTCAGCCTTTATTTTTCCTCCAGAGAATGACACAAACATCATCTTCACACGTGGATCAATTTTTCTGTGACACTTTGAGTTTCCTAGAATAATATTTTCGCGAAAATGCAAGTCATACGTTAAGAAGGAACACCTACCCGAGCCCGTCTCATCATTCATTGAAATGGAGTAATTAATTGAAGAATGGAGAGAATCATCAATAACTTTCTCACTATCATCATGTACCCAAACACGAAGAGTAACTTGAATACTGAATGAAGGAATGAAGGAGATCTCCGTAATAAATGGAGCATACCGAGGAAGTGATCGTTGATGGAAGGAAATTAGTTGATTGAAGTATGAACAAGAAGGTGAAATACATGAATAGAGATCGAATCCTGATGAATACGAGAGAATCTGAGATGGCACATCTTTAAAGATAAAAAGAAGAAGAGAAACCTTTAGCCACATCTCAGGTGGGAGCAGATTATTGGAGTTGACCATTGCAGAGTGGCTGGTTGAAACCATTCCAACTCTCTAAGAGAAACACGTTTAATCGAGTTCAAGAACAATGGAAAAGGAACTGTGAAGAGAAGACTTTTCACAAATCATTCCATCATTCTCATTAATCGATTCTCGCCTTTTACTTTTACTTAAATATTGATTTATACTACCACTAGATATTTTGAGTGAAACGATCCACAATTGTACTCATCCATCAAACTGAGAGATATACATATTTAAAGTATTTATCTTTCATGCAGTCCTCAATAAATAGTACATCTTGAATTTAACATATACACATACTATCGCATCATTGATATCCGTGTATGGGATGGGGAGATAATGATTGAGTAAAAGGATGCTCCTCTGGTTGGAGTTTGCAACGACTAGCGTCCTCTAACAAATAAAGGGAGCACGTAACAAGTGATCACTCAATGTACAACAATGGGTCCTTCAGATTCCATCTCAACCAGATATATGCAAGGATGTGAAATGGATTAAAAGGAGAAGAAGGGAATCAGGAAAGAGAAGGGACACTCACGATATTTAAAGAGAATGGCAAACCGATTCATTACGAATTAACGACCGATGGTAGTACAAATGAGGATACAATCGATTTTAAGACACTCAACAGAGTAGCGATCAGAAGGAACAAAGGGATAAAGTGCAAAGGGAATTAATAACAATGAAATCGACCGAGGCTAACGGAAAAATACACACACAAAAAAGAGATAATCTGAAAATATACGACGTATTACAATACTCGTAATGACTGAGAAAGATTGGATGAAAAGCTGAGTATAAAGAATGAATGAGAGGAGTTAAACGGGTCAACGAATGATTACATAAACGAGATAACAATGATTGTTCAAAGGGACTAGCAGTTTTAACTGGACACACAGGGAATAAACTCGTATTAAAATGAAGTGAATGGAATGGGTGGAAGAAGGGATAAGGAAGTGGATACTGACTTCTCACCTATTAGATACAATGGAGAAATGAGAGGTAATGGGGACGACCTGCGTCGTGATTACTATTAACAATATAAAGGATTTACTATTGATTGGAAGAGAATAAATGAGACAACTCATCGGAATGATCCATCTTCTCCCGGTTTACTCGATACCATTGGAGGAGGTCCTTGTTGTCCCATTAATCCTTGTTGGCCCATCTTAAATTAATCAATCAACTTATTTCATGGTTAGCATCTCTCTGAATAATCACTAATAGTTTATACTTTCTTTCCAGGACAATTCTTCACCATATTTTCGTTTTCTTCAATCTACAATAATGACGTTACCTGATTGGTAAATTGTTGTTGAGGTCCTCGTCCATAATGGGTATTCATGAATTGAGCTTGATTATGGGGAATAGGAGCCATTTGTGGCTGGCCACTTCCATATCCTCTCCCTCCCATATATTGAGACTGTTGAGCCTGCCATTGCTGCTGCTGCTGTTGTTGTTGTTGTAGAGACTGAGCACCCTACAGAATATAAGTATACATACATTTATTCTTAATACAGTTACTTATTTCAAACAATACTTACTCGTTGTTGTTGTTGTTGTTGTTGGATGATCCTCTGTTGATTGACAGCAGCGACAGAATTGGGATCATGTGCAGCTTGTTGTCTCATTGCCATTGAATGCATTGGATGTGACTGTCCTCCCATCATTCCTGGTCCCATTCCACCATAGGGTTGTTGTGTCCCTGGTTGCTGTCGATATCCTCCCATTCCTCCAGTACCATCCATTCCTCCAATGAATACATTATCATCATTATGATTGTCTATCTATTCTTACCTTGTCTCATCATTGCTGCATTCGATGGTTTACCTCCCATGATATGAGATGGGGCCATTTGTGGATGATTGGCCATTGCCATACCATACTGTGTGGGAGGTCCTCCACTTGTTGTACCCATCATTCCCATTCCACTTGAATGATTTACTTGATTCGATTGAACAGAACCGCTCATTCCTGATTGATATGATGATTGTGGAGGAGCTGCAACGAAAAAAGGATAATGAATACGCAGAAAATGATTATTTGTTACCTTGGCCTCCAAACTTGGAATTCCTATGATCCATAGGAGAAGGATGGGATTGATTAAGAGTGGATGATGAAGGAATGGCTGGATTGATGGCAGTTCCTGATCCTCCTCCCTTCATATTATGAGATGACATTGAAGAGACAGAAGAAGGACCACCAGAAGAAAGCATTGAGGGAGGTCCTGCAAATATATTGGCTATGTGTAACATATAAAATGGTAATGCTCGTTATCAGAATGTTATATTGCCTAATGATGATGTAATGTACTGTTTTTTTCGCCTATTTTCACTCATAACTTGCTTCGAAGTCATCGTACAGTCCGCGCACCTTTGCCAATAGACTTTCCATGGGAGAAATATTACTTTTATTTATTAATTATTTTTTAAAACTATTTTTATAATATGTTTTTTTACAACTCAAACATGCCAAGCCCTATTATATTGTAGCCATAGACGCAGTAAAAGCGATCCGAAAAAATAGTGGTGGAGCCACTTCGTGCTATATCGCAACCTTTTTGGGGTCGTTCGAAACCTCACGAGCCTTTCGCAAGCGTTTGCACATGATCAAAGCTAAATACCATCCAACCATAAAATATTACGGATTTAAACGTAGAACCCGGCTAGTTATTTATTCATTCTCTTTTGACCGACCTGTAGGACTGGAAGTAGGGGAATTAGAAGATGAAGGAGCGTTTGCAGTAGAAACAGCTGATAAACCTTCCATTCTTCTTCTCATCATCATATCAGAATGACGAGCTAATGATCTCTTCTGTTCCATTAACTTCTGTCGGATATTCATACAGAATGGCACCTGTCAAACAAATATGTCAACCAATACTTCCCCTCTTCCAATCTTCTTACCTGACATCCTTCCTTCTGACAATGCTTTGCATGATAACAGCAAAGTGCAATTAATTGTTTACAAACGGGGCACGATGCATTCACACGCTAAATTATTAAGTTGAAGATAATTAATGATGTTAAGTTATTACCTTCTTGCAAATTTTAGTATGGGCGACAACTCTCCTCATTTGGAAACAACTCTTTCTTCTACAGTTTGCATCTCTACATGTGCATGCATGCACAAGTGACTGAATACATTTTTGTATGCTATCATGTTTATTTCCTCCTCCATCTCCTCCATTTCCTCCTCCTTCATCAAGAATTGTCTTTACTCTCTCCAATGGATGTTCGTGGCTAATTGTCAATTTGCACTTGTCGCATAGATCGAAGTCCTTAAATGAATATTAGGTTTCTCTTAGATGTGAACAGTGGAAAACAAGTATTTATTTCGTATTTTTAAACAAAATTAGTGTCGAAATGACCTAAAAGTCTCGCGGACCCTATCAGAACTTAAGAAAGGTTCTACACAAGTAATATTCAATTAGAATTGGATTATCACCAGACGTAGGATGGATGTCTTGAAATATGCTAAATGATTGAAGCCGGCTTGGCGCCACATGCAAATTCAAGCTGGTCATCGCCCACTTGAAGGAATTTGAAAAATTGGGAAATTTTACGGGAAATGGGTTTTGATCGAAGCATTATATTACAAGGACCCCCATCTACTATCGAAAGTCGCTTTGAAAGGAATATCGAAAGGCGTTTGTCCAACTGAAGATGCCAAGAAATATACAAATAGACGCTGAAATTGTAACGTGACCTATCCAATGTTCCTCCAATGGACATAATGTTGGTGTCTCTATTATTTTGAAATATCTGAACTAGGAATAGATCAAACTCAGTTTTCAAAGAGGTCTCAGAAATCGCCGGCAATCCATAATTAATTGATAGATTTGAATGCAAATCGGGCTGGGGCAGAAGAATCTGTGGCCGGGCTGAAAGACTCGCCAATAGGGCTTCTCATGCAAAATGAACAATTACTCGTCTTCCGATTTGCTATCACTAATTGTAAAGAACATGCTATTTCAACTGTGTACTACCCTTCCCGGAGCCAGTGGTAAAAAAGATCGAATATCTTTGAAAACGAATAGAGTTCGAACTTCTGGTAAGATACTGAATTTTTTAGGCCATTTAGATCACCATTTGAATAAAAACTAGCAAAAAAACGTTTCGGGCCAGGAAGTGATTTTTTGGGGCGAAGGGGGGGGGGGTCATAATGCAATAGCGAGTGTGGAGTGTCCACGTTCAAAACACCCTCTCGGGGAAAATATTTTTTTTAAAGATCTTATGATATGGTTAACCTGTTCCAGACCCCTATTGAGACTTATTGAACCTTAGGAGGATAGTCTCATATAATCATTCACCCCTCCTCCATAAGTATTACTCACATCACAAGTAGCACAATGCCAATGAGCATTGGATGAGTCACATTGATTGCAAGTGTATTCCATTCCCTTTCCTTCTTGTACATGGAGAGCATGGGCTAGACAGAGAGTCGAATACTTTGCACGACGTAGAGAAGAGAACTCCCAATGCTCTTCACGAGCTCTATATATGCATGAATATTAGATAAGAATAGGATAAGTGGAAGTCATACCTGGTTAGGAAAGTGTCTCTTCCATCCATCAATTCACTAGACATCAATCCATCGGGATCTTCAATGTCTGCAGTGAGAGAAAGTGCAGATTGTTGAGTGACCAATCGAATTGTGAAGAACACCTTCAAAATAAGATTGAAGAGGAAAAGGAGGAAGGAGATGAAGAGAAATGATAATTGAAGAATGGTTATGATACCTCCTTATGTTTCTCCAATTGAGCATACAACTTGTCAGTGACTTCATTTCCAGTCATACTTCCTGCTTTCTTCTTACTCTTAGTAGAACTCTTCTTCAGATTATTCTTTTTACTCTTCGATCCTTTCTTCTTTCCATTATCACCATTCCCTCCTCCAGCCTACAATTCATTTCATATAATATTAACCATTGAATCATTTAATAATCTAAATACTGGTATACTCACAGTGAACAAATCTTCATCCTCTCCATCATCTTCATTCTCTTCTTTCTTTCTTTGAGCTTCTTCCGAACTTGCTTCTCTTATGCAATCTTCGATTACATTCGGCCAGAAATCTCCTTCGAAGTAGGGAAGATCAGCAGGAGAAGTAAGTCCATCGTCTCTTGCCTTAACACATACCATAGTTATGTCATCTATTCCATGTCCCTTCCCTATTCCTCCTTACCTGCTTGTAGATATCCTTGTACTCTACTACACACTGTTCTTGTACTCCCTTATCCAACATCTTCTTATACCAATCTTGTAATCTCTTCGGTTTGGGTATCTTCTGTTCCGTTGGATGGCAATGGAAAATGTAATCATCTCCCTCGGAAGGAGGACAAGCCCAGATATGAGCCATCGTGTATCCCAGCTTACGAGCGTAGCTGAAAAAATCCAATTAGACCATCAACAAGTCACTAAACGCTTACTCCAAATATCCAAGTAGAATTTCATGGTATACATCCGTCCTCAGATGTTTTGGTTCGAAATAGTGAACTGAGTCAAGATATGCGATGTATACTCTTCTTTGGTTGGGGGATCCACTCTTGCTTCCGTACTCTTGCACGTGAAGACCGAAGAAACAGACCTAAGCAATGAGATTACCGTAATATATAACAACAGTAATCATATCGAATGACTATAAAAAATATGTCTATGAATTCGAAATATTAAATAAATGAAAAAACTATAAAATACCTCTACTCCATCGATAACTTCGAAAGCGAATACAGCCTTTGTCTTATATGGGAACTTCTGAGGGAATGCACCCGGGGCATCACCACAATATCTGATAGATGAATACGGTTAATGAATAGATGTATGACTAAGTACTCACTTTGATTTCATCATCGGTTTTACTTCAACTTCCTTTTCGACGACCGATAGAACACGAATGATTACCTTAAATGGATGTTGTCTTTTATTTATGTATTTTAAAAATGGTTTTATGTGTGGATACTATTGTAAGTAACAGTATTGTAAGTATTCTTATCTCAAAACTAAACTTTTCTTAGAAGAAAAAATATTGAAAATAACAAAAAGTTTATTTCATATTTTTTTGAAAATGAAAAAATAATTCGCAATACTTGAAAATGTTCTTTCTTCATTTTGTAAAGAAACTTTGTCACCCTAATATAAGCGCATCTATGATAACGTACCTCTTTTTGTTCTCCTCCCTTTAATCTGTTTTTGATGAATCCATTTACTCTTTCTTCCAGATGATTACTCAATCTGCATGGGGCTAACTTCTTCGCAAGATATTTATTCTCTGGCTTCATCATTTTCTTATCATTCCTGCATCGATTGCACACGAATCCTTCAGGGTAAACCTAAATGAAAATTAATTGATGACTGGAATTATAGATGAATTAACCTTCTTATCGTGAAGAACGCAGATCTTATGGAATTTCCTGTGACAATATTTACAGTTCTCGAAGGGCTCAACTTCGATCACATTGTTCTTGCACTGTTTGAATTGGTTCTTGGGAACCATATTGGTCTTATCTATTTTCTCGAATATAAAAAATTAAACCTCCGCAATTTTTTGATATGCGGTGCTTCTTGACGAGCTCTATCCAACGCGCCCAAAATGGGCTCATGGTTAGGGGATCTTCGTAGTTAAATCGCTAAAAAACGCTAAATTTCTTTTAGAGAGAATCGCGTCATTTCGCATCATTCCGCACCGATTCTAACCCTCGCGCGGTGTGAATTGAATGATTCGAGTAAAATGATTGACCAGGCACGATTGAGTTTCTCCAATTAGTATTATGTAAAGACGTTTATGGAATGCATTGAAAGCCTCGTTAGTGCTACGCATCAGAGTTTTGTTGTTTCTAACGTTTTTTTATTTCATTTTTTTTGTTTTTTTTTTTTTTTAATTTTTTTTTTTGTTTTTCTACTACTTCCTTCTTTGCTTTTTTCTTTTTTGTTTTTTTTTTAATTTTTCTTATTTGATTTATGCTTTGATGGTTGTTGTAGTTATTCTTTTTTTTTTTTTTTTATTATTTTTTTTCTAATTAATTGTTTTTTTTTAACGTTAGAAACAACAAAACTCTGATGCGTAGCACTAACGAGGCTTTCAATGCATTCCATAAACGTCTTTACATAATACTAATTGGAGAAACTCAATCGTGCCTGGTCAATCATTTTACTCGAATCATTCAATTCACACCGCGCGAGGGTTAGAATCGGCGCGGAATGATGCGAAATGATGCGATTCTCTCTAAAAGAAATTTAGCGTTTTTTTAGCGATTTAGCTACGAAGATCCCCTAACCATGAGCCCATTTTGGGCGCGTTGGATAGAGCTCGTTAAGAAGCACCGCATATCAAAAAAATGCGGAGGTTTAATTTTCCATATTCGATAAAATAATTTTCAAAAAATTCATGAAAAATTCAAATTTCGAATTTGCATAAGTAAACATCACAGGCGGATAGAGCACATCGAGTTTAGTCTAGTCTTAAATTTTCAAGCCATTTGGACTCGTTTTCGCTGAGCTAATCATGATAACGTTCAAAAAGTGCTGAACTTTGAACGCATGCACTTATGCAAATTAAAATTTTTGTGACATGAGAATAACAGAAATCGATGTAGGACACCTAGGGCTATCAGAATATGTAAGAAACTCATGGTGGCATTTTTTGCTGTACCGAGGGGAGTGTGATTCTTAGGCGAACGCACTGATATCATATACAATATTGTATCGTACCTCTTTGCTTTCTTCCTTTAATCTTCTTTTAATGAATCTATTAACTCTATCTTCTAGATGATCACTCAATTGACACGTGGCTAATTGTTTCGCAGTATATTTATTCTGATGCTTGGTCAATTTATAGTCCTCCTTACATCTATTGCACACGAATCCTTCAGGATATACCTAAATGAAGATGAATTAATGATGGAGGAAAGGACAAATGGAATGATCAAATAACTCACATTTTTGTCGTAAAGTACGCAGATCTTGTGAAACTTTCTGTGGCAATGTTTGCAATTTTCGAAGGGTTCTTTTTCAATCACATTGTTCTTGAGTTGTTTAAAAAGATTCTTGGGCACCATATTGCTCCTGTCACTAGGATTCTCAGAGATTGAGATTCCTTCTTCCGGCAATGCATCATAACACTTGAGACAGTATGTGTATCTATCCGACACTACCACTCCGTATGCTTTCGACATTGTCTCGTAACTTAATTATCTACATTATCTCTATATTAACACAATTTTGCCCACAGATTAATGAGAGCTTTTATTTTAATTCAATCAAGGTATTTTGCCTAATCGATATTATTTTGGTAATGTAAAAATAGTATTGACCTTATTGATTTAAGAATACTATCCGAAATTTTTTTTTAAAACAACAACAACAAAATATGCGATTATTTCGACAGACATGCATTCATTAGAATTTTTTTCCTAACCTAGTACATATCACTTTTCTCATAACATAGCCGTTTTCAAAAAAAAGAGAAGATTAACAGAAGTAGGAGTAAGATTTAAAATGGTAATGGACAGCTTACCAATAATACGTCTGATCCCTTCCAATAGAGCACATTGTTGCTCCATAACAGAAAAGTGGAAGTTGAGTGAAATATCGATCTTCTCCACAACAATATCCCATATTCTCCATTACTGGATTAATCAACTCGACGAATAGTCTTGACAACTGGGAAGGGAATATTTTCATAATGAATATGAATAGTATGGAATGAAGAAAGAGAATGAAGAGTTCCCTCACTATTTCCCTTGTAATTCTATTTACACTTCAACTCACATTACTGCAGATCTTGTATACTTTTGAATTCTTTTTGTTATACATCCAAGCATTATCAAACATCAGCCACATATCATCACAGAATTGCCACGGATTAGTGTAGCTACCCGAACGAAGCTTTGCAAAAATAGTCTGAAAAAAAAATGTTCTCATGAGTAATATTTAAACTCTGGTGCGCGCGCCCAAGTTGGGATCAAGCAAATCTCCAAGTAGCGTACAAGCTTGGGGGCAAGTTGGGATTTTGCTTGATCCCAACTTGGGAGCGCCTTTTTCGGATTACGGTAGCGAGAGAGTGAGAGAGCGAGAGACGGTAGGCCTCACTATTATTGATTGATAGTGGCATGAGTTGCCTCATACAGTAACCAATGGCCCCACACGGTACGACCATATGGGGGTGGTCACATTCAAAAGACAGTCCTACTGGGGACCGTAGATAATCAATCGTACTCGAGCCCGAAGGCAGTCAGAAGAGGGCAGAAAAATGGGACCTTATAGCTCAGGCGCGTGCTGGATGCGACGGGTACGAAAGCCTGCTTGATCCCAACTAGGAAACGTCTTTCTACTTGACACAACTTGGGCGCGCGCACCAGAGTAATGATAGGAAAATAGATTAGTATAAATATAGACGTACACTAAGATCCATTGGGTGCTTCACAATGTCAAAGTAATCAGGACAACCAAGAGCACGTGGATCAACAGGTACCTAGACAGAATCAAATTATTTATTTATTTTATATTCATATCTTACCTTGAAAGGTATTGCATCATCACTTCTATCCAATTCAATGAGAATTGGTTCAAGATTACTTCTCAATTCCATTTGATCGATAATACATTCTGATCCTGGAGGAGGTGGAGGAGTAAGTTCCCTCTTTGGTTCCTTCTTTGGTGTTATTGCATTAGCAGAAGTAGATGGATGAGGTGTACTAGATGCAGAATGAGATGTTGTGGATGGTTCCTCTTTTACAAGAGAAGGATTCCATCCTCCACCAGTTGGCACTCCATTTGCCATTGATCCATTCGCAGATGATGTTGTATCATCAATCTCTTCTTTCTTTATATTTACTCCATTTGACATTCCAATTCCTTCTCCACTAGTTGATGGTCCTTGACCATCCATTGCTTCACTCCAACCAGGAATTTCACTCTTCACACTTCCTCCTCCCATTTCGAATCCATTTCCTCCTCTTGATTCACTTAATCTCTTTTGTTTCTTCTCTTGCAATTCCTTTTGAATCTTGTAGATTTTCTCAGCCAATAGATGGTAATATTCTTCCTGAACGACCAATATTGATTTATTTTCAATAATAATCGCTGTTTCCTTTTCAGCTCGATGTGTTTTACAGACTGACCCTATCATCAGCATTCTCGAACATATCCTTTTCCACTTTCCTTGCATATTGAATAAGATCTTTTATCCTCTGGTCATGCATTGCAGCTGGATCGGGAGAAGGGAAGATTGCTTTCACTAGTTTTCCCACCTCAAATATCAAACAATCTTTAAGTTACAAAAAAGGAAGAATAAATCATTCTATGATAGATACAATACATACCAAATGATGTCGGAGATCATTAGTAACATCGGCATGCCAACTTTTATTCGTGGTTGGTTGTTCCGGAGGAGGCCAATTTTGAATATTTCCTCCTCCTCCTCCCATTCCATTTCCACGATGACCTCCATTCGGAGAACGCATCTCACTGAAATTCATTCAATTCTTATGTATTTGCATATGTATCTAGATTTTGTGTTTTCCATAAGTAATTTATTGAAATGCGTATCTGGAAAGGTAATAAATAATGTGCCGTACTTGGGATTATAATCACTGAGAAGTTGTTGTCGAACTTGGGCAGGGACTTGCATCATTGGAACTGAACCTGGATTAGGTGATCCCAATTCCATTCCAGAGTTCATCTACAATAGTAATTCTTAATTATCCATCTCTCTCTTATCTAACTAACCGTAATCCCTCTTCCACCAGCGGGATTATGCATCTGCTGAGGTTGTTGTTGCATAGGAAGAGGTTGTCCAATATGATTGGGAGGTCCATTCATTCCTCCCATTCCTATGGTATTCCCATGAAGAAGAATACCCATATCACCCAGATCGGCCACTATAATGGAGAATGATTAAATGAATGATAATGATATGATATCACTTCTGTTTGTTCCTTGACCGGGAGTGGATGCTTGGATATTCTTCAATGGCCGACAAACAGGGCAATCTTCTCTCTGACAGTTCTTCCAATGATGAATAATCTGTCGAGACGAAGCACAATGAGCATCTTAACAGATCACTTTCACTAAATGACCCACTATTTTTTTCAATAAAAAAAAAGTTCCGATTTTGTGATATGGATAATCTATGAAATCACAGGCGCACTTCGAAAATGAGAAAATATGTATGCCGAAAATGGAAACCATTGACTCACAGCTGCACTGTCTTCCGTTGTTACAAGTAGTCATATGCTGTAGTACTTCCTTCATTGTCGAACAGTGAGGGAGAGTGCACGCATTACGAGAAGTACCGTCCTGGTGCTACAATTGAGTATGATGAACCACTTATACAATTGGCAACTCGAGATATCTAAGACCGACATTGACTGTATCAATGCCACTAATTAATTATTTGTATTTCTTACATAATCTGATGGATTACTATAAAAAGAAAATAAATAATGAATGAAGTTGAAATAAACGCACTCGTTCCCTCTGTTGACATTTGTGGGCATGAAGTAGGAGTACCAACTGTTGTTGGATCAATTTCCTCTTTTCAGGATCTTGAGCCGATTGCATGGGAGCAGCTCCTCCCATTTGAGGAGGCACTAATCCCACAGGGGGACCATTTCCTATTGCAGTGGGATGGAAAGGGGGGGCTGCTTGTCGAGAAGCCATCCCGTTTGACATCATCTTAATAATATTAACACTTATTACAGCATTACATTTATTTAGAGATCTCCTCTATCTCTTATATTAATGTCTACTCACTCCTTGTTGTCGAAGATGTTGTTGTTGCTGCTGCATATGAGCATGATTCATTGCCTGATCTCCCATCATCATCTGCAATACATTAATTAGGTCTTATCTAAAAGGTCTTCCAATAGTTTCATTATCATAGCCATCATTGCAAATCTTCCCTCACCTGTTGATTGGGAATCATCTGTTGTTGTGCTCCAGGTGTATACTGTGGTTGTAGCCCCTGTGGGCGAGCTCCCATCTGCACCGCTATTCCATTATATCCCACCTGCAGTTATTCCATTTTAGATGAACGCTTCATTTGATTAAAGCGAAATATCATATGGCTCAACGAAGGTGTAAAAAATTGATAGCCAAAGCTTATCGTAACATTCATGATCACCTGGACATTCATGAAGTCCCTGTTCATCATCTGACTTTGAGCATCGAAAGCTTCCAAGGAACTGAAAAATATGTTTCACTTATTCAAAAGAGGGGGAGAAAGGGAATAAGAGTGTAGTGAGGGGGGAAATGTGTGTATGAAGATGCTTATGAAGATGGTATTGCAGATGAGAGTGAAGGAGTAGATGAAGAGTCACGTCTAATCGAGAGTTCATAATCAATTAATCGATAAATTGATCTTCCTGGTCGATTGCAAGTCTACAACAATGGATGAACCTCTATCCAAAAAGGCCAAGATGGTCAGCAATGGTATGTATCTTCAATTTCGAACGCAATTTTTTCATGTTTTATTTATTTATTTGTTTATTTATATATCTTTATCTCATTATTTTTAAGTTTACTATTTTTTTATTATTTTAGAATATTATATTCTCCAACCCAAACGATTTGAGTAAAGAACTCGTATGTTTTAAAACAAAAATGAATTGAAATATTTTTATTAGGAATTTAAAAAAAATAAATATTTTAAAAATTTTTGCAGATGACGGGGAGGATGATTTGGAGCGGTTAGAGCCAATGCCTCAGAGTAACGCGCCTAGACAATCACCCGTGAGTTTATTAATACAATTATAGTTTTCCTTTTTTACGCCGGGGTATTTAAATATGGGTTCTTACTACTTAACTAGTTTTTGTTCAATATTTTATCTAATATCACATCTATATATTTTTCTACTCTACTTGAAACTTCTTGTATAATTTTAAGTTAGCTTATATTTTAATATGCACTTAGTAATTCGATGGAGTAGTGTTATTCTTCTTCTCTTTTTAACGTAATGAATATTCATTCAGATGAACGGTGGAATGGGAGGAACACCGTCTTCATCTGTCTCTTCCTCATTTCCTCCTCAGAATGAAAGTGGTGTCTCTTCCACTTCTTCATATCCTCCATCTTCCCAATCCCAACAAGGAGGAGGATATGAAGAAGTGGAAGAGACACCACTTTCATTCTGAGGAGGAAATGAGGAAGAGACAGATGAAGACGGTGTTCCTCCCATTCCACCGTTCATCTGAATGAATATTCATTACGTTAAAAAGAGAAGAAGAATAACACTACTCCATCGAATTACTAAGTGCATATTAAAATATAAGCTAACTTAAAATTATACAAGAAGTTTCAAGTAGAGTAGAAAAATATATAGATGTGATATTAGATAAAATATTGAACAAAAACTAGTTAAGTAGTAAGAACCCATATTTAAATACCCCGGCGTAAAAAAGGAAAACTATAATTGTATTAATAAACTCACGGGTGATTGTCTAGGCGCGTTACTCTGAGGCATTGGCTCTAACCGCTCCAAATCATCCTCCCCGTCATCTGCAAAAATTTTTAAAATATTTATTTTTTTTAAATTCCTAATAAAAATATTTCAATTCATTTTTGTTTTAAAACATACGAGTTCTTTACTCAAATCGTTTGGGTTGGAGAATATAATATTCTAAAATAATAAAAAAATAGTAAACTTAAAAATAATGAGATAAAGATATATAAATAAACAAATAAATAAATAAAACATGAAAAAATTGCGTTCGAAATTGAAGATACATACCATTGCTGACCATCTTGGCCTTTTTGGATAGAGGTTCATCCATTGTTGTAGACTTGCAATCGACCAGGAAGATCAATTTATCGATTAATTGATTATGAACTCTCGATTAGACGTGACTCTTCATCTACTCCTTCACTCTCATCTGCAATACCATCTTCATAAGCATCTTCATACACACATTTCCCCCCTCACTACACTCTTATTCCCTTTCTCCCCCTCCACTCTCTCATTCTCACACACTCTCTCATATATGTCCTCACGAGTTCATTAATCGATTATTCCGAACACGACAATAATGCGATCGGAATGAATAAGATGTTCCTTAAGGGAGAAGTGATGGATAGCGCGAGAAAGGTGCGGGCGGCCTATTGGCGCCTCGCCAGAGCCGTATTCTCGCTTAGTAGACAAAGGAGGAGTGGGAACGAGAGAGTAGGGAGTCAAATGGAAGAATGAAGAGAGATAGACGATGAGAGAGAAGAGAGAGAGTGAGATGAGATGAGAGAGAATAGAGAAGATGAAGAGAGAGAAAGAGAGAGTACTACACAGCATGGCTGTCTCTTCATTGGTATAGGCCAATCCTCTCACCACGATGTCCCGCCCATCTGTTCACTACGGTACAAATGAGCACTCGCGCGTCTCGACCACCAACAAATCTGATGAATCGATACCAAAATAGTATAACGACAAACTAAAATGGTCTAGATTGCAAATAGAACAACTTAAAAGTAATAATAAAGTAAATAACTTAACAATGAAGAAAACGTTGGCGAGAAACAATGAGACATAACTGAACGAACACTTAGCCACCTTAATTAGAATGTCGAATTGAATTCCGGCATGCTAAACTATTATGAAATATGCGAAATATATCAAATATAATCTATTGTGGGGTTAATATATAAATTGTCCCATTGAAGACCCCCCATAAGGGTTTGAAGAGATGAATAGACGCTTACAAAACGGCGCGAAATCAGAATGAACTCAGCTGATTTTTCAACGCTATTATTGTTTAGTTGCAATATAACTATTAGCTAGCTAAAAAACACAAGTAATATTTGTGTTTGGTCATAGCTGTAATAAAGAATAGCGACTAAAAGATACTCTGCAAGAAAAGTGCAATATTTAGTGATAGAGAAGGAATTAGTAAATATTTCAAAATATGTTAGGTTGAGCACGTGTAATGAATATAGTATGAACTGTGATGGGAGGAGAAGGGGTCAAAAGATGAGAAGATGGAAATACGGAAGAGTTTGGAGAAGGAGAAAGAGGAGGAGGAGACTAAGGAGTGAATGGATGGGAAGAAGGAGGAGTTCTGCCGTGCAGACTCACCGCTTCTCAACATTGTGATAAATGGGCGGGGCTTATATCCAACCATTTCATTCTTCCTGTCAAATCTCTTTCCCAATATGAAACATAGTAAGGAAGATTGAAGAAGAAGAGAAAACTATACTCAGACCTTGACACTACCACAATCTCATCAAAGTACTGATCAATTTCTCTTATCTCCGTACTACTCCTCCAGAACAGAATGCTTGAAACAATGAACAAATTTCTTTGGAATGGCAGATTCTTCATAAATTTATCCAGACCGTCGTAACTATATAATAAGGTTACAAAATGACTTTTTTAGAGGAGAAGTTTAGGAGCGGTTGCAAGAGCATCTACCTTTTTAGAGGGTTTCTAAACACGAGTTCCAAAATTATTCCTCTCCCTCTATTATAAAATATTGCTATTACGGCATGGGTATATTATGTAGATATTGAAGATTTCTCACATTTCGAAATATTGAATTTTTATTATAATGAATAATAATTCTTTAAAATTCTAAGTGTCACATTGATACAAAACTCGTCTCACTCATTTCTATAGCAATCTTGATCCAATTATAGAGTATAATAAAGAGAGTGAAATAAATATGATCCAGTAGACGTATGGAAGAGAATAACCATGCATCTCAAATTTCTTCACTTTCCCTCAAAAATAAAACGTTTGTATAAAATTAAATATTTTTTAGCCATAATTTGCCCTTAAGTCCAAAAAATCCTTATCTACGGTAAAACCTCCAAAATCTATGAAGATTATTGTGAATGTGAAATTGAACCGCTTCAAAACTTCAATTTTTTTGTATTTTATCAAACTCTTTAGTGTAATCAGTGGTAAACATTTCCAAAAATAAAACGAGTCGCATGAATAATGTTTGGGTTAACATGTATCAAGGAATTTTTTGTCTTGCTGTTTATCGATTGGAAGTACGAATAGAGAAAAGCTGGATATTTTCGCAATGGCGGCTTCCTCGCTCGTTACAAGATCCTCATAGTCTACTTGTGGACCACGCATTTTTTCTTCGAAGAAAAACGCCTCACACTTGTCCACGAGCCCCACCAGCAACTCATGGGCAATGTTTCAAAGTGGAAGATATAATGAACCATATTCGTGTTTCGAGTTCTCACCCATTCACTCCCCCCCCCCGATCCTATTTTTTTAAGGATCGTGTGCGGCACCATCTGCGCGATACCTGTGCTACTGAAGTTCCGTCTATCCCACTTCTTCTTGATCCCTCTCGATGCGAATTCACTTGTGGAAATAGGAGATAGGCTGTCTCGGTACACACGAGTACTCCCTTACTTACGATCATCTTCATTTGGATTTGTCGATCATTCGTCAAGAAGGACATCAATATTCACCGACTTCACGTACAGACGAAAGAGAAGAAGTCGTTCAAGAAGACAAACTCTGGTACGCTACTCTAAATGTAAGATGAACTTTGGTATGCCCCAGCCTGGTCGCAACAATTTGGAAATCTACTTGGATACAACGTGGAAATCTACATGCATCCAATTTCGAAAACTGCTTGGACTCGGCTGCGGTGGCTCTTTCTATTATTGATTGACAGTAACACGAATTGCCTCACGCAGTAACCAAAGACAATAATAGCTAATACTAGTAAAATGAGAACATTGTGGGCAAGGGGCGTGACAGCAGTCATAGGAGAGCATGGAGAGACGAATATACCCGAGTGCGTGACGGCGATCATAAACATGTAGGCGAAGAGGGTGACGGCGATCATAGGAGGACTGTGGAGAGAAACATGTAGGCGAAGAGGGTGACGGCGATCATAGGAGGACTGTGGAGAGAAACATGTAGGCGAAGAGGGTGACGGCGATCATAGGAGGACTGTGGAGAGAAACATGTAGGCGAAGAGGGTGACGGCGATCATAGGAGGACTGTGGAGAGAAACATGTAGGCGAAGAGGGTGACGGCGATCATAGGAGGACTGTGGAGAGAAACATGTAGGCGAAGAGGGTGACGGCGATCATAGGAGGACTGTGGAGAGAAACATGTAGGCGAAGAGGGTGACGGCGATCATAGGAGGACTGTGGAGAGAAACATGTAGGCGAAGAGGGTGACGGCGATCATAGGAGGACTGTGGAGAGAAACATGTAGGCGAAGAGGGTGACGGCGATCATAGGAGGACTGTGGAGAGAAACATGTAGGCGAAGAGGGTGACGGCGATCATAGGAGGACTGTGGAGAGAAACATGTAGGCGAAGAGGGTGACGGCGATCATAGGAGGACTGTGGAGAGAAACATGTAGGCGAAGAGGGTGACGGCGATCATAGGAGGACTGTGGAGAGAAACATGTAGGCGAAGAGGGTGACGGCGATCATAGGAGGACTGTGGAGAGAAACATGTAGGCGAAGAGGGTGACGGCGATCATAGGAGGACTGTGGAGAGAAACATGTAGGCGAAGAGGGTGACGGCGATCATAGGAGGACTGTGGAGAGAAACATGTAGGCGAAGAGGGTGACGGCGATCATAGGAGGACTGTGGAGAGAAACATGTAGGCGAAGAGGGTGACGGCGATCATAGGAGGACTGTGGAGAGAAACATGTAGGCGAAGAGGGTGACGGCGATCATAGGAGGACTGTGGAGAGAAACATGTAGGCGAAGAGGGTGACGGCGATCATAGGAGGACTGTGGAGAGAAACATGTAGGCGAAGAGGGTGACGGCGATCATAGGAGGACTGTGGAGAGAAACATGTAGGCGAAGAGGGTGACGGCGATCATAGGAGGACTGTGGAGAGAAACATGTAGGCGAAGAGGGTGACGGCGATCATAGGAGGACTGTGGAGAGAAACATGTAGGCGAAGAGGGTGACGGCGATCATAGGAGGACTGTGGAGAGAAACATGTAGGCGAAGAGGGTGACGGCGATCATAGGAGGACTGTGGAGAGAAACATGTAGGCGAAGAGGGTGACGGCGATCATAGGAGGACTGTGGAGAGAAACATGTAGGCGAAGAGGGTGACGGCGATCATAGGAGGACTGTGGAGAGAAACATGTAGGCGAAGAGGGTGACGGCGATCATAGGAGGACTGTGGAGAGAAACATGTAGGCGAAGAGGGTGACGGCGATCATAGGAGGACTGTGGAGAGAAACATGTAGGCGAAGAGGGTGACGGCGATCATAGGAGGACTGTGGAGAGAAACATGTAGGCGAAGAGGGTGACGGCGATCATAGGAGGACTGTGGAGAGAAACATGTAGGCGAAGAGGGTGACGGCGATCATAGGAGGACTGTGGAGAGAAACATGTAGGCGAAGAGGGTGACGGCGATCATAGGAGGACTGTGGAGAGAAACATGTAGGCGAAGAGGGTGACGGCGATCATAGGAGGACTGTGGAGAGAAACATGTAGGCGAAGAGGGTGACGGCGATCATAGGAGGACTGTGGAGAGAAACATGTAGGCGAAGAGGGTGACGGCGATCATAGGAGGACTGTGGAGAGAAACATGTAGGCGAAGAGGGTGACGGCGATCATAGGAGGACTGTGGAGAGAAACATGTAGGCGAAGAGGGTGACGGCGATCATAGGAGGACTGTGGAGAGAAACATGTAGGCGAAGAGGGTGACGGCGATCATAGGAGGACTGTGGAGAGAAACATGTAGGCGAAGAGGGTGACGGCGATCATAGGAGGACTGTGGAGAGAAACATGTAGGCGAAGAGGGTGACGGCGATCATAGGAGGACTGTGGAGAGAAACATGTAGGCGAAGAGGGTGACGGCGATCATAGGAGGACTGTGGAGAGAAACATGTAGGCGAAGAGGGTGACGGCGATCATAGGAGGACTGTGGAGAGAAACATGTAGGCGAAGAGGGTGACGGCGATCATAGGAGGACTGTGGAGAGAAACATGTAGGCGAAGAGGGTGACGGCGATCATAGGAGGACTGTGGAGAGAAACATGTAGGCGAAGAGGGTGACGGCGATCATAGGAGGACTGTGGAGAGAAACATGTAGGCGAAGAGGGTGACGGCGATCATAGGAGGACTGTGGAGAGAAACATGTAGGCGAAGAGGGTGACGGCGATCATAGGAGGACTGTGGAGAGAAACATGTAGGCGAAGAGGGTGACGGCGATCATAGGAGGACTGTGGAGAGAAACATGTAAGCGCATTGGTCCCTAAAGGTCATGCACATGGAGCAATGGTCCTACGCAACTACAATCTCGGCAATCGGAACAGTCCGACGGGTAAGACTAGAACACGCCGGACAGGTGATTTGGAGCGATCTATTTGCAACTAGTGGAATACAACCTATGAAGAATGACGCACAATCCTCAACAAGCAACTATTACCTGAAATGATTAATTGATTGTAAATATGGGAAAAATTTATGGGACGTTCGATTCTGCATCGATTCATATAAAAATGAAATAAAAGTTCTTACAATTAGAGCAATTGATTGACTCTAAAATCTGTTGTAATCGATTTACAGATGCACATTCAGTTCGAAAATCCTCGCTTCGCCAAGTTTGCGTATTTTTCTTTCTATCCGAGGTGCTGGCCTAAAATTTGTGTGATGATAATAGTGTGAGGGTGGCGGAGTTCTTGGCTATGTATGTGCTTATTTCAACCCCCTTTGAATAAATTGAAGAGAATTTTTCATAAATTTTTCTAACTCTTTAAATCGAATATGTTGATTATAACGGGCTGTAGAGTTAAGTAAGTTTTCTAGATACTTGAGATTCACAGATGGTTTTATCCTGTACCAAAACGACACGTTACCAATTTCACCCTAGCAATGGCATATTGTGAAAAGGCAATCTGAAAAAAGTGGCTTTTCGGTTTAAAAAATGTAAATGACGGTCAATCTCTATCCTACTCTCTTAGTAACTCGTCAAAACAAGCAGAGTCATCCTTAGAACGAGTCTCTAGCACATCTGTAAGCTGAACTATGCCCGTTATTTTACGTAAATCATGCAGACACTGCAGCAAGTGGCAGCAAATTGAAAAATGGTTTCTGGGCAGCCCTCATAGTTTGACGGATTAGTCCTCACAAGAATAATGATTTTTCATAGATATTCCAATATCTTTATTCATTAACTTCTGCAATACCCGTGTAAGAAACATCATTCCCAAAACGATGGATGATTCGTTAGAATATTTGGACACAGACAGAATCGTGTTTGATTCACTCGATGAGATACTTGAGATTGAGTCTGTCCCTTTATTCTCCTCCATTCCGTCAATTCCACTCCACATCTACAACTATCTTAGTGTGCACATTCACATCCACTCAAACTTCTACCATACCATCTTCCTTCTGACACCTTCCACTCTTCCTTTCCCTTTCTTCATTTCCTTCAATCTCTCATAAAGAGATCATATCCATTTAATAATGGCATTAAATGGCAGGTTTGCACTCTTCGCTTCTTCCCTTTTCCCTCAGCTATTAAATCCTTCACTCATACTCATCCATTCATTCGTTTACTTACCTTTCACTCCGTTATTCATTATTACGATTTATCCATTTGTCTATAAAGTTCTAAGAGCGCCCCCGCGCATGGCGATTACATTATCTCGATTTGCTGAGCGGAATATCTAGAACCAAATTTATTCCTAAAATATCCCATTTTAAAGCTGTAACTTTTGAGATGCTTCTTCATTAATGACTTAGCAGTGACTTAGTTGGCTCAACTCCATTGGTGTGTCCATCTCAATCAAGAATAGACCGAAAAGGGAATCATGTCAGTGAATTCTACTACAATCAAATGGATAAATATGCAAAGCAGACAGTGGCAGAGGGAATTCAGAAGAGAGAAGATATCATTGTTACGAGGGATTCAGAAATATTCAAACAACTAAATCAACACTATAATAGGAACAATCACATTGAAGTGAGTATCATCCATTCCTTTTCTCATCTTCTTAATTAATAATATTGATATTGAGGCTCCTGATCGATTGGTTTGGGTTGTACAAGAATCTCTTCGAGAATTCTACGATGCAATCAAATTGGGACGGCATAATGAACCATCTTGGAAGAAACAAATATATAAGATTATCTGTAGGTTAGATGATACAATTCCTGATTATTTCAAAGATGCAAATTTCCTTGATAAACTAGAGTAGAATAGATACATACACAAATCATCGAATGCAATTATCAGTGCCCTAATTATCTTATCAAATTTCGCTTCAAACTCAAGCTTTAAAGTGTGCTCCGACCATTTCGTTTCCGTACTACATACATGTCATTATTTTGTTAAATACTCATTGACTCTGTGATAATTATTCTTAGAATAGTCAGATATTAACCCGTTATTCCGATGATGAGGATAAATACAGTTCATGCCTCAATTCTTCCATTCCATTCAGTCTCGATTACACAATGTATAGAGAGAAAGAAGGGACGAATGAATCTTCATCCATGGAACACGTTAATTAGTACTCATTCAATGAATTTGACTGGAGAAACAAAGAATGATCATTCAGAATGTTCATTGAAGGATTATCAATTATGATAGCCCTAGACTCCTTCTCTCTCTCTCTTTCTCTTCTTTTTTTGAACTCAATCGAACCCTCGAGTGAAGTATCTAAGAAGAAGAAGACAGTACAATCGGGTCATGTACTTCGAAGCACAAATATCCCCCTTCCCATTCCCTTTCCTTCCATTCTCAATAGATGGAAATACTCCTCTTGAATCAGTTCCTCTTTCTCCCCATATCTTAGTATATGAATGTATTCTCATTCTCAATTAAAGTGTCACTTCCATACTCTATATCGTCTCCCATTATTCAATATCTTTCTAAGGACTTCATCTCTTCTCTCTCACTCCTCTTTCTTCTCCTAAATTTCACTTTTTTATTCCCTTTTCTTTGTTCTTCTTCTAGAATAAGTTGATCATTATTCGTTCCCTCATTCATCCTTTCCTCAACTCTAATTTCCATAGCACTCAGAGGTAGAATCAAGGGAGCATCAATTATTCATCATATTCTTTATCCTCAGTTGACTCAGTAAGATTGATGAACAGATCCAATCCAAGAGAGAAAGAGAGAGAGAGAGAGAGAGAAACATTGATACGATTCATCTCAGGCTTACGGTATTCCCCTTCTTCCTTCCATTGAATGAAATGGATGAGAGAAGGGAAGGCCATTTGTTGACTTGACCACGGATATTCCATCCTCTAGTAGCCTCAGGTGTGTTATGAGAGAAGAATTGGGAAGAGATAGAGAGAGAGAGGGGGGGGGGAGAGGGGAAGGAAGGGAGAGGACCGTCCAATATGTGGTACTCTTTCATAGAGAGAGAGAATCTATCAGTGCTAGTCTGGTAGTATGAGCAATTCGATAGAGAAAGAAGGGGGGCGAAAGAGAGAGAGAGAGAAGGAGGGAGAGGATGGGAAGATCATATGGAGTACTTTGATTCCCTCTTCGAATAATGAAGGGTCATCAGAGGACATAGAAGGGCCAAATCATTGTACAGTAATCTAGTAGCGGCTCTCTCTCTCTCTCATTCCTCATTGTGGAAGATGAATACATTACCTACACACCTGACTACCCCCTTTCCCTTTGAATTGGTACATACTTCCGATTGAATCTATTCCCTATTGAAGAGAGTCTTGATCACAATTACAATTTATTCCCTTTTATAATATTCCCTTTTATAAAGAAGGAAATGAAGAAAGGAAGCTTTTCATTCTTGTCCAACTCTTAAAAGGGAAAAACATTCATTCACGACCACTTTTATCACTTTTGAATATCCCGTATGACTAAAAGGAACCATCTCATCTCGTACAATATTCATCAGACCATTTCTCTTGTTTTCTTCAACTCGCTAAGGGAGAGGAAAGCATCACTCCAATATGTGGTAGTAGATACAAATTCGTTTGAGATGCTTCTTCATTAATGACTTAGTAGTGACTTAGTTGGCTCAACTCCATTGGTGTGTCCATCTCAATCAAGAATAGACCGAAAAGGGAATGGAAATCTCATCTATTCCTCTTCCCATTCATTACCTTCTCACTTCCACCTCTTCCTCTCTCCATCCCCCCCCCTTCTCATCTACCATTTCATCCTCAGAGATACAATCAATCAACTCAAATGTTTATGTAACTTGAGATTCTCCCTTCAGTAGTCAATCACTAACAGGTGAGAAAACGAAGGACTCATGAGTGAGGTCAATCCTTCCTTCCTTCAACCATCCCATGTATCATAACACTCCGTCCCATTTTACCTTATTCACAAACTGTCATTCTCTGATCCTTTTCCTCATCAAGTCAGACTTGAACAATTAACTTTCTTCATTTTACCCCTTTTCACAACAAAGGTGTCGGCAATTAGACAAATGAATAAGTGTGGAGTCTAACAATAGATGGGTACACAAACATTCACTGATTGACTAAGGTCATTGCTCCAGGGGACAATCAAGGAACATCTCTAATTAAGCCGTTTACAAGTAGAATTTGTGCCAAGAATCATATAAGATTGAAGGTCAGAATGGAAGGAAAGTAGGATCCCTCGATATATTGCTCATCTTTTATCCAACTCAATCCTTCCATCCCAATCATCGCTCTTTCTCTATCCGTCCTAGCCATTCATAATAGTCATTGTGACCCGAATAATCTAGATACTAGGTAGTTGGACAGTAATCTAACGGCCTTTCCAATCTCGATCCCTTTTCCATTGAGACAGCAAATCCTTCACTCCTTTGATTCTCTTCCGAAAAGACAGAGAATGAAGATGTAATTGAATAGCGGAATGTCAAAGGGAGAAGCTATTCACAGGGGTAGTATCTAACCAATCATCCAACGTTCCAAGGTCAATCTAGTTAGTCTCGTTTCAGTCTAAATAAATGCGGCAATGTGAGTTGAGCAATCACTTCCATTCTCTCTTCACCACACATAATCCATTCTCTCATACATAATAAGCCCCAAGTATTTCCGGTTACTCTTCTCACTCATCTTTCTCTTCTCTCCATCCATCGTACCGTTATACTCAGCAATGACATAAAGAAGAGAGGATAAACTACCGCCTACTTCTATCTCTATTCATACTCAGCCCATTCCAATACAGTACATTCAGCAAAGTGTTAGATCGATTGATTAGAAAAGTCGAGAATAGGAAAGTACCGAAATTCATTGTATGATTCTCATTACTTTCATTACATCCTAAGTTAGTGGTTAATTCGATCCCATGGGAATTAAGAATAGAAAGCGAGATAGATAATAAGAAGACGAAGTAAGAGAGTAAGACATCTTTCATTCAATAAGTGCGGTAATCGTTGTATAGCCTCTCTCAATAGATACAATGAATCTGTCAATAAGGGCTTGTTACGGTGACTGACTACTCTAATTGTGCAATCTCAATAGTCAATGGAGGAAGGGTCAATCTTTCCATCTATTGGAATAAACCTTCATTTCCCATATCTTGCGCCTTTCCCTTCCTTCAATGACCACTTCATTTTTTATTGCTAATATCATCTTGGATAGAACCCACAAGTTCATTTCCCTCGTTCATTTCTCAATCTGTTTAAGAGAGTAAGACATCTTTCATTCAATAAGTGCGGTAATAGTTGTATAGCCTCTCTCAATAGATACAATGAATCTGTCAATAAGGGCTTGTTACGGTGACTGACTACTCTAATTGTGCAATCTCAATAGTCAATGGAGGAAGGGTCAATCTTTCCATCCTATTGGAATAAACCTTCATTTCCCATATATCTTGCGCCTTTCCCTTCCTTCAATGACCACTTCATTTTTTATTGCTAATATCATCTTGGATAGAACCCACAAGTTCATTTCCCTCGGTCATTTCTCAATCTGTTCAACCTTGGTGAGAAGAGCAAAGGTAATTTTGGATCAGACACATTAAATCCCGATTGCCTGAAAAGTAAATGAGATAGATGTTATCGACCTGCTCTAAACCTTTAATCCAATATTGCCTTATTGTAATTCCTTATTGCAATATTGCAATTCTTTTGCATGCGTAAGGTACCCTAAATTCGAAAGTTCAAAATCTAAAACTCAACCGGACTGATAATTATAGGCGAATAAATTCGAATTTTTCTCAGATCAGTAAGATTCAGTTTAGCTAATTTCAATTAATCATCTCACCTCCCTTCAATACTTACTTTATGATCTTCTCATTCAACCCCACTCTCTACTCCATCTTCTTCATCCTAAAGAAACATCTAATGACCCTTCCTTCTCCATTGCTTCTCGTAATAATAGGTAGCGTTTAGTGCGAGATTTATAGGGATATGAAGATGCCGCCTAAGGGAAAGGGATCATCTATTCCTTCTAACGATCCTATCCACCTGTCTCTGTTATTGCCTCAGGCAGAATGACCCTTCCCCTTCTCCCTCCTTCCACCTTTCCATCGATAGATTATCTAAACTACCCTACGACGTTTCACTATCTGACGATCACATGTAAACAGTAGACAAGAGATGGATTGAAGATGAATTGAGAATAGGAAGAGAGGAGGGAAGGAGGGATGGATAGAAGTGGTAGGAAAGGGAAATAGAAGATGAGATGAGCGAAAGACTTGCAATTCTGTCCATTCGAGACTTCGTTTCCGTTTCACATCCGAAGATGTCAAGTATTTGCTTAGTAACCCTCCAAATATTCATTCAACTTAGTTACTTAATTATTACTGGAATCATTGAACCATAAGTGTTCAGTCTGTTTCTATCATAAGGACAAGAGTAGATTGTAATTACTATTCCCTCAGAAATAGTCCACCTGGGCGGTATCTCTCTCTCTTTCCATAGACAAATCACCTCTCTTCACTTCTACCTTAGCCGCTTTTTGTCTTCATATTGGCAGATGGTTCACTTCATTCATATATCTTCTGCTATATTTCATTTATTCCATGGAATCTATTTCCTTAGTAACATTCTCTTAATAAAAAGAAAATGAATGAATATCTTAGATGACGGTACTTTTCTGAGAGTATTCTAAATTCCATTCGTTCATTGGCCTAAAGGGAATAGTCCCACCCTCTTTCTCTCTCTTTCGCCCCTCCCACTTCCGTTTCTCGCTTCATTCCACTTCATTCATTTCTCAAGATCTATTTCTCCTTTTCCTTCTTTTCTTACTGTATCTAAACATTCATTTATCTATTAATCATATCATCATGTAATTGCATAATATTATTTGTTTGAATAATCATCCTTCCCAATCTTAGATAGAAATCCCCATAGAGTACAAATGTGTTTCATTATTCCTTAGTCTATTTCATTCTCATCTTAATAATAGAAAGTATTCATACCTATCACCTTCCTCTAGAAGAAGGGCGGAGTTTTGACTGAGAGAGAGGAATATACACTGGGAATGATCTCCTCTTGTATTCTCTTCTTTCCTTCTCTTGTCTCTATCTACCTACAGTACTCACTCTCATCTTTCTTCCTTCTACTTCAATCCTTTCGTTCATTCATTCGATTCTCCATTCAATATTACTAAGACTCGATTGAATTGCACAGCTTGAAGCCACAGTTATCTCTCCCTTCTCCTCTTCTCCTTATTCCAATATTTCTCTTCCATTTCATCGTATCTCTACACATTGGATCACTCTGATTCATCTCGAGTCCCCTTGTCTCCTCTCTTTCCTTCCGTTTCTTCTTCTCTTCTTTCGTCCTCTCTTCGTCCTATCCAATACAATCAATCTCTTTGTATAGATGTCATCGGGAGGAGCTCTTCCTCCAACTTCATTCAATCCATTCCCTTATCTCTTTCCTACTCAACCTCATTTCTTTACTCCTAATCAACGAATCAAAATGAAACGTCAACGTCAACGAGTAGATGCAGGAGAACCACGCAATTCGTATCAGGTGATTCACTCCCTTCTCCCCCCCTCCT
>LS488749.1:0-37602 GCA_900490705.1 Pristionchus arcanus | reverse complement strand
CCCTTTCTCTCTCTCTCTCTCTCTCTCTCTTTTCATTGTCTTCTTGAGTAATCGAGATTGAATAAGACTGATACTTCTTCTCCTTCTTCTTCTGTGAAAGTGGAAGTGAGAGAGTGAAGAGGGAAAGGAAGAATGAATAAGTGAATAAGAACAAGTTCATTCTCTAATCCCATCCTTCTCGTTTCGATACAGTACACACGAAATCTCTCCCTCTCTCTCTCTCTCTCTTTATTTCGACCATTCCATCACCATCTCATTCCTCCTTCTCTTCATTTTAATCCGATTTACGCTCATACATTCTATTCCTAACCCCCTTACTTATTCACCAGCTAAGAATTATCATTTTTCTTCGCTCATTTCATAACAATAGATCATCCATTTCGCGTCCCTTCCTTTTCTACTCCCTTTTTATTTTGGATACTAAAGTACGAGTAGTAATAAGGGAGGGAGGGAGGGCGATACGGTAGAGAATCCCTCAATCCACCCTAATTCCTTCCCTTGTTTCTCTTCCTTCACATACAAATCCCCTGTAGTGTCTGAGTGAGAGAGGGAGATAGAAGGGGAGAGAGGAAAGAAAAAGAGATAGATATGGGAGACACGGCGATCAAGGGAAGTGAGATGAAATAAGAGAAGATTACGGTATTGAGAGAGAGAGAGAGAGAGAGAGAGAGAGAGAGAGAGAGAGAGAGAGAGAGAGAGAGAGGAGGGATACTTCTTGGGATAGGGGGAATAGACAGGTGGATGGATAGAAATGGAAGAGAGAAGAGAAAAGAAGGATAGGCGAGGGATGGAATCAAACAATGAGAATATTGACTCATTGAGAACTTGTTCATTTCAGTGAATTCTACTACAATCAAATGGATAAATATGCAAAGCAGACAGTGGCAGAGGGAATTCAGAAGAGAGAAGATATCATTGTTACGAGGGATTCAGAAATATTCAAACAACTAAATCAACACTATAATAGGAACAATCACATTGAAGTGAGTATCATCCATTCCTTTTCTCATCTTCTTAATTAATAATATTGATATTGAGGCTCCTGATCGATTGGTTTGGGTTGTACAAGAATCTCTTCGAGAATTCTACGATGCAATCAAATTGGGACGGCATAATGAACCATCTTGGAAGAAACAAATATATAAGATTATCTGTAGGTTAGATGATACAATTCCTGATTATTTCAAAGATGCAAATTTCCTTGATAAACTAGAGTAGAATAGATACATACACAAATCATCGAATGCAATTATCAGTGCCCTAATTATCTTATCAAATTTCGCTTCAAACTCAAGCTTTAAAGTGTGCTCCGACCATTTCGTTTCCGTACTACATACATGTCATTATTTTGTTAAATACTCATTGACTCTGTGATAATTATTCTTAGAATAGTCAGATATTAACCCGTTATTCCGATGATGAGGATAAATACAGTTCATGCCTCAATTCTTCCATTCCATTCAGTCTCGATTACACAATGTATAGAGAGAAAGAAGGGACGAATGAATCTTCATCCATGGAACACGTTAATTAGTACTCATTCAATGAATTTGACTGGAGAAACAAAGAATGATCATTCAGAATGTTCATTGAAGGATTATCAATTATGATAGCCCTAGACTCCTTCTCTCTCTCTTTCTCTTCTTCACACTTTTTTTGAACTCAATCAAACCCTCGAGTGAAGTATCTAAGAAGAAGAAGACAGTACAATCGGGTCATGTACTTCGAAGCACAAATATCCCCCTTCCCATTCCCTTTCCTTCCATTCTCAATAGATGGAAATACTCCTCTTGAATCAGTTCCTCTTTCTCCCCATATCTTAGTATATGAATGTATTCTCATTCTCAATTAAAGTGTCACTTCCATACTCTATATCGTCTCCCATTATTCAATATCTTTCTAAGGACTTCATTTCTTCTCTCTCACTCCTCTTTCTTCTCCTAAATTTCACTTTTTTATTCCCTTTTCTTTGTTCTTCTTCTAGAATAAGTTGATCATTATTCGTTCCCTCATTCATCCTTTCCTCAACTCTAATTTCCATAGCACTCAGAGGTAGAATCAAGGGAGCATCAATTATTCATCATATTCTTTATCCTCAGTTGACTCAGTAAGATTGATGAACAGATCCAATCCAAGAGAGAAAGAGAGAGAGAGACAAGTTTCCTCATCTATTTTCAATCCGATTATCATTATTTCTTTCGAGATGGAACCTAGAGCATAAGTATGATGTCCTAGAAAAAGAGCTTAGGCTTAGGCTTAGTGCTTAGGCATAAATTTAGGCAGAAACTGTTCCCACTAACTTAGTGGGCCTACGATTACCCCAGATCCTTACTCTGTTGTTACCCTCACAATGATACGACTAATAAGCCTTGTAATTCTTGTAGTAACTTGTCAAATGTAACTGTACATTTTCATATTTACTGATTTTATCGAATTTGCTGATTTTTTCATTTTAAAATATGTTTAGCAATTTCAGCCTGTTTGCGACATCACATAAGATGTCCTAGAACGTTGTATTAAGTACACCACCTCAGTGTTCGAAATTTTCATATCCTTTCCAGTTTATTTTACATAGTTTTTGTTTCAACAAGCTGAAAACAACAAAATGAGATGAGAAAATTTTGTTTGCATCATCAAAAATAATTCTTTTTTGAAATGTTATCATTATTTTTACTTTCTAAAAAATACATGTGTGATTTGTATTAATCGCACCAAGCATATATATGAGTGATCATCAGCATGTAGCTGATACCTGACTGATAATTAGTACAAGAGTGAAAAAATACAAGTTTCGTTAGTGATGTCTCGCCGTGATGTGCCTGAAATAAATACTATTACGGTAGACCGCCACCGTAATACCAATACATCCCGCAATGTTCTCCTTCTCTTAATTAATGGCTTTTCTCTTTCTCTATCGATTAAACATTGTTGCAGTAATATTTTTTTGTTTAGACCAGTTGCACGAACACTGGTTCGTCGGTTGAATCGGTCTCTTGCTTGAGGAAGCATGAAAATGAACCTCTCGGAGAGACAACGTGAAGAAATGTGAGTGAGCTTTCGAGTTTCCCTTGTGCAAACAATTCAAATCCACATATTTGTTTTATTTTAGTAACCGAGGTATCGCGGACTACCTGGAGACTTATGGATATTCTCAGACACTGGCTGCATTCTCGCAAGAGGCTAATGTGGTTAGTTGTGGTATATATACATTGACTTTCCTGGGCTTTTGACCTTTACTGCTTCAGAGTAATCACGATGATAAAAAGTTGAACGGAATTCTGGAGAAGAAGTGGACTTCTGTTTTGAGACTTCAGAAGAAATGCGCTGATTTGGAAGCGAAATTATTGGAAGCTGAGAAGGAAATCAATATCGGCGCGCCTACTAGGTATTTGTGTTGAATTTATACACTAATATCAAAAATGAATAATACTATCGGTATCATATTTTAAGAGAGAAACGGCAACCGAGTGAATGGATTCCGAGACCACCAGAACGATTTTCTTTGACTGGACACAGGTATGGAGTAACATACTAACGCAGTATGAAAAATTATCAGATCGCCAATCACTCGAGTAGTCTTCCATCCGGTTTATAGCGTTTTTGCTTCTTCAAGTGAAGATTCAACGATAAAGGTTTCTTTACTGTGCGCGGATTATCTAATCCGATCTGTTCCAGGTATGGGATTATGAATCTGGAGAGTTCGAGCGAACCCTAAAGGGACATACTGATGCTGTGCAGGACATAGCCTTTGATAAAGCAGGCAAAATTCTTGGTATGTAGACAAATTTCGAAAGGAAGCAATGACACAAAGCCTTGAAGTCTCATGTTCGGCTGATCTCACTATCAAGATTTGGGAGTTCGGTGGAATGTACGAGTGTATGAAGACCCTGAAGGGACACGACCATAATATTTCGTCTGTCGCCATCCTTCCCTCTGCTGATTTGATACTTTCGGCAAGCAGAGATCACACAATCAAGATGTGGGAGGTAAGGTCTTTTTCCATTAAAGTTATTTCTTTCTAAAATAAATCTCTTCAGGTGGCTTCTGGGTACTGCACATTTACATTCCGTGAGCATTCTGATTGGGTTCGAATGGTGCGAGTCCATCCAGATGGAGTTATGTTCGCTTCTGCCAGTAATGATCAGGTGAATCATTCAGTCTCTCACTCAAATAATTGGGTGACTGTTCATTTGTTTACGAGGCTCTGTTTCACAACAAACCTACTAAAATTATACCCATGATTAAAAAATTATAGTGGTACAATATGGCAGGATAAGTAATTGTTGTTACAGGCAGTGATTGTGTGGTCGATGGGAACGAAAGGAGCTCGTCATGTATTGAGAGGACACGATCATGTAGTGGAATGTGTGGAATGGGCACCCACAGGTGCACTCCCTCTAGTAGGAGCCAATGGAGATGGAGCTGCCGTACTTGTATCTGGATCCAGAGATAAGACTATCCGATTCTGGGATGCTGTTGCTGGAGTTCCTCTCTTCACTCTCATCGGACATGATAACTGGGTATGATACACTGTTATATTAGTTTGGCACATTGGATCAGCATATGTAAATATTGAAGATACTGAAGATATTTAGATATTCAATTTTTAGTCTATCTTGCATACTTTTTTTTATTCTGGCCGATCTCTTAAAGTATTCCGTGAATATTTTCATATATGAAATGATTTTCAATTCTCTTAGGTTCGTGGTCTCCGATTCCATCCACGAGGCAAGTTCGTCTTGTCAGTAGCAGACGATAAATCGATGCGAGTATGGGATGTCTCTGAGAAGAGATGTTCGAAAACTATCGATGCTCATTCTCACTTCGTTACTGCCATCGGTTAGTTTATTCTATTTTATTACTTTTCATTTGATATTTTTGCAGATTTTCATCACAATTCTCCATACGTGCTCACTAGCAGTGTGGATATGAGCTGCAAAGTGTGGGAGTGTCGATAATCTCGCCTTCCATCTTTCGAATGATCTGATTTCTGCTATTCTCCCGCTATCAAATAGTGCATATTCTATCACCTGTCACATTCTTGTTTTTCTCTCCCTTTAAAATGCTTTGTTTGACTCTCCTTCACTGCGACTAACCATTCAATCGCTCCATATTCATTTATATCGTTGAACTTAAACTGAACTTTTTTTTTCTGGCGCTGCTTCTTTTAGTTTCCCCGGTTGCGAACGAAATATATGTTTCTAGCTCAACTATCGCTATTGTTGCTAATGTAGCCAGTACTGTATTTACTTGTATGTAAAGCAAAGATGGAGAGTAATTGTGTATGAATTGTAAAAGGGAGAGGACTGAGTCCCCTCGGGTCATCGAACGAACTCTCTTAATATAACTGCATACGTTGTGTATTCACTTCGAGCTTGGCTGAATGCATTATGCCTGATAAACTATTGCTAACATCTCGAACATGGATAATGAGCGATCGATTGATGAAACGTACGTCACGAAAGTGATACCTTTGTTCATATTTTTCAGGTTTTCTCCTTAGTAGTATGTAAGGCAATGTCAGTGTAATTCAATGTAAGGCAAAATAGAAATGTAGAATAATTTGATTTAACGTTTTTCCGTGTATACACTACTTGAGTGTGCTTGAAAAGCCGATGTTTAGGAGAAGATAGAATCGTTGTAAAATGCTTTCCTCAGTCTTCATTTATTTTTCTGCTTTTCATTTTGTTTTAAAACGTGAAATTATTGATATTGCAGTGGGTGGGTGAAGAATGGCACCTCCGGGACAGTCGAGTAATAGTCCTCTTCCATCCAAGGAACTTTCTCTCTTTAAGAAGATTATTGTGAGTTCAACTCTTATCTTATTCATAGGAATGTATCAGGGTATTTTGTTTGAATAAATCATTTTGGACACTTATGGGTTTCTGAGGCTAAATTCGATTGGAAATCTTTGGTAAAGCGAAGTTTCCGCGGATTTTGCTTCAGCATCATCCTCCGAAAAGAATCGCTTGCAAAGCAAAGAAAATATTATTTATATTCAGAAATGTTACGAACAGAAGCAATACAAGATTGGATTGAAGTGCGCGAAGAGCATTCTGACCATTCCCCAGTATGCGGAACATGGGGGTGAGTGGAGGAGTCAATGGAAATACAATTATCACTAGGAATTCATTAGTAATAGCTTGTTGCATGCTATTATTTACATTACAGAGACGTTGGCGATGAAGGGATTAATATTGAACTGCATGGGAAAGAGAGAAGAGGCGATGGACCATGTCAAGAGAGGAATAAGGGTATGTACCGAACTGATCTCTGATAGATTCATTAGACTCTCGCTCTTCTTCCTTAAAATCAAGTGAAGTGCTTCATATTTTTATTTTTTATGAAAATGTATCGACTGACTTTGGCTGCTATTGCTACTAATTTATCAAAAGTTGACATTGTAGAGTACAAATATAATTGTATCTTTCCCTTTTTCTCAGGCTGATCTGAAGTCTCACGTGTGTTGGCATGTGTATGGTCTCGTTCATCGTTCAGAGAAGAAGTACGATGAGGCCATTGCTGCTTATAAAATGGCACTCAAATTTGACTCGAGTAATCTCCAGGTATTTATTCATTTTCGTGATTTCTTCTTGGTTACGTACTACATTTTTTTTTAGATTCTACGTGATCTGTCTCTACTGCAGATTCAAATGAGAGATCTTGAAGGATACAAGGTAAAGTTGATGGAATGAGAAGAGAGAAAGGGAGGAAATGGTTGTGTCTATTCAGAAGTGTCGATATGAACTTCTTCGTCTTCGTCCCTCTCAAAGAATGTCATGGATTGGATATGCAACTGCTTATCATCTCGTTGGCAATTATGAATATGCACTCAACATCATCAATGACTATCTCAACAATAACGAGGTAACCATTGCTCTCCTTTTCTATTTTCTATTTTCTAATCTAAAATAGGAAATTCGTTCCTACGATCTGCACGCTCTCAAAAATAATGGTGTTCAATATTCAGCCATCGACTCCTCTGGATGCAGAACGATCTGAGCTCATTCTCTATCAGAATATGATACTGAGAGAGAGTGGACAAATTCAATTGGCACTCACTAAATTGGAAGAGAATTCTGCATTTATCTATGATAAACTGACATATTTGGAGATGAGAGGTGAGTATACCCATATCTTGGTCTATCCCTTCCTCTATCCCTTCCCTATTCCCGTTATCTCTCTCAGGTGAACTTCTCTTCCTTCTCGATCGTCGTGAAAGTGCAGAAAGAGTATACAGAATGCTGATTGCTCGGAATCCCGAGTGTAAGAAGTATTATGAACAACTGAACAAATGTATCGGATTCAGTGATAGTGAGTGAAAGTTATGTGAATGGAGGATAATTATGTGTATTTTAGATGAGAGAGAGAAGGAATTGGAGATGCTTGATAGTCTGTCATCCAGTTATCCCCGTGCTTCTCTTCCTCGTCATCTCGCTCTTCTTAAGGCACAAGGAGATGATCTAAGGAAGAGAATGCATTCATGGATCACTAATGGACTAAGAAAGGGAATTCCCAGTCTATTCAAGGTAACATCATTTTCATTCCCTCTTGTGACTTACAAGCAGAGGTCAAATACCGCTCCCGAAAGGACCTAAGCATGCCACATTTTTAGGCCAATTTGAACAAAAATTAGAGAAAAGCATGCCACCATTCCACGAAATAAGGGTAGATTACCCGAAACCTAGCCTCCTCAGGCCCAAAAATCTGAAACATTCGGAAAAGCACACCCCCATTTCGAGTTAATTGACCCGTGTATTTGACCCCTGCTTACAAGTCTATTCTTTCAGAGTCTCATTCCTTTCTATTCTTCTCCCGATAAATCAGCTATGATCGAATCTCTTCTTCTTGAATATGTGAAGAGAGTAGAAGAGAAGGGATATATGAATGGATGCCTCGATGGTTGGTCTCTCTTCTATCTCATCCCTCTCATTGATTTCTTCAGCCGATGATTCTCTCCATTATGAATCTCCTACAACAGTTGTATGGTTGTATGCTCTAGTGGCTCAACACTATGATAGATTGAGACTGATCGGACCTGCACTGAAGTATATCGAGAGAGCTCTCTCCCATACTCCCACTCTTATCGAATTACTCATGATCAAGGCTAAGATCCACAAGGTACTTCCCCCCCCCCCCTCCCTCCATCCCTTCCTCCTTCCCCTTCTTCATCTTCTCTCTTGCAGCACAGTGGAGATGAGCAATTGGCAGCGAGAATTCTGGATGAGGCCCAATCTCTCGATACTGCTGATAGATACATCAATAGTAAGGTGAGAAAGAGAGACAGCTCATCATTTATCATCTCATTGCGATGGTTACAATTGACAGTGGTACAATATAGGCTACAATAAACTATTTATAATGTTGCCGTTACCTAATAGTTGATATTTGAGGCAGCAAAATATCTTCTACGAGCAGGGCGATTGGAAGATGCTGAGAAGATGTGTGCAAAGTTTACGAGAGTTAGTAATTGAATTGAGAGATAGAGAGAAGAGAGAAATGGATTACAGGAGAATGTGAAGGCATCTGTGTCTCTCACTGATATGCATTGTATGTGGTATGAGACGGAAGTGGCCAAGGCTAATCGGATACTTGGCAATTATGGTGATTCACTCAAGATGTGTCATCAAGTAGAGCAGGTGAGAGAAAGAGAGGGGAAGGAGTATCATGTTCAATCGTGTATTCAATCTCAGCACTTCGTTGGAATCTACGAGGATCAATTCGATTTCCACACTTATTGTCTTCGCAAGTCCACTCTCTGTGCATATGTTAGACTGTTGAGATTGGAGGATAAGATCAGAGATCACGAATTCTATTATAAGGCTGCTAAAATGGCCATCAAGGTAAGAGAACGAGAAGGGGAGGGGGAGAGGATGGGAATAATGGATGATGATTAAGATCTATCTTCGTATTGTTGATCGTCCGGGAGATATATGGCCAGAGAAGGCAACTGGAGATGATAAATTAAGTGCTGCTGAATTGAAGAAATTGAAGAGGAAAGCTAATAAGGAGAAAGCAAGAGAAGCAGAGAAGGATAAGGGAAAGAAGGAAGAAAAGAAGAAAGATAAGGAAAAGGAGAATGGTATCGATGATGTTCCCATTGTGAGTCCCCTCCCCCTTCTCTCTCTTCCCTCTCTTCATTCTCTCTCTCTCTCTCTCTCTCTCTAGGTGACTCTGGAAGCAGAAGATCTTGTCAAGTGTGAGAATCCTCTGGACGAAGCAGCTAAATTCGCAGCTCCTCTTCTTCAATTGGGATGCTCTCATGTCACTGGATACACACTTGCTGCTGAGGTCTATAGAAGAAAGGTATTAGGGGAGGGGAAGAGGGAGAGATGGCATACAATGGTTATGTTAAGGGAAAGGTGCTGTTGATGCTTCAATCTCTTCTGGGAGCTCATTCCATTGATCCTGATCATCCTCTTCTTCATACTGCAAAGATCCAATTCCTTCTTCATTGTCAGTTCATTCCTTTTTATTAGGTTGGTGCATAAGTTTCTGAGGTTTTCTTTTGCTTCAGTATCAGCTTATCAGTCCCGCCTGCCCTAAAATCTTTCATGGCGAATTTTAGGAGGATAGTTGGCCACTACCATCGTCACATTGAATTGGATCTAAGTTGCTTAGTATGCGAGAGAAAGAATTTATATTAGAGAGCATGCCTCGAATTGCAATTATCATGACTTTTTAAGGTTTTGAATATCAATTGTTCCCATGTATACTAGTTATCCCCTAACTTTGCCCGACAAAGCAGCAATAGTGGATGGGTGCCTGGCTCCGATGAACACTTAAGATCTCGTTTTCAAGGCGCCTTGAAAACAGGGAGTTCCATGAAGTATCAAAAACTCCGACCAAATTTAGTAGTGTGTGTTCAAAAATTTGTATCTCCAAAAATAGAAACTCATTCTACGTTTCAATAAAAAGGTTTACTAATAAGCATGAGAGCTTGCATATCCCATATTAAGAGATTTATAGCTCCATCGATAGGAAAATAAATCGATAAATTCTGATTTCGATCAGATTCTCATAGCCATAACAATTGGAAAGTTTCGAATACTTACTTAGCCGAACGCCACTAATCCGTCGTTCGATTTTTAATTTAATCCATTTTGATGGTTCTTTAAATTAGAGACTTATCTTTGACATTATCTTTGTCCTTTGAAAAGTTATACCTTTTTAAAAACTATGCACTTTTATCGACTCCGCCCACGTTGATTTTTCATATTATTTTTCAACACAGTGATATTCATTTGTTCTCATGCGCGTCAGATAGTGCATCCACGTCCCCATATACTACAGAAACGCATGAGCTGATTGATCAAAAAAGAATTAAGTGATATGTCAAAACGTTGACCTTAGAAAAAACTCAGAAACTTTTGCACCAACCAGATATTTGTTCTCTTGTTACTTCTTCTCTTATTCACTTGATCAATGTTAATTCCATTGTAGATAAGACAGTATCTCTAACTGGAACAGTGGCAGAAATAGCCAAGGAGGCTATGGACATTCTCTTCCCTTCTGGAATTGATCCCATTCAATTGAATGAAATGGTCAAGACTCAATTCAAGGATTCATTCCCTCATCGACTAGCTGGTGAGTATCTAAATGGACTAACGGAGACAGCTGAGAATATATTGTCCATGAGGCTGAGTAATGTAGGCAATACACATAGTTTGTTTTCGTAATAATATAATATATATTATAGTGTACGAGTGTTCTATCCTCATTGATCCTTCCTCTGTTTCTTCTATCAAATCGGCTATTGCGAGATCATTCGATGAGAAACTCGTTAACAGGTAAGTCGATTGAATCATTATTATCTCAGTGAATCCATGAAATATTTTAGAACTCTACCTATGTTGACGAAGTTGAAGGATGCTGTTGACTATGGAAGAATGGGAGAATGGAAGAAAGAAGAGGTTACTTATAAACAATGATCAATTCACAACTTCAATATGATTATTTCAGAAGGATGAACTAGTGAAGATGTGTCATTCTCTTTTCCGTGAGTCAACTTCATTTGGAGGAGGATCGACACCTCCCACTTCGAATTCGGAAGAGGAACATCATCATTCATTCGAGTGATTTCCTTTCCCTTCTAGTTCATTATCGATTGATCTACTGTGACAATTGCACCCCGTGACTGTTAACTGTTCATATAGATCTAGGTAGATGGCATATTCCCGCTTTCTCTCTCTCTTCTCTTCTCTCTAGTCCTTTAATTATCTCATTTATCAATTAGTGCTCAAGTTTTCTCTTACCCTATCACTCAGTTCCGCCAATTCTCCCTTTTATGTCCGTGTTCTTTCCATTATCATCTCTCACTCTTTCTTTGTATCTCAGATAATTACCTGATTTAGTCTACAAGATTTTCTTTAATATCTCATAAGTTGTTGTCTGTTTGATTGTTTTCTTTTTTTCTCTTCGACTCATCGAATATGCTAAGTGCCCTGATAGAGTAGAGTATATCTTCTCATAGGTATAATAGTTGTTATCGATTGGTTCTCGAGTAAGGGTCCCCATCCTTTCGTTTCTACAGATCGAGTCTATGCTTGGTCGATTTATTCTCTTTGTTTCTCTTCCTTACTTGTGATCAATCTCACTATCTCTCCTATGAAATAAATGACTTTTTTATATGTCATTAGTATTCCAAAGAGGTTTTTATCCACACGAAGGTTACCTAAATTTATTTTCTTAATCATTGTGCATGTCCAATTACAGATCTGTGAACGGGAAATGAAGTGATTCTACCACGGGAATAGTTTGTGTCTCATAGTTTTGCCGTTGTACGAGGATGCTGTACGATAGATCGACTCCATTGTCGGGTACGAGTACTCCTGATCTAGAAAAAAGTTTCTCTTGGACTCTGATGTAGGAATACAAACGTCAGACTCAGCCCAATGTGCTACAATTACCAACTCTATTCAGATGGACATTTCGAAGAAGAAGGATTCTACGTCGATTTTGAGGCTAAAGATGTGAGAATATATCCAGCTATTAATGAAGGAGATGTCTAATCAGATTTAAGACTGAAATAGTATGTACTTTGTTTCAGATCCTTGGTCGTGGGCTCGCATCAACTGTTAGGAAATGTCTAGAGAAGGCTACTGGAAAAAACTTTGCTGTCAAGGTATCCTTATCAGTTATACAATTCTTTCCCGAGGTTCTGTGTCTGTTGTTGTGAGCTCTTACACAGGTGGCTCGGAATGAAGTGTAGCGTACAATTGCTCGTACTCAATAACACTTTATTACGAATACGAGAAACAGAGCGGGTGCTCTGTGCGAAGAAAATAAGAAGCAAAAGAGAGGGGGAGAAGTTGGAACAGGGGAGAGAAAGGGCGGAGCCAATCGACAGAGATAAGAATCGTGGTCTGCTCAAGTTTGAGCACACTCCCGACCAAGAAAGGAGTTCAAGCCGTCAGTTTCCACTCAACCCTTTGCGGGGTGTTTCGTGGTCTGATCCCACTCGAATCCTAGGTGAGGAGTTCAAGCCGTCAGTTTCCACTCAACCCTTTGCGGGGTGTTTCGTGGTCTGATCCCACTCGAATCCTAGGTGAGGAGTTCAAGCCGTCAGTTTCCACTCAACCCTTTGCGGGGTGTTTCGTGGTCTGATCCCACTCGAATCCTAGGTGAGGAGTTCAAGCCGTCAGTTTCCACTCAACCCTTTGCGGGGTGTTTCGTGGTTTGATCCCACTCGAATCCTATGGGAGGAGAGACACTTATGGAGAGTAAAGAAAATGCATAGAAGAAAAATCATGAAGGGAACACAAGATAATCTAAGAAAATACATCAATCAAGGAAAATCTATCGGTACGATAAAACGAAAAGAATACAATCGACAACTAATCGAAACCTTGAATGAGTGAGCAATATTTCGTCATCGCAACAGTAGACGTCGTCGATCGGACGTCGTTGATCGCAGAATCTCAAAAGAATTAACCGAGAATAGGAGAATAGTTCAGGGAAGTGTGTTAACATTATCAGGACAGAGTCCATAGCTGTGATCCGGTGAACCACAAATAGAACAGGATAAATTGGCACACTTGTCGGCATGGTGGTTTCCGAGCCAGCGTAGGCATTTAACACATCTGTTAGCCTGTCTGAGTCGGTCCTCACGAACTGTTCTACTTTTTACAGTAGGACAGTCAGCCGGATGGTGAGAATCGCTACTGCACAAAAAGCACTTGCAGTAGCGGCCCTTCTTCTGTTGCGGTCCTCCACTGCTACCCTGGTTATTGGTGCCAGTTCGAGGGGCAATCTGAGAATTCTGGAACCCACGGTTCTGAGATTTATTGTTACTGTTACCGTCGACACCAGAGAACGTTTGAGAATTGCGTTGGGGGTTTGAGACGGTGTATGTGGAGAATTCCTCTTTCACACCGCTTTGATACGGCCCACCAAACGGTTCTATATCAATGTTCTCGAAAGGGTCAACGGTACTGCGCGAAGACTGACGCTGAGTCTCGAGAACCGTGTGCACGATCTCAGGCAGCATGTCTCTGATCACTCTAGTGACAGCTTCGCGAGCAATCTCAGATACCTCGTCTCTGGTCAGAGAATGGTTATCCTCCCTCGCCTCGTTGGGACGTTCGGAGAAGTCATCCATCCCGTCGTTCGACATTGCGAAGGTATCACAGGGACAGAAAGAAAAGTGGACTGTAAGAAAAAGAAGAGGGAGAAAGTAGGAGGAGAAAGAGATCATAGAGATAGCAGAGTGTAAAGGACGAGTGAGCAATGAATCATCTCTTCCTTTTCTCAGTCACAACTCTTTCTGTACGACTTTGCGGGAGCCTCGTCTCCCTCTAGACAAAGACCATCTCATTAACCATGGGAGAAGGAAAGGCAACATCCAGATTGTTAGGGACACGGCACACACAACTATCGTGACGCAAATCACTGTCTCCATCCAATAGTGAAGGAACACAGTGGCAATGTGTCCGAAATCGGGAAGGTTGATATTGGTCTCATTAGACCGTATCTGTTGGGTGAGGTCACTCTCGCTCTCAAATCCTACGAATTGTAGAACTCCTTGAATCATCACAGGATCACCGCAACTTGATGTGCAGATTTCAGATACGGAAGCAGATTGGAAGGACAATGCTCTTTCTGTGATTATTCCCACTTCATCACAATTGATGGTGAATGAATCCTTTGAGCACTTGAGAGTTGCCAATCCATTTCCTTCTTTCGTTCGACATGTGAATGCTGCTCTGGCCCCTCTTTCACAGCCGTAGCAGCCAGTTAGAGGAGATGTCGTTATTGAGCAACTGATCGGAACAACATCCATATGGTCTACGCGGATCTGATCATTCATCAAGATCACTGTGATCTCAGTAGCAACCGACTGGTACAGAGAGACTTCTGGAATTCCTTTCAGTGAAGTCATTCTCAGTTGAGGAGTGAGCATCGGGAATACTTTATCGATCTCAAAGTTCTTCTCCAATTCGGATTGTTTACACACACAGTTAGCAGTGTTCTCAGTAGCAATACAGTGACACTCTTCTTCACCTTTGCAATCGAGAGACTCGGCATGGGATGCTGACTCACACATCACATTAGGGAAGTGAGTAACAATTGCCATACGGTTCTCTGTCACAGAGTGGATAAATGGCTTACTGAGAATAGGGAGAGGAGGGATGGCGAAGTTAGTGAGTTCTACCTTGTACGGGTCTCTCACACTTCTCTCATTGGGGCGAAGTTCGATAGTGTCCACTTCAGTTTTATTGCCAACGGTGAGAGAAACTTCGATCATAACAATCGGCCTCCACTCAGGGCATTCGAATGTCTTGTAGACTATATCCGATCTCGGTTCGCAGAATGTCCTGTAGAACAGGCATCCACTACTCAGCCAGAAACATTCACATCCCGGTCCACCACAACTCTCTTGGCAGTATGTGTGTCCAGGAAACTTATTGCCTGCTTCGAGTTCATGAATCATGGAATTCGTAGTCACGTTTTCACACTTGGGTCCCATACACGATCCAGTACGAGGGCACCTCTTCGAATGTACGTACTTCACCTCCACGTCTCTATGGAAAACAGTGCCATCTGGATCGCACACTAGTAGTGTATCTTTGATCTCCATCTTTAGCTGGCCAGTCAATGTCCCATTCACCACAAGTGCGATGCACGCATCCTTGGTTATGGGATTGATCTTGAGGACAGTTGTTGTAATATTCGAGCATTCATTCCACACACATTTCCTCCCGGCTACCGCCAATTCGATTGCATCTTGGCATGGTAAAACGAGGGATGAAAGAGAGAGAACGGTGAAGGAGAGAAAGATGATTGGTCTGATCGTCTGTCTCGAAGTTCAGCGAGTACATGCTCAGCACCACGATGCATAAGCTTTCTGTGAGTGTGATCAATCAGCAGACTGGGAAAGACTGGATTGGATGAAAATAGGAGAATAGGCTGCTTGGCCGACTCCTCAATCATCGCGTTATCCACTCTTCCGGAAGTAACTCGAATCAGACCGTGATCATCAGTCATCAGTCGAACCTCTGAGTGGGTCGTCCATGAGGAAAGATTCGCACGCTGGTGCTGTCGAGTAAGGACAATTCGAGATTCTTCCAGTTCACCTTTCGAAGGGGGACCCACCTGAGGTGGGTACCGAAGAATTGTTACTCGTTTGGAAGTGATCGGGCATCGCAATTTGATGAATCGAAGTACCAGCGCGAGCGATCTACACATCTTATCGAATCGAGAGAAACGAGTCATATCCACAAGATCGAGAGGTGCCAGAGGCTCTATCGCATCAGGAACACTTCTCATCTTCTTAGGATTCTTCGTGATAGTCAGCACTTGCTGTGGTACCGACTCGACAGATTGTTCTTCCTGAGCTATCTCGCTCACCGTAGGAGAAGCGTGATCAGTACAGAATTCTCTCTTCCACTGATCGGGAGGTAGAGATAGCCATTCAGGACCCTTCCACCAGATATGTTGGGGATCACTGATTTCCTCTGCAGTCAAGCCACGAGTAGCATGATCTGCCGGATTCTCAGGACCTGGCACATGATCATATCGTATCCATTCAATGGGAGGGGCATCTTTATCGTCATGACATTGACCAGAGTGCCATTCCAGTAGTGATTGAACTTCTCGAATTTTCTGGATGCGATTAGTCACGTAGACTCCCAGATTTTTCGACTTCTTCTGATCGTTCATCGTTGAATCACTCTCCAGCCAATACAAAATCGTAGTGGCATCTGTATAGACTTGGAACACGAAATCGATCAATGGATGCTCTTTCGCGATAGCCTTAGTCACATAGAGAAGGAGGTTCATGCCCATGACTAATGCTTGTAACTCGATCTTAGGAGTAGTCTTAGGAGCTCGAATCGGCGCAAGCTGGTTCCTTGCCATGAGGAATTTAGCTCCGTTCGGAGTCCACATGTAGACTACAGCTCCCATTGCCCTGAAAGAACCATCGGTGAAGAGAACTAGATGAACAACATCAGAAGGCATCGGAATATGGCGGGGAAGGCGAAAATTGGAGAGCCTCGCTGCCTTCACTATCCGAGCACATTCTGCAGTATCTTCCTCATCTAGTGGATCATCCCATCCATACTCTTTCAACCACAACTTCTGAATGAAGTGTTTCATGGGAAGGAGAAGAGGAAGCAGATCGCCACGAGGGAAGTACACCGATGCGAGATTAGATAGAAGAATTCTCTTGTGTACTGCTCGATCCTCCGCAAAAGAGAGATCACAGTTCAGTATCCATTCATCGGTAGTCGTATCATATCCAACTCCGAGAATTTTCGTTTCTCTAGTTGGTCCTTGATCTCCGTTCTCAAGAGACAGAGTTTGAATGAAGGGCACATCCGAAGAGAAAAACGAACGGATATTCATTCCCATCGATTGGAATACCCTCTTGGCCATTTTAAAGAGAGCTTCACGATTGGTACCTTGATGACACGAGAAGAATACATTGTCCACATAGCAATTGGTGAGCAGACTCTCAAGAACGGTATACTCAAGGTTCCATTCTTCGAGTTGCTTCTCGTCAGGATTCTCACACATTCGGTAATCTCGCTCGATCACTTCCAGTCTGCCCTTTGCATGATGTCGTAAAGTAGCCATTAGTATGAAAGGAGACTGGGCGATACCGAAAGCGGCCGAGCAATAGCGGAGAATTTGAAGATTCTCGATAGAAGGAGGCTTCATGGGATCCTTAAGCCACAGCACTCTCAGTAAGTCTCTTTGATCTGGGAATATCTTCACTTGAAGGAAAGCCTTCTCGATGTCACCAGCAAAAAGTACTTCATGTAACTGGAGTCTGATCAGCATTTTAGGAATTTCCTCAAGAAGATTAGCACCTGGACCTTCGAGACACTCATTGAGAGATGGTTCATTCTTTCCATGTGCTGACGCATCAATTACTACTCGATAGGGAGTAGTCTCACTCGAGTGCTTGATAACCAATTGGAGAGGGATATATCGAATATAATCTTCACCACCTTCTCCATTCTGAACAATCTCAATCTGTCCAGCCTCAATCTGCTTCTCGAAAATCTTGCTGACAGCGAGTAGAGTCTCTCTATCATTCCCGATTTTCTTATACATCGATTTGAGGCGGATCCACGCTTGATTGAATCCATCAGTTAATTGACCGAGCTTCTCATTGAAAGAGTATCGAGCATGGTAATGACCGTCCTTGAACTGAATACTGTTCTCAAACTTCTCTTGTATTACTCTCTCTTGTGCTGCTCGATTCTTCTTCTCAGTATTCATCTGATCATCTTTGCCAGCTGAATCAAGAGCAAGAAAGTCAGATAGCATCTTATTCTGATCATTCTGATCATTATCTCTACTGTTCTCTGCCACATCGGTCAAAGTATTGATAGGGATCAAAGAGCGAGCACCGAATGCTCCTTTGTCTTTCTCTCCGACAATCATTGCACCGATAGCAGTGTTCACGACATAGAGACCACTAGGGAGTTTATTGTCTGCCAGTCCTGTCAACAGGTAGAAGTCCTTCCCTCCGATCAGGAGACTGGGTTGGACTCGACCTCTGCGATGAACAGAATCAGCGAGGCGAACTCCTTGATGCTTGAGCACTCGTTTGTCGGCTCCACTCAGATTAGCCATTGGAATCGATCCAGTAAGAGGTTCTGAATGTACTACTGCCTCGAGAATCATTGGGCCATTATTAGTGGAGAGAGACACTAGGACAACATCGTAATCTCGTGTCCCGTGACATATGCCACCAACTCCAGCGAGATTGAGAGTGTCTCTTCTTATTGTAGTAAGGGACAATTGATCTCGAATCTCTTTACTGATTAAATTGACTCCGGATCCACAATCGAGAAATACATCGACTCGATCTGAACGACCGGAAATTGAATTGGAAACTACTGCAGTTCCAGTGAGCATTCTGATGCGTTCTGTGGAGGTAGCTACCGCAATTGGAACGGGCGTCTCAGCAACACTTGCAGTGACAGCTGTGTTCACATTCGCTCCGTTCTCTCTTGGAACGAAACTCTTGGTCGACTGCCATGGTCCAACGGTACGCATTTGTTGACACACAGTGACATTGTGTGTCTCACTACAGATCTCACAATTCGGCTTGGTGCACTGTGCAGCAGTATGACCCTGCTGAAAGCATTTCAGGCACCTTCCTTGTTGGATTAGAATTACGCGCTTCTGAGCCTGTTTCACTTTCCAACAGGTTCTAGAGTTCGAGTGTTCACCGCAGAAAATGCATTTCTGTGCAGATTTCTCATCGCTCTTATCAGAAGATCCCTTCGCGAAAGATTTCAAAGATGCACTTTGCTCTTTCTTCTCTTTTCCTTCCTTCCCTTTCTTCACTGATTTGTATCCTTTATCTTCCTTTCTCTTTGAGGAAGCCTGGGCATTCACAGCGGTAATGGGAGTGTTAGAGGGAAAAGTAGAGGAAGAGTTGACCTTTGCCTTCTCTTTCTTGGGACAAAGTTCACGCAATTCCAGTTCATCCTTCAGTTTCTGCTTCAATGCGGAAAGAGCATCAGATAACGAAAGAGCGGTTTCATCACCACCTTCTCTCATCTTGATATGGATGAACTTCTGACTGAAGCTGGAGAATCTCTCAATGGCATTGTGTAGGCAAAACGGATTATTGTCCGGATCTGCGTTCATGCCTTTTAGTTGAGTTATGAGAGTCTCGAAGGCTCTGATTGCCTTCAGTTGCTCTTCTATCGATTCACCCTTCGGTCGGAGAGTATTGAATTCTCTCAGAATCTGCTTCTGAGACTTGACAGTACTCTGGTACTCGTTCTCAAGGCTCTTCACGATATCTCTGTATCCACAGTTTCTCTTCATGAGATGATTCATCAGATCACTCGCCTCTCCTCTCAGGGAACCTTCTAGATATCTCAACTTCGTAGAATCACCGAGATCAACTCTCTTATCAATGATTTCCTTGAAGGTGTTCCAGAATGTATCCCAACAGCTCTTCCCGTCGTATGAGGGGAGAGTCAGGTTAGGGAGAGAGGGAAGAGGAATAGGGGCGGCCATAGTAGCCATTAGAGATCGATCAGATGTGGAGCTCTGTTGTGCCGCGGAGGCACGAGAGATCACTGCTGTATGCTCGAGTAGACGAGAAATACTGGTAATGCAACTATCCAGTGAGAAAATTCGAGTAGTGATTTCTTCATGAAGTGCTTCTACTGATTTCAACGGATTCGTTGAGGTATCAGTGAAGTATTCAGTCATTTCTCTCTGCTCTTGTTCCTTAGTTGAGGCATCTTCAATCGAAGCAATCAGTGTGTTCCATCTTTTCCCATTCTCGTAGATTACGTCTAGGGAACTTCGAAGGTTACCACGACATTTGTCGATATTGACAGACACCTTTCTCAACTCCGAACTGTCTAGATCCGTTATGTCTCTGGTAGTTAGACTATCGGCTTCCGACAGAAGGGCTGGAAGTGCATTTCTCTTCTTCGAAATTATCCGCTTTATGTTCGCGGAAGAAGACATTCGGAATGCTTGTTGCCACGCGGGACTTGAATGATTGGGCTCTTTGTACTACTGGCTATGCACCATATACAATTCTTTCCCGAGGTTCTGTGTCTGTTGTTGTGAGCTCTTACACAGGTGGCTCGGAATGAAGTGTAGCGTACAATTGTTCGTACTCAATTACACTTTATTTCGTATTTTTTTAACAGAGCGGGTGCTCTGTGCGAAGAAAATAAGAAGCAAAAGAGAGGGGGAGAAGTTGGAACAGGGGAGAGAAAGGGCGGAGCCAATCGACAGAGATAAGAATCGTGGTCTGCTCAAGTTTGAGCACATCAGTGATGCGACCCCTCCAACTTTGGGGTGTACCCCCGGTAAACCTCGAGTTGGAGGTTCACGCTCATCACTGATCCTTATCTTTCTTTTTTATATATTAACCAGCCGGGACTGCGCGTCTACGGCGCCCGTGCCTAGAAGGGGTACAATAGGTATACTGTAGTTAGGACACTGTAGGGTTGCGGTAATAGGTCATCACATTTGAGTAGGGGGGGGGGGGTAAAGCCTGACATGTTTACACTTGTTTCCTCTGCGTCTCTGCCCGAGAGAGTTTCTCTGGCGCTCTCGCCTAGGTGAACAAACATACACACGCGCACAGGGAGGCCTTTCTCCTTTATTAAGGAGTATGATATGATAATAATGTATTGCTAGTTCATCTTCACTGTTAGTACGGTGCTATTCAAAATCTTCATCAATAACCGGTCATGAATACCCAAATCCTAATATGATATAACTTATAATTGTCCTCTTGAAGTCTTAAGTCGTGTAAAAATCTAGCCATTATATTTTATGCGTAACATTCGCGAACTTTTCTTCTTTTTCCTGCTATTTCCTCTAAATCGGAATGGTCATTTTAAGATAGTGGACATCACAACTGATAAACAAAGTGATGAAGAAGCAAATCGATTGAGAGAAGAAACGGAAAGTGAAGTAGCATTACTGAGGGAACTGCATGGTCATCCATCTATCAGTTAGTTATCTAATAAAACAAATACTTCATTCTAGATAGATTAGTCTCTTGTTATTTCGTCACATAATACAACTAACAAATTCACTTTTAAAACAGTAAAGAAATCGCGCATAGTACAGGAAAACAAACTTTCAGTATCGATATATGCCTTCTATAAAACTCCTTCTTTTCTCTTCGCTGTTTTCGAAATGGCAAGAGGAGAACTCTTCGATGAACTCAATTCGAGTGTTACCGTTTCGGAAAAGAAGGTGAGCGAATAATGCTCTTCACAGAAACTTTTTGTAACGTGGTATATTTTCGTGAGCGATTTATACATTATGAATGATTATTACAATTATGCAATCAATCATTCCTTTTGTACGTATGAACCAATCTTTTGCAAATTATTTTGGAATTACAATGGTTTTCGATTTGAGACTCGTCGCCTAATGCGTCAATTACTGGAAGGAGTCTCTTTTATGCATTCTCGAAATATCGTACATAGAGATCTCAAGTTGGAGAATATTCTTTGTATTGACGATGAGAGAATTGTTATCTCTGACTTCGGATTCGCTACTCGACTTAATAATGGAAAGAAGCTAAAGGGTATGCTTCCTTATATTTATCCATTATTTTTATTCAATAATTTAGAACTATGCGGAACTCCTGGATATCTTGCACCGGAGACATTAAAATGTCAAATGTTTGAGGATGCGCCTGGGTACGGTATGGAGGTGAGGAGATAATAGTAAACTGAAGTAATTGGGATGATTAAGGTTGATAATTGGGCACTTGGAGTAATAATGTACACTCTGATGGCTGGATATGCACCATTTTATCATAGGAAGCAATTGATGATGATGAGAATGATACAGGTCATAGCGCACATCCTTTTTCCTATTAATAAAAATGTTATTTCAGGAAGCAAAATATAATTTCGACGGCGAACAGTGGACAAATGTGACTGCAGATGCTAAGAATCTAGTAAGGAAAACATGGAAGGAGGGGGAAATGAAATATATTTTCTTAAGATATCGGGTCTACTCGTAGTGGATCCATTGACTAGATTAAGTGCAGATGGAGCATTGAATCATCAATGGATGGGAGTTACAAAGGCTGAGAAGGAAGCGAAGAAGAAGAGAGATTACAAACAATTATTCCGCCATTCCATTATATTTGTTAGGTGAGATCAAAGATTAGTATGTTATAAAATGGAACGACTTTATTGATTTGCAGATTCCTAATTCGTCTTTCTCACTATCGCGATCTTAAGGGAGTTATCGATCGAGATACAATTAGAAAACGACCCTTCCGAGATAGAGAAGTAAGTGTAATATTATTTACAATTGTATTAATTTGCACACAAAAAGTAACATACCTTCTTAATATTCGTTTCTTATAAATGGCCTACAGAGAGTCTTGTGTATTTTTGTTATTTTCTTTGAATACATTCAATTGGGCCATTTGTTTAACACGAATTAAATATAAATAATGGGTGATCGGTGTGAACGATAAAATGAATGTATCTTTGAGATTCGTCACGAAACGGAAGCAGCGATGTTTGCCATCTACGGCCATTGGGTGAATAGAGGATTCCATTACTCGAGAGATCTTCTATTCGCTAATAAACCAAGAAGTAAACAACGAAAGACAGAATAGAATGATCATCATTCAAGTGAGTATCGCCATAATTGATCATTCGATGCTGCATAATAGATTGACCATCGCATCTATTGTAAATTGAGATTTAGTCTCTATAGATAATTCCTTGAAGGATTCCTTCTGTGTGCACTTTTCTCTTAGGTCGTTCCTCTGATCGACACGTGTAAATAGAACAAATGTGATAAACAAAGTATTTTTGAGTCATTCAACCACTATCGTGGCAATGAATTATTGTTGGGTCCGAGTGTGCAAATTCATATTATTAGGCGGTGTTTAGCCATCTTGTTACTTCAATCCATTAGTTTATGATATAAGTTTATAAGCGAAATTGGAGGAGAAAGAAGAGTTGTTTGAGTGAGTAGAATGGAAGGGATCAGCATGGGGAAGGAATTACTGGTTGCATTTTGAGAGAGAATATGACATGGACGAGTGAGAGACAAACGAGTACGATAGAGAGTCCAATAAGAGTCCATTCTGGAAGAAGACTGGAGAATGTGAGAGTACATAGAGAAAGGAAGAATCGAATGGAATGAGATGAGAAGAGCTAAAATGAATAATTATTATCAATTGAATATAAGTGATAACTGACAAGGAATCTCCGTGCACACGTTACTGCATACTTTAATTGAGAATCTCTTTCGAATAGAGAAACATGAAAACGAGCGAACTCAAAATCTTCTATTTATCATCCGAGTAATTAAGTTCGTTCGGCTGCGGAATGACTAATAATTTAATTTGTAAGCTTACTAGGACGATCAAAAGAGAAACTGAAGATAGAAAGACTATGCCGAGATTGATACAGATCATTATTTTCGGAAGAATAAACATCTTTTCTTGGAGTACATAGATAAATGCTGACAGACATAGCACCTAGACATTTATTTTCAATTATTGAAGAGTAATGGAAGAAAACCATTTCTATGAAGACAATGACTATGGTTGTGTGCGAAATTTGTTTGAATTCTTGTCCTTTTATTCCTGTTACAGACTGTCTCGATTCCCCTTGATTCGATCAATTATTCACTTATTTAATTCAATGGATACCTGGCACCAGTTCCTGACCACTTTGAACTTCCTTTGTCTTCTCTTCAGATCTCCTGTAATGGGTACAATTTTTGATCGAATAGATGGTAATTCAACAGTAACGGGGAGTTTTCTGTTGTCTGAATTCCATCCACGACTAGAGGAGATTCCTTCGTATCCTTCTCTTCTTTTTTCTTAAAGATATCATTTTCGGTTATATATATATATATATATATATATAAGCAATACAATTATATACCGTACTTCCTTATCTTCTTTTTCTTCTTCGTTCTCCTTTTTTGCCTCCATAAGTTCACTTTTCCTTTTGAGACTCTTCATTTCTTTATCGCTTGGAGGTCCCAGTGATACTTCTTCTTTCCCTCCTTTCTTTTTTATTATCTCCGACCGTTTCGAATCTAAAATATAATATTATTCTCACAGTTCATCGAAACGAACTCTATCCTCAGTAGTTTGAACAAATAACCCTTGAAGAATGCGTATTCTCCAAAAAAAATCCAACATAACTTTTCAAACAATAGTAACAGTCTCACCATTGGATTTAGTTTTCGATTTCTTGGATTTGTCCGAGTTTTTGCTTTTTTTGGAGTCAGTTGTTAGCTCAGGAGAAATTCTCTTTCTTAAAATGTTGCTTACGTAGGTTAAAAATAGTTAGCAAGTTGGTTACCTAGAAGTGTTGTCTTCCTTAGTCATTCCTGATCGACCTCCCACAATGTTATACTATGAATAAAATGAGAAAATACGACACAACGATTTCACACTCCCCTCCCCACCCCGTCCTCATTTCTATGTAAATTTTGTTAATTGAATTATTGTCTCCTCAATTTTATCAATATATAGACAATTTCATTAAATTCGATGTGAATAATGCGGCCGGCCGCAATAGAATCAATAGATAGAACAACTTATAAAAGTGCATTTGACATAGGGAAGAAAGCATTCACATGTCGACCGTTAAGAAAGTTCCAATTTAAAGACACAAGCAAATAACTGTGAAGTGAAATACCTAATTACAGCAAATTATTTTCAAACTTTTGTATTAATTGTAAATGGATTAAATGGCAGCTTTAAAAGCATAAGAGGTTAGAAAATTCCAGGTTCAAGGCATATTCAATTTGATCTACACCGTACATGATTATTTTACAATGAAAATAGAAAAAAATACACGCTAAAGAAATAAGTGACTAATGCCACCATCAGAATCTTGGATATACATTGGGTAGATAGTGAAACACCCAGACTAGAATCGCGCTGTACAACATTTAGAGAGAACAATTCCGCCTATATACAAGTTATTGAGAATATAAAAAAGACAAGTACACTATCGTTATCTACAGACTATGTACATAATCACTCAAAATCATCATCATCGAAGTGAAGAAGATCTTCCTTTTTATCACTGCGATTACCTCCGATTGAAGTCGTATCGTAAAATTCGTCATCAGAGACGCGCTAAAATTGTACTCATCAATTATCAAGGTAACCAATTAGCGACTAGAGTCACTAGAGTCGCTTAATAAAACAAAAATATATAAGACATGTAAACTGACCGTGTCCTCTGTATCAACATGAACATCTTTCATCGCTTCAGTAATCGCCTTCTGGATGTCATCCAATTCGTCCACCACTCCGTGAATTTCCTAAAAAAAATTCTTGAATAAATAAACAATATGATGAGTTATCGAGAAATATCAATTCTGGGGCGAAGTTCTATTTGGTATTATTTAGAGAGACTAAAAGGGTAAAGAAAACCGAGCAATAAGGCATGACCGAAAATAGTCTTGTAATATAGAGTAAGAATAAAGTTAGTTACCTTTTCACTAGTCCAACTTCCATATTCAATTCTAGTAGCATCTTTAAGATCATCATCTCCTCTCGTCATTCCTCCTCCCATTACAATGGGGACACACTTCTGTGTCGACATCTGCAATTCATGGGATTAGATGTCTCAACCAAACACATTCAACAACGATATTTCGACCAATTTCTTCTCTAAACCATTATCGCTTGGAAATAACTCAGCCACGAAAAAATGTTTTCAAAATCTGCAGAGAACATCTCTTCTTACGGATAATATGCATTCAATGTGTACATCTGTTAAAAAGGAAATACACAGCCTAATCACGAGATTGGTAATAAAAAAAGTGTGCTGTTTCATGCTTACAAATTGCCCTGCTAAACGACCCCCTGTGACGAAAACTAAGGAGGACCAAGCCGGAAAGTCTATTAAATTAACCGGCGAATTTCCTCTGACAGACTTTCTGTTTTTACCAACCGCGAATTCAAATCTCAACGTTATTTTCGTTTTATATTTTTTTAGTGATTACGGGATGATCCCCCATACCAGTTTTATGTTTATTAAGACTTGATAAGTGCATATAATTCACAGTGAAAAAGTAGGCCAAATCTACATACGCGATCATGCCAAATTTTGGCCATGCGTTAGTGTCCATTTCAGTTTTAAACCAACGACAAGCGAATCACGGCATCCCCCTCTTCAATTTGATATAATATATATTATTTGATCGGTTACGCACCTCACACGAAAAAATTAACAAACCGTCTCGGCGAGCATGCTGAGTACGGTAGTCAAGCGATTCTTTTAATAACTAGTGTAATTCGACGAAAACGAATTTTAAATAGATCAATTAGTGAATACCCGATGTAAAACATGCAAATTCAATCATAAAAAATGTAATTAAATGGTTTTGAAATTCACAGTAGTTGACATGCCGAACAAACGTGACCCAGCTAACCTCGCACTTCCTGTCACCACACCACGGTAGGCGGGGTTTAGAGTGTTAGGTAATTACTAAGTGATGTTTGAATTTTCTCTAAATCTACTTGTGCAATTATGATTCTGCAGCATCGATTACCCTATTGCAGCTGAAAACATAGTTTTAGGGAGCTTTAGAAATTTCACGCGGTCCTCCCTAGACGAAAACTTCCGTACCAGATTTGTTGATTTATCTTCGTTATAAATATAAAATGAGAATTGCGGTCCTTGCCATAGACGACGATGAGGACCCGAATAAGCATGCACTTCCACCTTACAATTAAGTCATTAGCATTATGTGTGTGAAAAAATATATATGACAATTCAGCAAGTTTATTTAATAAATTTACCTCTGGAATCCAATCTCTTCCTTCAACAGATGTTTTTCGAACAGTTTCGTTGTCGTCATATAGGACGCTCATTAGAGTACTGAAAATAAATTTTGGATATTAATTTAAAAAAAACTCAGAAATAGCAAATGAAAAGTATAAACCTTTCTCTAGCCAGAGGAGCTCTGACATCATCACCTCTCTTAGTTCTAGTCAATGTCCATGTGGAGATAGGAAGAATTTCCAGCTTAGGCAGATCATCGGGAGAAACTGAAATTGCATTTATCTCATATTCTCATTCATCTTATCTTGTCTATTTTTTGAATTATGAAAAGTATCTACCAGATGTTGGAAGTCTCATCTCATATGAGCAAACAATTCCATCAGCACGAGCTATGTAGATAATATTTGACTTGAGAAGGACAGAGAGACGAGAATTCGACGCCACTCCCATCTTACGACCTGAGTATTAATCGTCTTTAGAGTAAGTCAGTTTACAATTGAGGTTGATATAGATAGATATTACTATAAAATGAAGTGTATACCAGAAGAAGAAGTGAGTGCAACGGGAGTGAGATCAGATGCCCATGCAGAGATCTTGTCTGCCGAGAGAGTTGATTCCTGTATACTTTCCATTGATATCATTATTACAACAAAAACATATGGCCAACACGTTTTAGGAGAGAGAGTTAAATTCAATTTGGTGCATATGAATGAACGATTTAAACTCGTAACTCACTCGAATTTTTTTAATAGTATTCAAGGTGACGGGTGCGGGATAAGGTCCGATACGTGGATTGAGAGCAGCTTTGGCAATCGACCCCTTGTCTTGAGATGCATGCTTCCTATGGCAAGAAATATATAATATATATAAAACAGAAGTGAGTTCACTTATACGTAAGTGGAGATCCACTATGTCTTCTCTCTCTGGAAGGAACATTTGCTCCAATCACTGGCTCTTCCATTAGACCTGCCGACCGAAGGAATCGAGATTCTCTTAAGCAAAAATATATTAAATGAGAATATAGCAAACTAATTAAACGCATGCCGCAACTCACGTCTCCGCTCGATGAAAAACGCATGAGAATCATTCGTGGCAACGCAAATATCGAGTAAAATGATCTCACTTATTAGCTAGTCTTCCATTGTGGCTTCTATAGCTAGGTGGTCCTCCATACGGACATACTGCGAAGATGTGAGTGGTTCCATGATTAGTAGCCACTGTTAACCAACGACCGTCCAATGACCAACATGAAGATATCAACTGAAATAGACTATTGAAATTGAATAAGTGAAACTGGAGTAACCTTGGCAGGAGTATTCCCTCGATGGAGACGATAGAGATGTTGAACTGCTCCGAGACTAACAGTGATTGCATGAGGAAGAAGAAGGAAAACATGGAATGTATTACCACACTCATCTGCTGTCGCCACACATCTTAAAATATTAGTTACAACTAATTTAATGTGTACTGAATCTCACCTTCCATCTGGGGAGAAATTAATATGAGCGACGGGGGATTGATGGGCAAGGAAACGAGCGATTACATTGGGATAATTGGGAATTGATGAGGAAGGAGTGAGGAGATCAACAACTCCCACGTATCCACACGCTCTAGTTACTGTTCCCGATACTGATTCATTCAGTGTAGTCATCGTACGAGAAATTGCCTTAACAACACTTTTTAATCAATTTACGTTTGTATACCATTCAAAAACAAATATGAGAAAATAAAGAGCTCTCACTTGCAGCATCTGTCCAGTCATTGTTGACTGTGTTTCCTTCTGATCCAAATCCAATCCTCCACACGAAAGTTCCGCTTGTTCTGGCTGAAAAGAAATGCTTGTAAAAAGTATAATCACATCATCACGTGATCGTAATTGCAAGCAAGATCCATCACGTGTACATTAATTGCGAAACATATTAATCACCATCTATCGATACGAAAACAAATTATCCAACTTTTCAAACCTTTGGATGAGCGAATGCAAGGAAAGAAGAGCAGAGAGACATTGCAGGAGCAAATCCCTCTGATGGACAGCTCATATTCACACGGAATCGCTCTTGTAAACAGAACGAATCGAGCACGACAATCAATGTCGATAAACCGAGTGCTGTGAACCTGAAAACGAGTGCCAGTCATAAAACGAGGTCGTATTATTGTAATTTCTTACTTGTTACTCGTTTGAATAGCGGAGATAGGTTCATCAAAGGTGAATTTGCTTAGTTTCTGAGCAGTGGAAAGTGAGAGGAGTGTGAGAACACAAAACTGTTTGTCGAGATTAGGAGACGACGCATCCACGATTGCGAACAACGGTCTCTGCGACCCCAATCTAAAGCATAACTATATTAATTCAAAACATGTGTATATAATACGTACACATCTTTGTTGTGTTCATTCAAGGGCTCAGGATTCTGAGGAAGGAGCTTTCCCAGTCGAATCGGTCCTTGCCTCTCCGAGAGAACTTCTTCCCAATTTGAATCTTCCTGCAAACAATCGTTATTGTGACCCGTCTACTTGTTTTCCCTGACATTAAGAATCCAGATTTGAAATCCTCGAGCAAGTCCAATGACCAGAAGATCCACCGATTTAGAAGAAGTAGCTGCAGGAAATGGATAAATATAAAAAGGCTCTGAACGTGGATTTACCTGTTTCACATCTTTGCAGCTCCACCCACTCAATTTTTTCAGGCAGGTCAGCAGTATTAGTAGACGAAACGGGTATGGAACTATGGATCATATCAGCGACTGCGCTGACCACTCCACTATTACTGCAAACAATTTTTTATGTACCACGTGGTATTACTTGTACATACAATGATAAAATAAACGTACTGTACAGGCTGAGGCTTGGCTAATTGCCCTCTGCAGACGGGAATAGTCGGTTTACTGGATGGGACGATCCGAATCGGGTTAACAGACGCCGTAGTGGGGATCTTTGGTGACTCTCGTTCCATCTTTGAGAGTGAGGCGAGGGGAGGAGTCTCGTCCTCTACCATCTTTTCTTGCACTTGGGGCTGCACCTGATCAAAACGAGAGAAGGATGCGACAGAGAATGAGAGAGACAACTCTTACCGTCTGCACCGGACAAACGGAAGCAGCAACATTCTGCTGTCCTTTTCCCTTCTTCTTTTTATTCTCAGTTTTGTTGTGAATGGCTGATGGAGGCATAGAAACGACGCACTAGTAAGGAGTGGACTAGAAATCGATAAATCACGAGCGCTAACAAAGTCACGAGATGGAAAGCAAGAGTATTTCTCTCCTAGCACGCTCCACCCGATGTCACAGACTCCTACTCTTCCTCTCCCCCCCCCTCTCTCCCCTCTCCCTAGCCCCCCTTTCTCTCTTTAGCGACTCTCTGCGCGTTGCGTAGCGTTGCGTCTTGCCCCAAAATCCTTTTTTTATTTTATAAAATTTTAAAATTGTTTTATTTTATTATTTTTATTTTTAATGTTGAAGTTATCCTTTTCTCTGTGATACCTGCATATTTGAGGCTCGCTCCTCTCCGGGTAACCCGTCGGAGGCATGGCGGAGACCGACAAGCTCAATCTCGATAACATCATCGCTCGTTTGCTAGAAGGTACGTTCATTTTATTTTCTTAAAGTTCTCCCTATTCAACAGACCTAAGACAATACTATTACAATATGATCATTTTAGTTCGTGGTTCTAAGCCCGGCAAGAATGTCCAGTTGACAGAGAATGAAATCAAAGGATTGTGCTTGAAATCCCGCGAAATCTTTCTCTCTCAACCGATACTGCTTGAATTGGAAGCACCCCTCAAAATATGCGGTTAGTTCTATTCTTGTTAGTGCGAAATAATTGAACAAATGGCTCAGGTGATGTTCATGGTCAATACTATGACTTGCTTCGGTTGTTCGAATACGGAGGGTTCCCCCCTGAGTCAAACTACCTATTCCTCGGAGATTACGTAGATCGAGGTGAGAGTACCCAGGAGTGTATCTACTCTTTTTTCTGTTTTGTGGCTTCATTATTCTTTATCATACACGAGACATGACCCTAATTTATATTTTTAACATAGTTTTCATATTTTAGGAAAGCAGTCACTTGAAACTATTTGTCTTCTTCTCGCATACAAAATCAAGTATCCTGAAAATTTCTTCCTCCTGCGTGGAAACCATGAGTGTGCCTCGATCAACAGGATATACGGATTCTACGATGAATGTTTGTATGCTTATCAATAATATGGAGTCATATTAATGTTTCAGGCAAGAGGCGGTATAACATCAAGCTGTGGAAGACATTCACTGATTGTTTCAACTGTCTTCCTGTTGCCGCGATCATTGATGAGAAAATTTTCTGTTGTCACGGTGGCCTCTCTCCCGATTTGCAGTCAATGGAGCAGATTCGCCGCATCATGAGACCGACGGATGTCCCTGATCAAGGTATTTTAACCTCGTAACTGTCTGCGGTTGAAATTTTCATTTCAAAATACATCATTTTTATATATCAACTAATTATTATAGGACTCTTGTGCGACCTTCTCTGGTCTGATCCTGACAAAGATGTCACGGGATGGGGAGAAAATGACAGAGGAGTGTCGTTCACTTTCGGTCCTGAAATTGTTGGAAAGTTCCTTCACAAGCACGATCTCGATCTAATCTGCCGAGCTCATCAGGTAACTTCAATTTTTTATCAATTAAGTTGTTTTCTAGAATAATAGAGAAAAACCGAATGTAAATAAAATATTATAGGTGGTAGAAGATGGTTATGAATTCTTCGCTAAGCGGCAATTAGTTACACTATTCTCTGCACCTAATTATTGCGGCGAATTCGACAACGCCGGCTCGATGATGACTGTCGATGAAACTCTTATGTGCTCATTCCAAGTCGGTTCCTTACCGTTTTCCATTTCTATATATTGAAAATGTACTAATGCAAAATTATCGTGTATTCGTTTTATAAGCCAAATATTTCAGATTCTGAAACCTGCAGACAAGAAGAAATTTCCGTACGGGACAACTGGAGCGAACCGCCCCATAACTCCGCCGAGAACTGCTCAAGGAGCTCCTCCCAAAAAAGGAAAGAAATGAGCATGGCAGTGCCTTCCCTTGTACAGTACGTATTCCATAATTTGCACTCCTTACCAACTTGCTCTCTTTTTCCGATCCTCTCATTCGAATTCAGTAAGTATGAACGTACTAATAAACATTTGACAAGTAGATTTTTATTTGTTATAACGCAATAATAATTCAAATATTATGTCAAGTTGCATTACACAAATTTTAATTTCGAGCTTTACAACTTCTGATGTAATTCAAATAACCCGTATACATCTTTCTATTGAATGTGTGCGCAAGTTCACAATGAATGAAATTGAACAGTATCTACTTGATTGGCTTATAGAACAATACAAGGTCACCTCCCTGCTTCCATATGAAATGTTTTACAGTACGTAAGTCCATGTCGGGGTCCAGTTTTTGATCATGACAGTACAACTCTAACTTATTTTCTATATTGGCAGGTATTGGTGGCGGGACCAAGCTCTCTCCCATATTCTCTCCTGTAGAACCTTGCAGAACATGCTGTAGAACATGTTCCAATACCTTCCGCACTTGCAACATCTCTGTGGCCGATAATCTGTCTCTGAAATCAAATTTTTACACGTTTCAATAAAAAAACACGAATTTACTTTTTTGGAGCTTTCACGTGGAGACTTGGATGGGGAGCCAGGAAAAATGGCATTTTGTTGAATTTGGGTAGATCATTCATTTGAACTACATTTGTAATCCATTGTGGAATAACTTCCGAGAGGAGGCTCGACTGAGCTTCCATCGAAGCATCTTTGACCTGAAACGGATTAGTGAATATTATGAAGTAGAAAGAGAACAAACTAGTAATCGGAGTAGAGGTCGTCCTGATGCCTCACATATAATGAGAGGAGTATGGGGAGGAACTTGTGGATATCCTCTTGTTGCCACTTCCCCTATTGAATCATGATGCGATTCTGCCACACGCCAATGAGAGAAAAGGCCACGCAAAAGCATTCCTCCATAATTGACTGGAATGAACGAAAACAAATTAGAATGACATCTAAGGTGTTCCATACCTTTAGTCTCATTGTCTTCGAATCCCGCCTCTTTAGCCGATATCCAAGCAGAGAATACATCCGATTCCTCTAATACTATGGACAAGAACTATAATAGAAAGGACTCTGTTGATGATACGGATAGGATGACTAACTCCACTCTTGAGATCGACAGTGAACCAACTTGGGACGAAGACCTTCTTGAAATATTCCTTCACTACATCTTCCATTGCTACTTGACCATATTCATGCACCTCAATCATATATTATAACTCTGTCAATCAACTATCTCTCTCTACTTTGGAAGCAGATAGAACATCGAATAGAGCGACGTCTCCTTTCGAATCACGAGTTACCACGTGTCTCTTATCATTTAGAACGACGTGCTGTCTTAAGAAAAATATTGAAATAGATGGGAAAAGAGAGCGATACCTACCGTATTGAAGGAGCTCCAGGGATGGAAATATCTGGAGATTGGATGGAAGGAGAGATACTATCGAAGAGACAAGAGGAGGGAGGAGGGAGATGCCATCTTAACAGATGAACTGTTCACTCTCTTTCTCTCTTTCTTATACCTGTTTATGCCTGCATTCGAAGTAGATGACCATATGTGAGTTGGATTGAATCGATCGTTCAGTATCAACTAAACAGATCATAATCATCTTCACTCATTCTTTAACCAACCTTTTTTACTGGAGCATCCTCAATGAAAAGGAGTTCACTGGAACAATCGATAAGGGAGGTACGGTAGACTCGTCTATCTCGACCCGCAGAGAATACGGTAGAGAACGAGGAATCGACATCGAGAGTCCATACTCCTTCCTCGTGAGTATTCCATGTATAAATACTTCTGGAATGAAGAATTCATATTTACGATCAATCAATGCATGTATAATATGTATATGTTGGACATACGAACCTCTGCATTCCAATGTCCCATAATCGAAATGATCCATCACTACTGGCTGATATACACTGCAATTCGAATAGATAATAACAATACGAATAAACGAAATGAATTACCTTGGTTCCTTCGTCATTCACTTGTATCGATCGAATATTATCCGTGTGTCCTCTTAGTTTCACAATCTTCTGACAAGTTCTCGGATCCCACACTCGAAGAACCTCAAGAGAACATTGTCATTCAATAATATTTCAATTTAATTTTTATCTTCAATTCAATTTGTATCACCTTCTCAGTTGATCCAGATATGATGATAGTTGAAGAGGGATTAATTGCCAGAGAGTAGATCGACTCTTTATTCCCAGCCAGAGAAGAAGCTAATTCGAATTGTATACGGTATAATCATTCATGTTTACCCACTCGTTACTGTATTATTAGTTGTTGTGAGTCGAGTGAGAGTACCAATATCCCATAAAAATATTGATTGATCGAATCCAGCTGAAGCTGCTCTTTCTGTCTCTTTTGCATATGCAAGACACGATACATAGTCCTGTCAAAGAATGATCATCAGTAGTATCTCAATTCAACCCACTTTGTGAGTCCTGAGTGTGGACATACAAAAGACTCTGTATGAGTTCCACACTTTAATTGTCGTATCACTCGATGCAGAGAGTACTGTGATGAATAGACGTCCCTTCACATGAATATAACAATCAAATCATACAGTATTTGTTTCCACAGCATAGAATGAGATCGTTTATCCAATCGGAATGGTGTTCCATCGATTGCTCGTATGTTGCACTCTTTTCCTTCTGCAATACTATCATAAAAATGACGTATTTTCATGTTCGTGCTTATCGTAAGGGAGTGATTGCAGGATTTCGCATGTGACAAGTATGTGGAAAACAGGGGAAGAAGGGGAGTACCTCATTGATTCTCCACACTCTGATGATAGCATCTGATCCAGCAGAGTAAAGAGTATTAGTGAATGAATCCAATTGAAGGGAATTAACGAATGATCGATGACGGCATTCTTCCTCGTCACGAATTGTGAATGATACCTGAGTCTGCATCACAACTTCAAATATCTTATATTCCTATCTCATGTCTCTAAGAGTTGTCTTCTTACATGGCAATTTGATACCAATCGGCAATCAAAGGAAATGCTAATTTGCTCTGGAGCATAAATGTAAGTGCAGTGTAAAGCTCAAGTGCACCAAGGTGAACATGGTTCTCCGAAGAAGAATTGGCAGATTCTTTTCGACTGCTGACATTTGCGTACACAGAGATCAGATAATAAGACCTAACCAACCTTTCTCTTAGTGGTGTTTTGAGTAGTCATTGTGTATTAATCGATCGCATGCCCCAATCCAAATCCTTAAATCTCCAACTTGATTTTCATCTACATGACATTTTCTCAATATATACCGAAAACAATGCAACTGTTCAACCGGTGTCTGAACTACAAAAATTCAAATATCTATCGACGTAACGTGTTGTTTGTTTTTTCACGACAATTTAAATATTTACTTCATCTTTTTTCAAATAAAAACATGAACATTTTGGATGCACTGAGTATCAGATGTGAAAATAGGAGAATTTAATACAAACCGAACGGATTAAATAATTGGAAAAAAGGAAACAACTTGATTTTCGATCCGGCTTACTGACACTAACCGATGAAACGTAACAGGCAACTTTAATAAATACAGGATTTTACGATTTTTTTTAAAAATGTGAACACTACAGTTTAAGCGAAAGTATCCTCTCTATCGGCTGCAGAAACTCCCTGGGGATCATCGAATCCCTTGAAGTTATGGAAATGAACTGGTCGATGATCTTCATGATAGAATTCCTTCGGATTGGATAGTACGAGATCGTACTTCATCGATGTCTGCCAACGGGGTCCTGAAGAGAATAAGATTCATAGAGAGAAGGAGAAGGAGAGGGATAAGAATGATATGCTCACCCATGAAGTTGTAGTTCCACACTTTGTTCGAGGGAACCATGAAGAACCCGAGGAATCGCTCCGACAGCAACATTTGCACCTCAAATTAAAGTTTGTTACATTAAACTTTTGGTAATAAGAGATATTAAGAGATTTTGTGAATACCTTCTCATAGTGTGAGGGCGCATATCCCTTGGGATTAAGTCCTCTGTCTGTATTACTCTTTCCCCATTCATATCCAGAAGGTGTCAACTTGTACGCAGTGAGTGAAACCGAACCAGGAGTGAAACTGAAGGGAGAGATACAATGTATGAAAGGAATATGAAGTAGGGGATGATAATCTTCCTTACCTGCTAGTGATCACTACAGTCTTTTCTCCATCCCATGTCGCATTATCAGTGAGCACCTTAGCATGAGTGCATACATCTTGAGGAGACAATTGTGGCAGTTCATTCGGTTGAGTGTGCATCCTACAACCAACTCCTTTCACTCCATCTATTTCCATCATTTTCACTCACCATCCCAATGGCTCAAGATCATTGAGTAGTTCATGATTAGGAAGTTGATTGGGGAACATGACTGTTTGATGATTTCCAGTCTGAGGAACGAGAACCATACATCGAATCTCCTTCACATGGGGATTATCAGCAGGAGAGACACCATACAGAAGACCACCGATCTCAAATATTAGCATCCAATAACGATAGATTATCCTCTGAATACTCACTTGAGTTCTAAGATCGGAAATGGTGATGAACTTCTTGAGGATATTCTTGGGAAGGATATAAGTATATCCCGTATCCTTCACTTCATCAGAATTCACATAGATGTGTTGTGTTCTCAGATGTAGATTGGTGGATGAGATTGCTCTCACTCTCCATTCCGTCCTCGATGCAAATGATGCTGTCTCGTAATTGGAAGTCGTCGAAGTAATGATCTCATCTCCGTGTTTATTCACTGTTCGTGTCGTTGTAGCTGTCACCTGAGAGAGAGATTCCATCCTTCTCCCTCTTCTTCCCCCTCCTCCCCTCCCTCTTACCTGACTCTGCTCCTTCGTCTGCTTCTCAATCTCAGCAATTTGTTGTCTCTGTTGAGAGGGAGCGGAGATCTCCATTCCAAGAATGATGTCTCGCACCTTAAACAATCACCATTAATTTGCCTTCTCTTAACTTCAATATCTTCTCACCTCAGACTGAGTGAGCGATCCCACGTTCACATTGTTCTTCTTTCCATAATCAGCCAGAATCATATCCTTGAGTGCCAATTCCACCTGAATTCAGTCCTTGATTCCCACTCTACCGTAACCCTCTCCCATTCCTCTCAACTCACCTTGATCCAGTCCTCATCCTGTAGAGATGGCCATATGTGATGAGGTTCAGTGATGGTAGTCTTGTCTGGTTTGAGAATGACCTTCGTCTTATCTGGATTGATATGCATTCCTCTCATAATGAGAATGACTCGAGAGAATGCCGTATACGATGAGATAGACTTCAGCCAATCATCATACAAATTGAATAAAACCATCTGGGGTTCAGTCGCCTTCAGAATCAAATCTCCCAATTTCTCAATCTTCATGATTGCCTGAAGACACAATCCAATTAGACATGGCTATTGGAAAGAAAGCGGGCACTTCTATAGAACAGGGGGCCAGGGGTACAAAGAGAGCAGACCGAGCTCTAAGAACCGAGCCTAATCAAAATCAAATTAGCGTTTAAGCATGTTTCACTAGCAACCATATATTTCAAAATCATACATTGCCATAACATACGGACAGACTATCAGACCACTGCAATTAAAAATACCCTTTTTACTTAACAGTATCAGGGTGTCCCATAAGTCTTTTGAATTTTCAAATATCTTCTTTCTCATGAATCAAATTGAAATAATTTTGAGCACATAAATTATAGGGATTGCGCCTCTATTGTTTCCACTATTGAGCAATATGGTTGGGAAGTATGGG
>LS488748.1:90603-108053 GCA_900490705.1 Pristionchus arcanus | reverse complement strand
AGTTATTAATGTAATTATTAATAGACGATGGCGAGCAATAAATTATTTCGAAAAAATAGTAAACAATTTCTTTCAAGGTACGTTATTTTACCACAAACACAAGGAGCCGCAGCGGCTGTATGTGAAGTGGAAGTTTGTTTCTAATTAATTATTGTAATAATAAAAATGTTTAGAGGGAAAACATTACCCGTCAAACTGCCCGACTTACTAATTTCCGATCTTGCGACGAGCGACAATGCCTTGTATTTTCAATCCAATGGAAAGGTAGGCTCCCCGGATTTGTTAAGATTAAAGAAGATTATTTCAGATTTTCAAAGTCACTTTCACAGCTCCGAAAACCACCGAAAGTGAAACCGTCAAGATTGTGTTTGCGGTTAGTAAGATACATTTTAAATAAAAAAAGAACCTTCGAACTACAACTATTATGTTGCGTCTATTGCAGGACGAACAGTTATTTCGAGGCGGTGTTTGCACTCGAACGTTGTCTAGCGGAACCACCTATGCTTTCCGAATGCAGGACAACTTCATGGATGGAGTTGTAATAGAGGATGAAGAAGACTATCTGAGAGGATTCGTGCTAGTTGCCATTCACAGGTAAAATATGAACAACAACAACGACAACAACGACAACAACAAAACAAAAGAATTAGTAAGAAACAAATTTCCAGGGGAAAGGCATACTACGCAAAGCACGCGTGCGGGGGCGTTCCCACTGTCACAAAGTTGACCGACACTGTACTTATGATAGAGGTGCTTTTACGAATTTTATTTTTTCATAAATCAATATTCCAGCTCCCTCACAACACCCGTCCTTCCTTGATATTTCGCGAAGCTTGGTCCCTGATTTACATCGAAAATGATAAGTCATTGTTCGCGCTAAATACGTACACTATGGAGTTCATGAAGCCTCTGCAGCTAGAGTGAGTAGCCAAATAAAAATATAATTACTGATGATTTTTATAGGGGCGCAGAGATCTCCTGTTCAATTATCGGTATCCACAATGGAGAACTGTCGACAATGTGCAGAAGTGGGAACACATGGTCGATAATGACAGCGAAGTTGCCGACTGGCTATGCTTTCGAATAATTCATTCAAAATAATGATGTTGTATCGATCTGATAAATATTTAACTCTCTAGTCATTTTTCTGTTCAGTTTTCTATCTAGAGCTTACCTTTCAGTCAGCTTGTGCCATTTCCCTGTTTCAGCTCGCCTTCAGTGATAAGAAAAAGCCAAGTGATAAGACTTGGTCATGTGCATGCAATGCATTTCTATGCTCTCGAGTACTTCACTTGTTACTCCGAATGTGTTTGACTGTTTCATCTTTTTCTTTTAGGTAATTATTCATAAATGGTGACTCAATTGCTACGTAGTTCCGAACAGCAGCTTTTCCATGTTTGGGACGAGGTTTATCAAGTTGATTCAGGTTCCTCATTTGCTTCCACATTTTTTCATCATTGAATTCTTGGTATTTTTAAATATTTTAGGCATAATCTTCCATTACGTAAGACCAACGGAAAAGAGACCTCAGAGATTATACGTCAAGTGGGAGTGAGTTATCATAGTTACTATTTTGAATTAGGAAATGTACGAAAACAATTTTTTTACAGGAATAAAGTCATCCAAGCGAAACTGCCAGAACAAGAAATCAAGTGCATTGGTACACATGGAGACTCAATTTACTTCATTGTGGATAATACGGCAAGCTATTATTGAAAATTTAAGCAAAATATTTTATGCACTGATTTTATTAGCATATCTTATTGCCGTCGGTTGAAACAAGTAAGCAAACTCATAAACTTAATTCAACGTAACTAATTTTAATTTTAGGACGAAGTACTCTATAAATCGAAAGGCCTCTTCGCTCGTTGCTACCATATCTATCGCATTCACGACGATCCAAGCACTGATAAAATACTTATCGATGCCGCACTAACGCTCACTGAAGGTGTTGAGCTCGTCGGAATTCACAGGTAAAGCTATTCCGACTGTTTTAAAGCCCCAGCAGTGAGCGAAAAATGCGAACAAGCAACAGTTTGTTAGGATGAACCTGGATGATCATTTCCTTCAGGAAAAACGCTATTTTCGTGGAACACAACGATGCCTTGAAATATCCGACCGCGTGCGAGAGCGTATCAGCTCCTGTTATTTGGATTCAGGTTATTTTTCTCAACCTCCAAAATTCCAATGAACTCGGTTTAGCTCCCAACTCTCTCGAAACCTGTTACGTCTTGGTCTCGGGACAATTCACCATTTATCTACATCACTGAAGGCTTTAACTTACACACTCTGAATACTGACACGATGGCGTTTATGTCTTCATTGAAAATCGTTGATAATTTGCTCGATGAGGAAGACGAGTATGAAAGTTTAGATTATTTTTATTGACTTTTGGGCCATATTTGAGCAAATATCAACAAAAAAATGAATGATATTTTAGTCATAGTGGCCGTATTTCGGTAATGAACGTGAAGGATGGCATTATTTCTGTGAAAGTTGCAAACGGCGCGCTAATGTGGTCAATGATGAGAGTACAATTGCCTAACGGATACGTAAGAACAATTTTCCATATTATAAATCTCTAATTTATCCATTCAGTTTGAGCTGCCGGCTAAGGAAAAAGTGATTGATTAATCCGCATTGTGAGATAAAGATGAACATTATGATAATCGTTATAACATCACATGCACAAAGGTGCACAACAATGAGTCATGGCGCAAGGATCCTTCTCGCTAGCACCAGTTCACGACCTCTGATAAGAGAGAAGAAAGAAAGAAAGTGAAGTCAACGATTATGCACAATTCCCATCGATTTTTGACGTCATATTCGCGGATTCCGAATTTTTTTCATTCTCGCGCCATCATTTTTCATCTGTATCTGTATCTGTGTTTTTCACTGTTCTTGCTTGACAGTATTTCCTTCTCCTTATTCGAAGCAAGTGTGATCTGTGCCCAAAAAGAATGTATAGCAATATCGATTCGGTGAAATTTGTTGTGAGTGCAGTCTTACCTGCACACACTCACGCTTACCGATTAGCAGATGGTGAGTTTTGATTACATATTGTTATCTTTATTTACTAGGTAGTCTGATTTAATGTCCAACATCAATCATGATTTTCTCATTATTTGCAGCGGAAAATATATAACGGTTGTTTTTTTACAGGAACGATATTCTACCACGACTACTCATGGCCGCACAAGTTGTTCGTGAAAGGAATGTGAGTCAAAACATCAAAACAAAATATATTGTTGTTTTTTTATTTCAGTGGTAATGCAATTCACGCGCGGTTACCCGAGGCAGAAATCGCTAATATAGTGGTGAATGAGAACGTTGTATACTTCACTGCGAGTCGAAAAGTGGGCAACGTCAAAAAATCGATTATATAGCATTATCTTAGATCTACAAAGCGATATTCACTCCTTACACCTATTCCAAATCAGCCGAAATCAATGTTGGCTTCTTCAAGGATATGTTGGAGGTACTAGCAAAGTATTTGTTTAAATACGTTAACTGTAAAATATAATAGATCGAGTCTATTCACAACGGAGTCATGCGCATTGCCTTGACGAATGGGCATACGCGGCTGTATAAAATTTGGGAGGATTATCAGCGTGGAATTGTTGTCGATGATGCGGTAGTGCAAAATCTGCAATTACTGGGAATCTTCAGGTGATAATCCCGATTAATTGCTTGAAAAAAATATGAATTTCAGTGGCAAAGCCCTTTACGCTCGTCATGGTGGTTACACAAGCAAAGGGAATCCCATAGTCACAAATTTGCGGGAGAACGTACACGAAATTGCTGTTAGTTTTGCATTAACATCATAATTACCAAAATGATAATTGTGTTTTGAAGCTTCCGAATTCCGTCTGCTCAGCAACACACTCATCCAATCTTGTCTATATCGAAAACGATGGAACACTGTTCACTCTTGATACTGTAATAATGGAGTTTCTGCCGTTCTTGCGTATTGAGTGAGGCATAATTATACATTTAGAAATATATTTAAAAATTAAGAAGCGAATTCGCATCTTCATCTCTTAGCGGCTTTCATGATAGAGAACTAACTGCAATGTCGATGAAAAATGATGATTGGTTCCTGACGATTGCGGAACTGCCCGAGTTTTGCGTAGGTTTTTGTTTCATAACTCAATTTTAAACTTAATTTAAATTAAAAAAATATTACGATATGTTCAGATTCGAAGAAAGCCTGCCGAACCCTCAGCGCCACCAATCCCGCCAGCCCCCGCTCACCATTCGGCCCTTCCACCGCCTCTGATGCCCCGAATCGCAGCACCTACAGCTGCAGCAGCAATCTTCAAGCCACCTCCACCTCCTAGACCGACGCCCCGGGGCGAGTCCCTGAGCGAGATGCAGGCGAAGAGAGATGAGGTTAGGAAAGGGTAGGATAAATTATTTTTAAAAAGATTCTTAGACTGAAGCACAACTGAAAGCGATAATCGTTGAGCAAGCAACGCAGCTGCAGGCGCATCAAGCAAAGATTGCTGAGGTTTGTTTCAATGCCTCCTGGACGTAAATAAAACGTTGTGAAAAGGATGATTTGTAGATAGAATCACAATTGAAAGCAACAATTGTTGAGCAAGCAACGCAGCTGCAGGCACATCAAGCGAAAATTGCTGAGGTTTGTTTCAATACCTCCTGGACGTTTACTTATTTTTTTTCGTATTCAGCTACACACAGCGGAAAAGGAGAGGGTCAAAGAGAAGGATCTGCTGCTCAGGAAACAAAATAAGCTACTCAAAAAGGTAATATTTTCAGTGCAAAATTAAGTTTAATTGTAATTTTTAGCTCGAGGAAGCAGTCGGAGATCGTTCCCAGAAAGAAGCCAAATCGGACAATCGCGTGAAGGAAATCGTAGCTGAAAATGCCCGATTGCAACAGCAAATGAGCGAAATGCAAATTATGCAGTCTGAGGTTGATTTATAAAGAAAGAAATGAAGATTAATTGTTTGCAGTGGCGAGTTGGCGCTCTTCAATCGGCTAAACGACCTCTGAAATTTAAGGACAAGGAAAAACTCACGAAACCGCTGGTCTGCATTCAACTTGAGAATGGTTGGCTGGTATATTTTTATTTCTAGAAGTAATCGTAACTTGCAGGAACTCTACTCTACTTTGACAACGTGAAACCGTTTGAATTGTTCACTGTTATCGAGTAAGACATTATTTGAAACTATTTTAAATTTGTAATTTCTAGAAATAACCGAATAAATGCTGATCTCAAACCTCTCGCGGGTGAATTCGACTGCTCGTTCCGAGGAACGATCAACAATTACGCATATTTATAAATCGAAAGGTCTCTTCGCTCGAGGCTACAACATCTATCGCATTCATGACGATCGTAGGGCAGATAAAATACTTATTGATGCCGCACTAGCTCTCACTGAAGGTGTTGATCTTGTCGGAATACACAGGTGCACCAAACTATATTTTGAACAATGATCAGCGTTGTATATTCAGGAAAAGGGCAATTTTCGTGGAGCACAACGATTCTCTGAAATATTCGTCAGCGGGCCAGAGCGTGTCAGCTCCCGTTATTTGGATTCAGGTTATTTTTCTTAACCTCCAAAATTCCAATGGTCTCGTTTTAGCTCCCAACACTCTCGAAACCTGTTACGTCTTGGTCTCGAGACAATTCACCATTTATCTACATCACTGAAGGATTTAATTTGCATACTCTCAATAGTGACACGATGGAGTTTATGTCTTCATTGAAAATCGTCGATAATTTGTTCGATGAGGAAGACGAGTATGAAAGGTTATTTTTATTTTTGATTGACTTTTGGGTCATATTTGAGCAAATATGAACAAAAATGAATGACATTTTAGTCAAAGTGGCCGTGTTTCGGTAATGAACGTGAAGGATGGCATTATTTCTGTGAAAGTTGCAAAAGGCGCGCTAATGTGGTCAATGATGAGCGTTCAGTTGCCTAACGGATACGTAAGGACAATTTTCCATATTATAAATCTCTAATTTTCCATTCAGTTTGAGCTGCCGGCTAAGGAAAAAGTTATTGATTAATCCGCATTGTGAGATAAAGATGAACATTATGATAATCGTTATAACGTCGCATGCACAATGGTGCACAACAATGAGTCATGGCGCAAGGATCCTTCTCGCTAGCACCAGTTCACGACCTCTGATAAGAGAGAAGAAAGAAAGAAAGTGAAGTCAACGATTATGCACATTCCCCATCGATTTTTGACGTCATATTCGCGGATTCCGAATTATTTTTTTTCATTCTCGCGCCATAATTTTCTATCTGTATCTGTATCTGTGTTTTTCACTGTTCTTGCTTGACAGTATTTCCTTCTCCTTATTCGAAGCAAGTGTGATCTGTGTCCAAAAAGGAAAATCCCGAATGTATAGCAATATCGATGCGGTCCAATTTGTTGTGAGTGCAGTCTTACCTGCACACACTCACGCTTACCGATTAGCAGACGGTGAGTTTTGATTACATATTTTTATCTTTATTTACTAGGAAGTTTGATTTAATGTCCAACATCAATCATGATTTTCTCATTATTTGCAGCTGAAAATATATAACGGTTGTTTTTTTACAGGAACGATATTCTACCACGATTACTCATGGCCGCACAAGTTGTTCGTGAAAGGAATGTGAGTCAAAACATCAAAACAAAATAATTTTTTTTATATTTCAGTGGTAATGCAATCCACGCGCGCTTGCCCGAGGCTGAAATCGCAAATATAGTGGTGAATGAGAACGTTGTATACTTCACTGCAAGTCGAAAAGTAGCCAAAGTCCAAAAACAAGCGATTATTCAGCATTATCACAGGTCTACAAGGCGATATTCACTCCTTACACCTATTCCAAAACAGCAGAAATCACCGTTAGCTTCTTCAAGGATATGCTGGAGGTAGCAAAGTATTTGTTTAAATACGTTAACTGTAAAATATAATAGATCGAGTCTATTCACAACGGAGTCATGCGCATTGCCTTGACGAATGGGCATACGCGGCTGTATAAAATTTGGGAGGATTATCAGCGTGGAATTGTTGTCGATGATGCGGTAGTGCAAAATCTGCAATTACTGGGAATCTTCAGGTAAATTCATGTTTAATTTAGAAACATATTTCAAAATTAAAAATTGGAAAATGCAAATTTCAGCGGTAAAGCCCTCTACGCTCGTCATGGCGGATACACAAGCAAGGGAAATCCTATCGTGACCAATTTGCGTGAAAATGTGCACGAAATTGCTGTTAGTTTTGCGTTATATAATATTTACAATTTCGAAAATATAATTTCAGCTTCCGAATTCCGTCTGCTCAGCAACACACTCATCCAATCTCGTTTATATCGAAAACGATGGAACACTGTTCACTCTTGATACCGTAACGATGGAATTTCTGCCGTTTTTGCGTATTGAGTGAGTATAATATTTACAATTTCGAAAATATAATTTCAGCTTCCGAATTCCGTCTGCTCAGCAACACACTCATCCAATCTCGTTTATATCGAAAATGATGGAACACTGTTCACACTTGATACCGTAACGATGGAATTTCTGCCGTTCTTGCGTATTGAGTGAGTATTTAATACTATTACACGATTTTAGAAATAAATTATTAATTTTAAAGGAGCGAATTCGCATCATCATCTCTTAGTGGCTTTCACGATAGAGAACTGACTGCGATGTCGATGAGAAATGATGATTGGTTCCTGACGATTGCGGAACTGCCGGAGTTTTACGTACGTTTTTGTTTCATAACTCAATTTTAAACTTAATTTAAATTTAAAAAAAAATTACGATATGTTCAGATTCGAAGGAAGCATGTGCAGCCTTCAGCCCCACCAATCCCTCCTGCCCCCGCTCACCACTCGGCCCAACCGCCTCCTCTGATGCCTCGAAATTCAGCACCTACAGCTGCCGCAGCCATATTCAAACCGCCTCCACCTCCAAGGCCGACGCCCCGGGGCGAGTCGCTGAACGAGATTCAGGCGAAAAGAGATGAGGTTAGGAAAGGGTAGGGTAATTAATTAATAGGTGAATCTCAGACTGAAGCACAATTGAAAGCGACAATAGTCGAACAAGCTACGCAACTGCAAGCACATCAGGCGAAAATTACTGAGGTTTATTTCAATACCTCCTGGACGTTTACTTTATTTTTTTTCGTGTTCAGCTACACACAGCGGAAAAGGAGAGGGTCAAAGAGAAAGATCTGCTGCTCCGTAAACAAAATAAGCTGCTCAAAAAGGTAATATTTTCGAGTCAATATTTAGTTTAATTGTAATTCTTAGCTCGAAGAATCAGTCGGAAATTGTTCCCAGAAAGAAGCCACATCGGACAATCGCGTGAAGGAAATCGTAGCTGAAAATGCACGATTGAATCTGGAAATCAGTGAAATGCAAACGATGCAGGCTGAGGTGGGTTTTTGCTTAGAAAACAATGAAAATTTTATTTTTTTTCAGTGGCGAGTTGGCGCTCTCCAATCAGCTAGAAGACCTCTGAAATTTAGCGACAAGGAAAAACTCACGAAACCGCTGGTCTGCATTCAACTTGAGAATGGTAGGATGGTCTATCTTTATTTAAAAAAAAAGCTATTTACAGGAAGCCTGCTCTACTTTGATAACGTGAAACCGTTTGAATTGTTCACTCTTATCGAGTAAGACATTATTTGAAACTATTTTAAATTTGTATTTTTGCAGAAATAATCGAATAAATGCTGATCTCAAGCCTCTCGCTGGTGAATTTGACTGTTCATTTCGCGGGACGATAAATAATTACGCCTATTTTTCAACCATCCGAGGAAAGGTTGCTGCTAAATTGTCAACGAATTGTCATAAATCATAACTGATTTAGAGTATCAAATTCTTCAAAGCCAGTATCAATGATGGGAAGATCCAGCTTGAACGAATCAATGAGGTTTGTTTTGGTGATTTGAATTAAATTCAAATAGTCATTGAAGCTCATAACTTCGGAGCTTTCACTGTTCAACAAAGAACCACTTTATTTTATCGAGCGATCCAAAGAGTGGTCCGTATACCGATATGAGGAGAACTATGCCAAAGTAGAAGGCGAGAGATTCGATATTTCCGAAATAGATCTCTTGAGCAAATACGACAGACATTATCACAGGTGTGTTCATACACCTTATTTTACTTGATTGATGAATTTCAGGGGGATACTCTATCTCTTTCGGGAGAGCTCTGCAGCAACGGTGGAAAGAGTGAATGAAAAAGTAGTGAGGGTTGAAGGACCTCTGCTCGATCGAGAATGCACGGTGTGTTTCGACTTAAAAAAAACAATTGAATCAATACAATATTTAGTCAGTTTACGCTCCTCCACAATCTGATTCAATCTACATTTTAAACTCGGACCAGAATGTTCTAATTATGTTGGATTCTGTGAAACTCGTAGTTTCACAAGTCTGCTATGAGTAAGCAATTCGTTTATATTTTGAGTCGAAAGTGTTATTATTCAGAGCACCTGCGGACTCCAACAATCACTCAATAGTTGGAATTCATGATGGAATTCTAACTATGGCTTTTGACGGAGTTTGGGGTCGTCATCTTTCGTTGGCTAAATTATCGTAGAAGTCACCAAAGCAAATAAATATTTATATTATATAACTGAGATTTTTTCGCCATATGTATAACTAATTTCTTAATGACTCATCACCTGCGTGAAGCATGCGAGAATATCACAGAAAATTGTCGGACGGTTTACTGATAAGAAAATGCCGAAAAATTTAGTCACCACTATTTTCTCTGATAATACGGCTCAAGACCAAATTTCGCGTTTACTTGTCCATGCTTTTCATCGTATTTTCAGGTCTCCGAATCCTAATTTCCTAAATGAGTTTCTAAATATCGAACAGCATGAACAAATTGCGCTTCACGAAGAAGGAAATTCTTCCTCCTGATACTGACGTATATCAGAAGGGAAATGGTAAGCTCAAGTATTTTAGAATTATCATCTTTATTGTATTTAGGAACGTTATTCTACCACAAATATTCTTCACCACAACGTTTGTATACCATTTGGGAGTGAGAAAATCTCGATTTTCACATATCTCGATCTTTCTCTAAGGTCAAAAGAAGTGGATGCGAAAATATATAAATCTATTTCAAATATTGCTATATTTGTAACTAATGAAATCTATTTCAATATAGATCGAAGGGTAAGATCAAACGTTTTTATTGACTTTTAGGAATATTTTCTTTCAGATATTTCGAGCATCTATGTATAACGGTGATTTCAAAATTTCAAGGGCAGGAGATTTATCCGAAGAGGTTGCATAGCGAATTCGTACACTCGAAAGTGTTTGTTTAATCACAGGACGATATAATCAACGGAGGAATGTGCATTCGTTCCCATGAGAGGTTGAAAATCTTGTACCAAACATGGAACACAAATAAATATCATACTCCTTAATAAAGGAGAGATGCCTCCCTGTGTGTGTTCGTGTGTTTGTCCACTATTGCGAAAGTCACGTAGGCAGGTCACGAAAGTGTAAACAAGTGTGAACATGTTGCGCGCGTTTTCCGCATTGTGAAATGAGGGGAGTGCGGAGCGCACATTGAGGAGGATTCCAGACGATGAGCCCCCGCCGAAGGCGGGGGTGAAATCGGCTGGTTTCTTATATATTCCGGAAGAAAAATTGGAAGGAATGACTTTGGTGGGAGTACATAGGCGAGTGTTTACTATTTACACATAGCGGAAAAAATATTCCTATAAAAAGAGAAGTGGAGAAGGCATATGATGGCATATACTTTAGAGAAAGGGCGGTGTATGCGAAATACGGATGCGGCGGTGAGGCATCTGTATGCAAATTGAACGAAAAGATTTTAACCATCCAGGTGAGATCGATTGATATTTCTCGTTAAAACTCTGTTTGTCAGCTTCCTCATAACTCAATAATGCCCTCTGTACTCATTCATAACGAGTTGCCGCTCATCTATATTTTGAACTATCCGATTTTGTTCACAGTTGACACCGAATTTGGAGATTTACTACCTGAATTGCATGTGGAGTAATTTAATACTGTTGTATAGCACTTGAATTAGACAATTTTGAGGGAATTGAGCCCATCCAGTACTCTCGTTAATATTAACAATGGCGTTATTCTTGCAACATCTCGAGAAAATGGCGGATGCTATTTGATGGCTGCAGAGCTTCCAAAACGTTATGTGAGAACTTACGAAAGATTTAAGGAGAGACACTAAACAATAGTTTGGTAACATCCAGGAGATTAATAATTATAAATTTTAAAACTCGTTTGCAGACGTCTACTCAACAACTACTGCTACTAGAGCATATCGATTCTCAATTAGCAACGAAATTCCGAAACAAGACGGTGAACTGTCCTCTTCCCTTTTGAAGCCTATACAGGCTTGTCCTTATTCGTATATGTTTATCCAAATATATTTTATATATACTATTAAGTTAAAAATAGTTTTAAAAATTTCAGGCTTGCTTCCAAAAGCAAAATTACGACGCGTACAATGATCGTCTTTATTCTTATATGAAACGCGATAGTTCGCTCCTGGGAATTTCAGAAACTAGCGCTAATTCATCTAAGGCCGATGTACCTAGAAAGCAAGTGCCTGTGAAAGAAAAACATATCGTAAAGGTAAGAGAGCAAAGATTTTTGTGATCAAAAACGTGTTTCAGTTAGACGATTCACATGGACGAATGCAAGTGATGGACAAAGATCAAATTCAACAAGAAATCGAAGAGCTAAAAGAGATGTTATACGAAGTTCGGTAAAGCTTCATATCCTATCAAAATCTTCAATTTCAGTGCAAAATCGAAGCTCTTCACTCGATCAAACGTCCACTCAAGTTTATTTACAGCCAAATCAAACTAAAGAAACTTTTTGTCTGCATTCAACTAGCCAATGGTTAAAATATTTTTCGCATTAAGAAATATTTTACAATTACAGGAGCTCTCATGTTTTATGATAACATGAAGCCTTTCAAGCTGTATTTTATGAACGAAGGAGAAATACTTAATCAAGAAACCTATGATATCATGTTTTGTGTGTTGTTGAAACGTATTTCAGCTCATTTTTTTTCAGAGAGAATAACGATTTTGTGAATTTGAAAGCACTTGAGGGTGAATTCGATTGTTCATTCCGAGGAGTGATTGGAAACAATGCATTTTTCTCAGCGATTCGTGGAAAAGTATTTGAAATGTCTAGATAATTCTCAAGTCGTGGCATATTTCAGACAGTGCGATTTTTCAGCGCAAACATTGAGAATGGTGAACCTCATTTCAAGCAGATTAACGAGGTATTTCACCATATTTTCTCGTTTCCCTATTAGAGTTAATTAAAAATATATGATAATTCATAATATTTATTGTGATGCAGTTATAATAATTACAGATGAGAACATCAGAGGTTTCGCTTTTCAAAAACCAACCATATTATTATATCGAGCGATCGCGAGAGTGGTCCGTATACTCTTATACCGAGAATTATTCCGATAGCAACGGGGAGAAATTCAATATTTCTGAGGTCGATCTGCTCAGCAAATACGAACGCCATTATCACAGGTTGAAAATTTACAAAATGTGTTTGCTAGAAAATGATTATTACAGAGGAACTCTGTATCTTTTCCGCGAAAACAGCATTGCTATTGTTCAAAAAGTGAATGAGAACGTGATTAGAGTCGAAGGTCCACTTATAGATTTGGATGTATCGGTATTTCAATTCTAAAAATGAGACATGTTCTTGTTTGGCATTTTAGTCATTCTACGCACCTCCTCATTCCGATATGTTCTACATTATCAATTCCGACCAGAACGTGTTGCTGATGCTGAATACTACAGATCTCGGAGTATCTCAGCTATGCTATGAGTGAGCAATTCAAAGATATTTTGAAATAGAATTATCTTAATTCAGTGCTCCTGCGGACTCCAATAATCACTCAATCGTCGGAATTCATGATGGAATTCTAACTATGGCTTTTGACGGTGTTTGGGGTCGTCATGTTTACACTACCAAACTGAATTGATTATTCAAGCCAATGAATAAATATGTTTTTAATGTTTGAGAAGGTTTGAAACGTGGAATTTGAAATCACGAGATCATCATGAATCACAATAGTGATGAAAGGAGTCTTTCCTTTGATTGTTTGCGCCCGATAAAGGAATGGGCGCGGATATTTATTTCCACACCCTCCACGTTTCCTGATGTTTTTCCCTATATATTTACTGATTTTTTGGTTGTAAATTCCCTAAATGTGTCTCTTTCGCTAGTACACCGGTAATTAATACCTACCGCGCATTGTTTCAAACGAAATAAAGTGTTTAGATGTACAACGAGGTTCTAAAATTTTCGGAGAAAGAGGTGCTTCGTGATTCTACCAACGTATACCAGACTGATGATGGTTAGTTGAGAAGTCAACATTATTTTTATATTTAATCCATCATTGATCAGGAACACTCTTCTACCATAAGCACGAATCGCAATATCAAACATATGACGGTAAGCTAACAATAATCTTTAAAATAACTATAACTTTTCGGGACAACTAATCTTTCACCCGGAGGAATCGCCGCAAAAGTTGTATGTGATACTGGGGTGAGTTATTTTCTGTCTGTTCCAACAATATTCCTATGATTCAGGGGTGAAATAATTTATGCGCAAATTCTCAATGGTGAAATGACGGCGCTCGTCACTTATCAGAACGCCATATATTTTTGCGCCAATCGCAAGGTACATTCCATAATTTCACAGAACCATTATTTGTCGGAGTGCTACATTTTCAGATTTACAAAGCAACCTTAGCCGATCGCAAACTTAATTGCGACTTCGTGAGAGATCTGCCCGAGGTTTTAGTTTAATTATAGTAACAACTAATATCGATGTCAATACAGAGAGTAAAAGTGCAGCCCGGCGGAATTTATTTACATGAAAACGTTGCGTATGGAATATGGGCTGAGGAGGGAGTTCTTATCGATGCACCTGAGAAGATTTTGAAAGGGATGGAACTGATTGGCATTCACAAGTGAGTGGATAGAAATTAATTTATCTTTAATTATCGAATATATTCAGGGGAAAAGTATTCTTCGCTCAGCTTGGGTTAGATCAAAAAGTCACGAAATTGAGCTCTAACGTCTATGCGATCCCGGTTGGTTTATTTTTCCTTTATTCTTACTGTGAATATGTCCTTCCCGAATCATTGTAAGCGATTTCTCCCGTTTTAGCTGCTCAATAAGAATCCTCCAAGCTTGATCGCAAGGGACGATTGCCGGTACATCTACATTGAGCACGATCTTGTATTGTTCACGCTGGATACTCAAGATATGGAATTTCTGCCTCAGCTGCAAATCAAGTGAGCATCCACTAAGGGCAATTTATATTAGTTATTCGTGTTTTTTTTTATAATTTTTACAGTAGAAAAAGCGAGGAACGCTCACTCAATAGACTGCTGGAGAGAGCAAATCAACCATACAAAATAATTTTTCGCATAATTTCGCATAACAGTATATTTTTTTCAGTATAATTTTGAAAAAAAATTCAGAGGCGTCGATATCGCTTGCAAGCTGATCGGTATTCAGAAGGGATTGATGTATGCGATGTGCAGAGGCAGTGCCACGTGGTACTTGATGACCGCTAAGCTGCCGGATAGATACGTGTGATAATTTGACTGTCAAATGTGCATTGAAACTCGCCATGAAAAAAATAAATAAATGAATTGTAAATAGTTGCCATGCCGATTAAAATTAAGATATAATAATCCCACCAGCGAGTGGCTTTCCCTCTCTGTCACCATCCCGAGTTCTCATGGCATTCATGTGAGGGTGTTCTAGAAAAGATAATGATCGGCCTTTCATATAACTGTCACTAACAACTTCGGAATTTGGTCCTATTTATGGTCTTGTGCCCGAGAATGTTCTCTCGTATAGCATAGCAGCATCTGAACAATGTGATTCAACCACGGCTATGATCATGCTTTATCAATGATTCGGTAAGAAATGACAATGGTTATATCGTTTGTGAAATTGAAGAAGCACTCCTCACACATTGCGATATAAATAACGAATGAAGACGCCCACTCACACTGTTCAGGAATACTTTCTTTCTCTGTAACAAAAGTCGTCACAGTAGTAGTAATTTTTTTAAAATTCTTTTTCATCTACTCGGTAGAGGAAAAAAAGTACCCTAGCTGCCACCCTCTCTTCTCCCTCCTCTATCAATCTCCATCCTTTCTAGACCACTGTTAGTAATACCATTATATCATTCAGAAGTCGTTTCTTGGCCTGTGGTTTGGAGATAATATAGTAAAATGAAGTCGAATTCTCCTCGGCTGCTCTCCCACGAGATGTCTGACACTGAGTAGGAGTCTGAAAAAAGAATATTTTTTGTGAAGCAGGTAAAAATATAGACAAATAAACAAGTGTTGGGCGAATGAACGAAGCGTCTCAAATTGCATAGGAATCATGAAAATTACAAGGATTTTTCAGTACACGATTTGTGTGAATAAATTGCAAGTGAGGTGTACGAAGGATTGGCCGGCAAGTGAGGAGGAATGTGCTCCGAAGACCTTGTCCGAAAACATGACGTGGATAACCTTTCTCCCGCGTGATAACCATCGACCGATGGCCCCCGATATACAACAACACGAGATCAGATCAAGATAAAGGCCGAGAGAGACGAATAGAATGTCTCATGGACACTGGACTAGTGGGAGAAAATTAAAGGAATTGTGATCCACGCGACATTTATTTATCATCGCAAAACAGAAAACAAAAATAATGAAGAATTCGTGATATCTATCTTTTCTGGAATGAACAATTATATATTTCCTAGTTCTGCTCCACTTGCTCTCCGTCCTCCTCGAAAAGACGATGATAGGTTCCGGCAGACTTACAGAACGGGCAGATTTTGCCGTTTCTGAAAATTATATATTTTTTTACTATCAAGATTATTTTTTCTTGATTTTCTTTAACCTACTATTGATTGGATAAGTATTTTTCTAAAGTAGCAACCTTGTAGCGTTTTATCACATTTAATAAGAGCACAATGTAATCGTTCTTTCGATGAAAAATAAGTAGAATCCAAGTTTTTTTATGTTGCAAATTACTCACTGCATCTCCTGGCTTTCTGCGCATGGTTCGCAGACGATGTGGCCGCACAAGTAGGAAACCCTCTTTGCCGGGTGCTTCCTGAGACAGATCGGGCACTTGCGACTGTAGGTGAAGTGCAGGGATTCCCTGAAAATTGTCCAATGACAGGAATTGAATGTTTTTCATTTGTTCAGGCACGTTACACAGTCCAATAGGCTGGATATGAAATTTAGAAATCTATTTACAATTACATACAGAACAATTACAATTTTACTACAGTTATCATCCAAGATAAAGCCGTGCATGATAAATAGAGAAAACATAAATGTAATGTTCAAACCTCAGATCATTAGCTTCATTTGCTGCTGCAATAGCCTTCATTCGCTCTTCTTTGTCTCTCTGTGATTCCTGGGCACTGAAGCGTCTGTTCCACGACACTTCCGGTGCTCTGGAGAGTCGCTGTCTTCGTTGCCTAAGAATAAGGAAATGGTTCATAGAGTGATAATGATAAAATCATAATGCTAATAAAAGTACTTGAATAATGGGGTTGTTTACGCAAATATAAGTTAAAACGCGATCTCTGTAAGAACGCAGGTGGGAGGGTACAACTCTGTCAAAAACATCGCCCTGGGCTCACACTTCACTAACATGACGCTTAGGGCTGATATAGACAATTTTTAAACTTTGGTCCCGAAAAATTGATCTTTGATCTTTGATCTCTTCAAAAATTCAAATTGAGATTTTGGTATCATGTGATAGCTCAATCGAAAGAGCATAAAAAGTTATGTTATTTCCTAAATTTTCGTAAAATTTCATCGACTAGAACTCGAGAAAAAGTTTAAAAAGACAATTTTTTGACTACTTTTGCTATATATTGAAGTAGCTCACCCTCTCAAGTTCATTTGCTGCTCCTGAATTTTGGATATAGTATGTGAAAACCATCGCAGAATTCGAATTTTAACTTGTCAGGGCTGATTTTCAGTGCCGAAGAACGGTTATGGTTGTTGGTGCAGTTCGACAACTGTCACTTCGCAAAGGTTGCGCTTTTATATTTTGCGTTCTATCCGAGCTACATGCCTGAAAATAAGCGACGATACTAATGTGAGGGTGGCCAATTTCTTGGCTAAGTATGGGCTTAATTCAACCGCGTTCAAAGAAATTGAAGAGAATCCTCTTCAATTGTTCAAGTGAAGAAGATCCTCTTCAATTCTTCAAATGAAGAGTATCCACTTAAAATTGGATGCGGATCATTTTTTAACTCATCAATCGTTTGTAATCGATTTATTGAGGCAATTTATGAATACTCTTCATTTGAAGAATTGAAGAGGATCCTCTTCACTTGAACAATGGAAGAGGATTCTCTTCAATTTCTTTGAACGCGGTTGAATTAA
>LS488748.1:73149-85651 GCA_900490705.1 Pristionchus arcanus | reverse complement strand
GTAATTATGCAAATTAAGGTCGCATGAACATAATCTTGACGGTTATCGATGCAGGAGGTCCAGGCCTACTAAAATAAGTTAAAAAAAACCAGGAGGTTACAATTTGCTGTACGGAGGGGTGGCGGGTCTTAGGCGAACGCACTGATATATTGTTTTTTTGTTTCACATTTTTAAATTATCATAAATATTCCTCTATAAATCGGCAAGCTGAAAAAAAATATCTTTATGAGTATTTCAGGTAAGCAAGCCTCGGCGTTCTGCTTCGGTCACCAATAAAAAAGCAACGCGTCAAGCAATCACAAAAACTTCAGTGAGTCGAGTAGATATCTTGAGCTTTAAGTACACTTCAATTTGTACATTTTAGGCTAATACGCGTCAGCTCAGATCAAATACTTCCGCCACCAACAAAAAGAGTTCTCGCATCGCGAAAACTTCGGTAAGTCACATGGTCTTCGTAGGTTTCATGGATATGTCGGGTTTCATATTCGTGCATGATTTCAGGCTACCGCCTACTCTGCTCGACTCAGATCGAATGCTTCAGCCAAAAGAAAGAACTATCGTGAATAAATTTGTTCAGCATTTACGATATTAGATAAATTCGTTAAAAAAATGTTAATGTGCATCACTCTGCTAGAATCGACAGACCAAAACAAACTACAGTGAACTTGCATCCTTGATTTCAATAATATTCTCAACAACAATTTGAGTGTTCTTAGATTCTTTACAATTCACGTTTGAACTCTCAGGTTTTAATTATTTGTGTAAGAAGCCGCGTGTTCCCGTTACGGTTAAGCGTCATTGACATCATATGCTTTATTACCATTTCATATACCAGCAGTGTTACTAGGGGGTAAGCTAAAAAATCTCTTGTAAGCGTCGTTTCGTACGGAGGAGTTTAGTAAATTTCCAGCATTCTTTTTCACTTTCTGCACAACTCTGGTTCCGTAGCATCCCGTTCCTATTTTTTAAAAAAACATTTCAAATATCTTTATTTTTCAAAATTTTGCGTATTTCTTGGCACATGAATCCGCCACGTTGTTCAGAATGGGAAAGAAGCGCTCTCAACCTAAAAAGAAGAATCTACCCGATGATCAAGAACAAGAGGAATACTATATGGACAAAGTATGGGAACGCAGAACCGAGCGGGACGGGACTATTCGGTATTTTTGCTATTATTGTTGTAATGGTTGTTATTGTTGCTATGATTGTTCTGTTACAGATATCTCACTTCGTGGATAGGCTTCGATGCTAGCGAGAAGACTTGGGAGCCGCTGGAGCACTTCACAGGTAGGTATTATATCATCGATTGCGAGAGGAAATCAAGAAATCTCTTCAACGAACAGGTCCAGACGCGCTCGCGCTAGTACAGAAGTTTAACGAAGACATGGATCAGGCGGAGAATACAGTTGTCGATCACTGCGTTCGTGCGAACCTCAACAGGGCGAGAAAGTCTGCCATAGCCTCGGCATCTTCAGCAACATCACCTGCCGAATCTCGAGCAACCGTTTGTTTTTTTTAAAATAAAAATCTGAAATATATTTTACTTTTAAAATGTTAAAACATATTTTCAGGATTCCCCTGTCACGTCTCGCCGCTGCGTCCCAACTGTCGGCAAAAAAAAAATTTGTGACTATATATTTTATTTCTCGATATTTCTCGATTAGTTCTAGGAGAACAGTCTGCAGAAAGATATCCTTCGTATTAGTATTCGCAAAAAAGTTGCTATGATCGCCGTGGAAACCAAAAAACCAACGCCGCAAGTCGACCGTCGGAAACTTGTCGAAGAATATACGGGCGAGGTCAAGCTCATCGGCTCATTAACCAAAATGGAGACGATTTATTGAGAAAGATGGAAATGTCTCCAATAGACAGATAAATTGCGGTACTTATTCAAACATCCCTTCCATTGGTATTCCATGAGCAAAATAGATAATTGCGTGAATAATTTTTTTAATGTGTTTTGAAAGGGGTGTAAGTGTGCAGAAACCACAATTCAGTTCCAAAAGTTGTTTGTGCGTAAGTTACACGCAAGCGGCAATTTGGAGTCACAATAATCAGTGGGCAGAGCTGTCTGATTATGGAGGAGGGATGAACTGAAAGCAATTCGCACCTCATTTGTGAAAGATCGTGGAGTCTAACGAGAATTATTTTAAAATATAATTTTACATTTCACTGCAGTGCGGAAGAATGTTCATTTCTGCTTCAACGCGTTTCTCATGTAATCAACGGAACGCTTTATTATTACTGTTATTATATTGTGCCAAGCAAAGCCAAATTATTCCACTCTTTCAATCAACACAATCTAAGAAGAATTATCGCAATAAATTATTATTGATAAGAAATGCCAACAAAACTTGACAATGAAATTTCATTAATTAACGACTAGAAACGCAAAACGATGTCACAGACGAGTTTCATAATTGAGTTTGTTGGTCACAGTATCCATGCTGAAGATGCGGCTTCTATGTTGCTGGCGACGCCTGAATTTAAGAAATTTAAAAATAAAAAAAAAATAAAAAAAATAAAATATGGAAATATAAACTCGATTAATTATAATTTTAACTGACTTGATCGTGAGTATTCTCGACAATCGTTCTCTGACATTCTTCGAAAAGATTATGAGGAGATAGGGAGGGATCGTATTATAAATCGCCGTTCGTACAATAAAGATGCAAGTAGCAGTCTCCTTCTAAAGTGAATTCACCATATATGTAAATTTAAGTAATAATATTGAATTTTAAATTAAATTGACTAACCGTTAAGCTTAACTGCGTCGAAACAACCTGATGAACTGCTTGGAGAAGCTTAATTATCTATTTTTATTTCAATTTATTCAGCGCAAAAGGTATCTATCAAGATTCCTGGAAAAAGTTACCTCGACTACGCAGACAATAAACGAGATCTTGTGCAGATTTCCTTCATTTGCGAGATTGGACTTTCCCGGAATCTTAAACCGAATTTCATACATTGATCTGAGAAACAATAACCTTTTTTAATGCCGCTCGAACATCACGAAGAATTACAATGTAGAAAAAGAGGACGAGAAAAGCGTTGGTTGTTTGGAGAATAAGGCCGACGGTTGCAGAAGTTTTTTGATAGACCGGCGCAATACCCATCTGTAATAATTGTACATTTTCACCAGGACCACCACTCTAATAAATTGAAATTCAACTGTAATGCGCTACTTGCTGCAAGACAGAAAAAACGGGACATAACACACAAAACACATTAGAATCCTTACCGCGGTCATAACGCCGCCGAATGCGGACGGAATGCGATACGGTTGCAGAATGGTGGCCGCAATTCCACCATAAATCAGCATTGAGCCAACTTGGATAACGGCACATACGCGGACTACGGCTTTGGTCCAAATCTGCATAATTTAAATATATTAACCCGAAAAATTGCAAAAACACGAATCACACCCGTGGATGCTTTAGCGGATATCGAACAGCTGTCATTCTATTAGCAGCAATCATCAAAACTGTTATCATTTGACTGAAGCGAGATCCCCAGAGGATGGTATACATTATCTGGAAAGTATTATTTGCGCCCAAATATTAGAAAAAAAAATTACTTTTATCGCAATTTGCGAGTTTAACCAGTCCGCATGGAGAAAGTCAGTTAGAATGCAATATGTAAGAAATCCGTTGATCAGAGACGTTGTGTCCGCGAAACAGCCAGCCTGGTTGTGAAACAACGTTAATACTTTTCCGATTAGACTAGTGTACAAATGCAACATTTTGTTTTTTACACCCGATTTACACCCGATCATTACACCCGATCTTATCCCCATTTTCTCAATTTTGAATAAATGGACGATTTGCAAGTATTGGATGGGTCAGCAGCGTGGCGCAGTGGAAGCGTGCTGGGCCCATAACCCAGAGGTCGGTGGATCGAAACCACTCGCTGCTATTCTTTTTTGCTGTCATTTGCTCAATCGTTCTTTGTTTTTTGCTAAACTTATTAATTGTGCTTTATAAAAACTCACCATGTAAATTGTGTAGAATGCATTAACCGCAGCCAGTTTTCTCTCCAAAAAAACTGATGTGACTACCAGTCCATAAACGAGGAGTGTAACGACTGTGTGCGTGAAGAGAAAAGCTCCGATTATCTCGATATACATCGAGATGGATCTGAAACAAGAAAACTTAAGCTTTCAAGTCAAAATAGGAGCGGAAATTCAATGTTTATGTAAGAACCGAAAACGCACGGCCAATTTGCAGGTGCTGTAATCAGCGGATAGCGAAGTCTGCGGTAATTACGGGGGAGAATAGTGAACGCGATTCGCACCCCGTCTTTCAATGATCGTGTAGGCTACCAGACTCGTCTATAAATAGCGCAGAGGAGATATTCATCATATTTTCATGCTTGCGAGCCTTCATTAGTAATTTCCACTTCGATGCGTTTTGTGATGGCTTATTTCCGTTGTTATTTCTCATGAAGCTCTGCAAGATTTCCTTGAAAGAATTGCATCCATTATTTATTACTGATCCCAATCTAATTCTAAAACTATTCTGGAACAAAACACAATTGTTGAAAGAATTACAAAAGGCTGGAGCCTTGATCATTATTTGAATGAGAAGTTGAAGATCTTTTTCTAATTAGGCGTGTTTCATCAGGAGTTCAATTTGTGAAAGTCTCCATGCTGAAGATGCGCTGTCTGAATTGTCGGCGCCTGAAATTTTGAAAATCATCTTAGAATTTACATTTCATCCGACTTGATCATTATCTTCAATTGGTCTCTGATATTCTGCGAAAAGATAATGAGTAGATAAGGAGGAATGGAATTGTACAGAGCGGTTCGGGCAATGTAGATGCATGTGGCGGTCTCTTTCTGAAATAAGTTAAATTAATATTTATTTAATTAATCATTTAATAACCGCCAAGCTGATCTGCGTCGATACGACATGGTGAACGATGTGGAGAATCTAAATATGTATTTATCCATGTAACTTTTTGCTGCCCTTTTCTTTCTGGACTCAAATGGTCTTCACTAGAGATGGTGAAGGAAGGGGAGAGGGAAGGGACTGCCGCTCTCGCGCAGTGAGGAATGAGAATGAGGGAAGGGGGGAGGGAAATGAGCGAACCCTTCCGGAAGGGTTGGCCCCCTTCCGGAAGGGTTGAGTTGGAAATGGCCGTCTTCGATCGTTTTTGATCGTTCTTTCTAATGCGTCTGTGTTCTACTGATACAGTCGTTGCGTGCCAGGTCGGCAGTGCATATTTATGGATTTTTGACCTTCATTGTGTCTAATAGGCTAAGATTTAACGCTCTGCATAATCCGTGAGCTCTTTACATCGATTATCCCGATTAGTCTGCTGACTCTCTTTACATGATCTCGGACATACAAAAGCACTCGATCGGAGCTCCTCTGTCATTTCTCTCGTTTCGTTTTGTGACGTGTACCTGTATTGAGTTGTTTCCGATCTCGCTCCGCACGTCTCTCTAATCAGCCGACATTGGATCCGTCTCCCTTTGACGCTTCGCCTCCTATCGCTTCTACCTCTTTGCAGCCAGCACGTTAGTTTTACACTGTTCGATCTTTGATTCCAATGTGTGTTATCGTTGCTGCCTGATTCCTTCCCTCTGCAGAGCCGATCAAGGCCGGACGAGCGATTGATCGACCTCGTTCAACGGCCACGTCATCGACAGCCATCACAGCAGCTTCGTCCTTTGACTTTCTCGGATCAACTCAGTACAGATATGGTTCCGTTATCAAGAGAGAAGATTCGCCCGTCATGGAAACATCAGACGGTGAGATATTTATAATTATTGAACTACAATTGATATTTTTAACCTTTCCAGATGACGAGTATATCAACATGGCTGATACACCTTCGAACGCTGCTCCATTTCCCATTCCTCCTTCTACTGTGCCTGTCACCCTTCCTGTTGCTCCGATTACCACTAAGACACCCACTCGATCTAAGAAGTGTAATAAGTCGCCTTTCCTAAGATACTTTGTTCCTTCTTCTTCTGCTCCTGATATGGTTCAATGCACACTATGCCCACTGAAACCCCCTATCCTAAAACGATACCAGTACGGTAACAAGAAGGTTACCTCCGGTTTACGTGATCACATGATATCCCACCACCCCACCGAGTATTCTTCCATTGCCGAAAGTGATGAGAGATATATCCAGGCCCGACGACACCTTCTTAGAGCAGTAGCCACAGGCTCAATGCCGTTCAGTCTTTCTAACAACCATGAGATTCGAATGTTTTCTCAGTGTTTAGACCCATATTTTATCCTCCCTGATCGAAAGACCTTATCCACAACCATTCTCGAAAGTGAATATTCCCTCTCGTATTCCTCTGTTTTGAATGCAGTACGAGGCCAAGACGTATCGATTACCTGTGATCATTGGACCTCTAAAGATTCCTCTCACTCAATCATGGGTGCGACAACTCACTTCATTGACTCTGAGTGGAGACGCCAACTGTATATTGTCTCACTTGACAGTGTACAAGGACCTCATAATGGAAATCAGGTGAATATTCCGAATTTTAGCTTCCTCTATTTCCCAAATCGTTCATTCAATTTTGCAGGTACGAGATTTCCTCGGAGACCTACAGAGGGAATTTACGTTCCGTTCGGTCTCAAGCGTCGTCACAGACAACGCGACTGTTATGTCGGCTGGTGTCGGCCGTGCGGGTCTTCCTAGGTTGGTGAAAATCATTTCTCCATATATTGATATTTAGATAATTGATAACTGAAAATAACATTCTCGTTTAGAATAGGATGCATCTTACATTCTATGCATCTTCTGGTCGTCGACTCTCTCTCCGCGTTTACCGCCGGTCGCACTCTCGTGGATAACATCAGAAGAATTGCGGTGAACCTTCATAGATCGAAGCAGAATTGGAATGCCTTTCAAAAGTGACTTATCAGTTGTTTTTTTAATAGTGAAAATAATATTTTTTATAAGATTATAAAACCTCTTCTTCAGTGATCTCACTCTGGCACAATGCAACGACAAGCGCAAAATGCCGTTGGAAATCAAGACAAGGTGGGGCAGCACCATGCGGATGCTACGAGTTGCGAACGCCCAGGTTGGACTCATTTTTAATATCTCTTGCTCGAATAATACATCATTATTTTCGATTGTTTCTATATTTTTTAATTACTTTTCTGTATAATATAAAATAACGATACAATGTTTACAGGTTGACCACATCTCGGATGCGTGCAGTCGGGCGAATGCAGATCCTCTTCGGTATGAAGATCGTCTGCTTCTTGGTCGTCTGGTCGCCTTCCTCATTGAGCTCGACAACTTCTCTGCACTCGTACGTTATTAGGTTTACGGGGCAAATTTAAATAAGAGAACGAGATTTGGTGTAATTTTTCTATTTTTCAAATGTCCACTCACCATTCGTGCATTTCATCTCTCGTTCCGTACATCAAGGGTTTAGAAGAAATTATCGAAGAGTATGTTCTTGTTTCACAATTTTATTTATTTGCTGGTTATTCTTAGGCTAAAAGACTCAGCCCTTCGCGACCTCTATCCAATTGTGAAGGACCAGTTTCTCAGGAGATTAGCACCGTATCGGGATCTTTGTATTGTTAAGAGAGGATACTTGTTAGATCCGAGGTGATATGCGTAGTGAAAAATGTATTAATAAATTTCTTGCTAGGTTTTTGCATATGGGTATCATCGATGGCGTCACGAGGCAAACTGCACTCGATGAGCTTTTCATTGATGCTGACTCTGAATTCACTGGATCAGGTCAGTTTTATTTATTTATTCGGATCTCGTGATTTTTTTATTTTTACAAACAAAAATTTCGAATGAACTTTGATCTTTGAACTATAAAATTCATTTGAGCTGGTTCGGAACCTCCAATGAAGAAGCCCCGGTCGAGTCTTCTCTCCAAAGCAGTGCCTCGCACCACAACGGCTGCACCAAGTGAGGCAAAAGTGGGTATTCATTTATAATATACATATGACCAATATCCTATATTCATATAAACAATACTACTTTCAGCGCGAATACGAGTTGCTCTTTGAACTGGCACTGAGCTCCGATCTCTCAGAAGACGTGGATCCTTGTCTGTTCTGGCGCGAGCACTCCTACAAGTTCCCTCGACTGGCTGTTATCGCTCGACGCATTCTCGCCATTCCTCCGTCGTCGATCGATAGTGAGAGATTATTCTCCACCGTTGGTCTGATCACAGGAAACTCGCGAAGATCGCGGTGAGAATAATTATCGTCGATTGTTACAGTATTCCTCGATACGGTATATATTTCCACTCAGGATCTCGGCGGACACTCTCAAGAAGCTCATCTTTATCGCCGCATTTTGCAAGAGGGAGCAATTAAGGCAAATAAAGCAGTGCTTTTAGCAGCCACGAACATAAGAATTCCAGATTCAACGATACTGCAGAATTCGGTCAATTCTCCGATGAACTGAGTGCTGTTGAGTCGTGCGAGGCTTCTTCTTATGTAGATTAGCGTCCGGCTCTACATTTATTATTAGATTTTGTAAATGCATTATTCGTTTTTATGTTTGTCCGTTCGTGTTATCGTTTCATGACCTTACACAGTAATGTAATTTGAAGTGCTGTGAAAAGAGGGGGCTGAAGAACATATACCATGAACAACGAAATCTAGACAAAATTCTGGGTAAATATGCTCTACCAACCTGGCACGCAATGATTATGTCAGTAGTATACAGATACAACAGAAAGAACGATCAAGAACGCTCGAAAACGGCCATTTCCACCTCAACCCTTCCGGAAGGGGGGCCAACCCTTCCGGAAGGGTTCGCTCATTTCCCTCTCCCTTCCTCTCATTCCTCGCCACACCGCGCACCCTTCCCCCTTCCTTCACCATCTCTAGTCTTCACTAATAACGACAGGGCGTTGTTTTAAAGAAAATGTTGCCCTACGGTAACATTTGAATTACTTTTAAAAAAAAATACCTCCAAGGTGCAGACAATAAGCGAGATCTTGTGCAGATTGCTTTCATTGGAGTAACTGGTCTGATTCGGGATCTGAAGCCGAATTTCGAAATTGATCTCAGAAAAGATTAGAACTTTTCTCTGGCTTGCTCGGATATCGCGAATCATCACTATGTAGAAAAATAGGACGAGAAGAGAGTTGGTTGATTCAAGAAGGATAGTGACAAGAGCAGACGTTCGTTGGAAAACTGGGTCTATTGCCATCTGTAATCAAAATTAAATTCATCCAATTTCAATTTAATCTCCCATAAAAAATGCTTGCACACACCAGATCAAAATGAGCCTTGTTAAAATAGCCGAGGGTCAAAAAATCCCTTACCGCTGGCATAAGGCCGCCATACCAGGACGGTATGCGAATAGGCTGCAGAATGGTGGCCGCAATTCCACCATTAATTAACATCGAACTAACTTGGATGACGGCGCATATGCGGACTACGGTTTTGGTCCATATCTGAATTCTTTTATATTTCGCAACTGAATTTCACGAAATAATGAAAGTTACCCGTTGATGCTTTAGTGGTATCGGATTGCCGTCATTCGATTAACAGCGATCATCGATACAGTAATCATTTGGCTGAAGCGAGATCCCCAGAGGATGGTTTGCGTGATCTAACACATTTTGGGAATTGACTAATAATTGTTAATAAAAAATACTTTAATCGCAATTTGGTTGTTTAGCCAGTAGCGTGCATCAATGAAGTCCGTAAGAATACAGTACATGAGAAATCCGTTGATCAGAGCAGCTGTGTCAGCGATGCAACCAGTCTGAAATATGATCAATAAAGCTGAACTTATGATCCAGAAAAAATATATCCAAAAATTTAAGAAATCTTTTCCAAACACATTGTTTTAGGAATCGATGGGCTATCTAACAATGATAGTATCTACAATGTAGCGAGGTGGAAGCGTGCAGCGTCCATTACCTAGTTACTATAGTATTTTATAATATAATAATAGATTACCATATAAATCGTGTAGAATGCATTAACAGCCGTGAGCTTCCTCTCCAGAAATACTGCAGCAACTACGAGACCATACACAAGGAGTGTGAAGATAGTGTAAGTGAGCAGGGCAGCACCGATTAACTCGATATACATCAAACGTATGCTGAAGCAATAAAATTTAACTTGAAGAGATAAACATTTGCGCGAAATTTCGCTTTCCGCGTAAGAACCGACTCCGATAACGCACGACAATTTTGGAGCGCAATACGTGATTAGCAAAGTCTGCGGTAATCACAGGGATGAATACAAGTGAACGCGATTCGCACCCTATTTGTCAATGGTCGTTGAGACTAACAGACTCTTAGCAGTCTATAAATAGAGTAATTTGTTGTAGTATGGGAGACAGGCATACGGATGAGGCTTCATTAATAATTTACACTTCGACTCGTTTTGAGATGGAATTGCTTCCCTAATGCTCTTGTTCGCTCTCATGAATCGAACGTAGAAGTAAATCTGTCCAGGATTTTCATGTAAGAGATGAAATTCATTCGAACTGTCTATGAAGATTACTGATAATTGCTGATATTAGCATAATGCCAAACAATACTGAAAACAAAACTATGATCAAGTGATGAAACTTTTCTGGAACCAATTTTATTAACATTTGCTTGTGATCTTTAAAAAAACAGTTCGTTTAATTGGTAAAAGTTGCCATGCTGAAGATGCGCTGCCTGAATTGTCGACGCCTGAAATTCGAAAATCAACGTAGACTTTTTCATTTCAACCTACTTTATCGTTAGTATTGTCCTCAATTGGTTTCTGACATTGTTCGAAAATATTATGAGAAGGTAGGGCGGTATTGAATTGTAAATTGCTGTTCGGACTATGTAGATGCATGTGGAGGTCTCTTTCTGAAGTTATTTTGATTTCGATTTAATTTATTATTTATTATTAACCGCAAAGCTCATTTGTGTAGAGGCGATGAGATGAAGGACGTGGAGAACCTGAATATGTATTTATCCACATGTATTTGCCTCGCAGTGATCTCCACAGAGCGACTTTACTTTTACCGTCACTTAGTTCAGTAATTTTTCTCGTGTGAAAAATGATTGCACGACAAAAACTTCACGGTGGATTCATTTAAAAAAAATTTCTTAAAAAACAAAAAACAATTTCTTAAAATTGTTACCTCAACAAATCCGACAATAAGCGAGATCTTGTGCAAATTTCCTTCATGAGCAATGTTGGAATTATTCTAAAGCAGAATTTCCAAACTTATTTCGAGAAATTTTAAAGAACCTTCCTCAGGGTCGCTCGAATGTCGCGAATCATTATAATGTAGAAGAAGAGGACGAGAAAAGAGTTGGTGGATTGGAGAGTGAGAGAGACGAACGCGGACGTTTGTTGGTAAACTTTGTCGATGGCCATCTAAATCAACTCAATCCTACCTTTTTCAGATGCAATTTATCGATTGAGCAAATAATGCCAAATGAGAGAATGTGAGCCATACCGCATTCATGAATCCGCCATACTTCGAGGGAATTCGGAAAGGCTGCAGGATCGTTGCAGCAATACCGCCAGAAATCAGCAATGAACTAATTTGAATGAAGACACATACGCGAACTGTGTATTTGTTCCATATCTGCGTAATATTATGATTTTAAAGGGGGTGAGGCATCGATGATGGGTCAATTATCACAAGCTTTTCACTGCCCTCCCCCCTCTCGCTCATTGCCTGCACGATCAGGGTTACTTGGCACACAGCCAATCGATCATATCTCAGTCCAAACGAAAAAGGAGTTTGGAAAGTGTCATCGGGTGTCCGTGACCCATCATCTCACATCGAGAACTCATCTAGTCAGGCATTGTTGCCACACCCCCTTTAAACATAAAATCGGCAATATATTTACCCGTGAATGTCGTAGTGGATATCGAATCGCTGTCATTCTATTCGTAGCTATCATCAGTACAGTTAACATCTGACTGATGCGTGAGCCCCACAGGATGGTTTGAGTTATCTGGAAAATTGTCTGGACATTTACAAAATATATAAAATATATTTACTTTTATCGCAATTTGCGAGTTTAGCCAGTGTGCTTGGAGGAAGTCAGTCAGCGTGCAGTATGTGAGAAATCCATTGATTAGAGACAGAAAATCGGCAAAGCAACCTGTCTGAAACATCATAAATACGCCTTTTCAGTTCAGACAATTGCTTTTTTGTCTTATTTTATTGCAAATTGCGGTCGCTTTGCGAGTGAAGAATGAAGAATGAATTCGACTCTCACTGATTGGATTAGTCTCCTCTCTCTCGCTAATCCAATCAATGCGCTCGATTCTGTCCTCCGGAAAATCGAAATTCCCCTAGTTGTAATAGACTAGCCTCCTTCGGAGGCTAGACCCGGCGGGTGGCATGCAGCCTGCGGCTGCAGTGAGGCTCGCTACGCTCGCCTAGTGAGCGGCCTACGGCCGCTCGCGCTCGCTTCGCGAGCGAAGAATGAAGAATGAATTCGACTCTCACTGATTGGATTAGTCTCCTCTCTCTCGCTAATCCAATCAATGCGCTCGATTCTGTCCTCCGGAAAATCGAAATTCCCCTA
>LS488748.1:29294-73139 GCA_900490705.1 Pristionchus arcanus | reverse complement strand
CTTTGACGTCAAGTATCTAACGAAATATCAAGTTGCATGCCAAGTGAAATGGATCATGGTAATCAGTGCCCCTAAGAGTCTCTAAAAATGTGTTTATTTCAGATCACAATTTTTACGCTGTACGGAACCCCTTGATAATTGTCTGATTCTTACAGAAACGGCCTCATATATTATATACTAGCCTCCTTCGGAGGCGTCGCCCTCCGGGGGCCCCTGCCGGGGGCTGGGGGGGCTCGCTACGCTCGCCCGGTTCGCTCCGCGGTCGTCTCGCGCCCTTCGGGCACTCGCCGACCGCTCCGCGAACCGCGCGCAACGAAGAATGAATTTCTACTCTCCTCTCTTCCCTCACTCTCTCGCTAATCCAATTTAACTGCTCGATTCTGTCCACGAGAAATTCGAGATTCCCCTAGTTGTAATAGATCTAAAAATTGTTTCTAAAACAGTTTCTACAAAGTGTTCGCATAAATTTTTTTAACTTCGACAAACCGTCGTACTACTTGTTCGGTCTATTTGCCAATAGGTTTGCAGACATAAATGCACGATTAACAAAACGGGGAAACATCAGCAGCGTGGCGCAGTGGAAGCGTGCTGGGCCCATAACCCAGAGGTCGGTGGATCGAAACCACTCGCTGCTATGTCTTTTTGCTGCTATTTACTCACTAGCCTTCATTATGCTTCCACTCCAAAAGCATTACATTTTACATTCTTTGAACTGTGATTTTTAAACTCACCATATAAATCGTATAGAATGCATTAACCGCCGTCAGTTTTCGCTCCAAAAATACTGCGGTGACTACCAGTCCATAGACAAGGATTGTGAAGATAGTGTAAATAAGCAGAAATGCGCCGATAAGCTCGATATACATCAAAAATGACTCTGAAACAACAAAACTTAAGCTTTGGAGAAATCAAAAATATACGCGAAATTTTACTTTCTGTGTAAGAACCGAAATCGCACGACAATTTGAGGGCGCCATAATCAACGGCTAGCGAAGTCTGCGGTAATTACAGGTAAGAATACAAGTGAACGCAATTCGTACCCCGCTTTTCAATGATCGTGGGGTTTAGCAGACTCATTGCTAGAAATAGAGTATTTCACAGTAGTAGGGGATAAATATATCCTGACGAGCCTTCATAAATAATTTCCATTTGGTTGCGTTTTGTGATGGCAATACTTCCCTAATACTTTTGTTATTTCACATCAAGCGGACGTATAGATGTATAATTCTCTGCACAACTAATGGAGGAATACAGATAAGGCCTGACTTTTTTTGAGCAATTTATTAATGTGAAACAGTTCAACATAACAATATTTTTTAAACTACAATAGCGTTTCAAAATTGTATCATGTTGGTATCCAGGCTGAAGATACGCTGTCTGAATTGCCGACGCCTGAAATTTAGAATAAATCTGTGAATTGGAATTCTTACTCACTTGATCGTAAACATCATCAATATTCGGTCTCTGACATTCTGCGAGAAAATTATGAGGAGATAGGGTGGGGTCGAATTGTATAGTGCCGTTCGTACAATGTAAATGATTGTCCCGGTTTCGCGCTGAAATATTAATATTTATTTTTTAATTATATTTTAGTTAACCGTTATGCTCAACTGCGTAGATACAATTTGATGAACGACTTGGAGAAGCTAAATGTGTTTTTATGCAAAAATAATTATCTGGAAAAATCAAGAAAAATAACCTCGACAACACAGACAATGAAGGCAATTTTGTGCAAGTTTCCTTCATGAGAGTTGGAATGACTCGGATTCTGAACTCTAATTCAGGGAAATTATTGTAATGTTTTAGAACCTTTCTCAGCGCCGCTCGAATATCGTGTAAAATGACGGAGTAGAAAGCAAGGACGAGAATGGCGTTGCTTGATTGGAGAATCAGTGCGACAAGCGAATTCGCTCGGACGCAGGCAGCGTCGCATGTTGACTAAATTTAATATTTTCACTCGTATACCTTTCCGTGCTCAGTTATGCTATTTCTCGCTGAGCAAAATACCACTCATACCACATTTACAACTCCGCCGTATGTGGATGGAATGCGAATTGGCTGCAAAATAGCAACGATAATTCCGCCATAGAGAAGAATCGAAGACACTTGAATGATACCGCATACGCGGACGGTGGTTTTGATCCATATCTGATATGATTATAGTTTCCATAACGCTACAGGTACAGGAGTGTGCTCAGTGAACCCGCGATTTCAGTTCCGCTGTCTTTCTCACTTTCGCGCTATTTTTTCAACTGTAATCGTCCGGAACTAAACTTAAAAGAACATCAAAAATCATACCCGCGAATGCCTCAGTGGATATCGAATCGCTGTCATCCTATTAGTGGCTATCATCAACACTGTAATCATCTCACTGAAGCGACATCCCGCCACAATGGTTCGCATGACCTGGAACATTCTGTGCCTTTATTTAAATTAATTAATATAATTACTTTTATCGCAAATGTCGAGTTCAGCCAGTGCGCTTGGAGGAAGTCCGTAAGTGTGCAGTAAGTGAGAAATCCATTTGCTAGAGACACAGTATCCGAGAAACAACTAGTCTGAAATAACAATAATAATGCGCACATGGGCCTACATTACTATCTTCTTATTGTTAGTATAGCCGAATCCAAGCTGTATCTTGTTTGAAAAATATGAAGCATGAAACAAAGGAATCGAGTATCTTGCTAATACAAAGGATTCATCAGATAATCTTTCTAACTTCTGGATAATTTCACAAGCGTTCAATCTCTCTGCGCGAATAAAGCCAACATTATGAAACAGTAAAAGCATCAGCAGCGTGGCGCAGTGGAAGCGTGCTGGGCCCATAACCCAGAGGTCGGTGGATCGAAACCACTCGCTGCTATCTTCTTTTGCTTGAATTTTCTTTCAAGGCCCATTATTTTCTCACGACAACGGTGTTCATTCATTTATTTATTTTGAAATAGAAATTCGTTCTAACCATATAAATCGTGTAGAATGCATTAACCGCTGTCACTTTTCTTTCCAGAAATACTGCGATGACCACCAGTCCATAAACAAGAAGTGTAAAGAGGGTGTAAATGAGCAAAAGCGTCCCGACAAGTTCGATGTACATCGAACTGGCACTAAAATCACAATAATTAAGCTTCAGAAAGTCAAAATAAGCCGAAGTATGACTTCTTCGTTTGAACAGGCTTCCAAAATGACACACAGGCGACAATTTGGGGAAGCAATAATCAGTGGCTAGCGCAGTCCGGTAATGACAGAGGGTTAAAATGACCGCAATTCGCACCACATTTGTCAATGAACGTCGGTGCTAACAGACTCTTATCTGTCTATAAATAGAGTAATTCGTTACAAAATCCATCTGTGCTATTATTGGAATAGTTAGCTGCAGTAACTGTTCAAAGCTACAAGATGAGCTGTTACGAATCTGTTCCGCTCTGATGCGTTTTATTGTGATGCCAACGCATCCTTATTACTGTTGTTATTTGAATAGATTTTGTGCCGGAAATAGATACAGATATTCTTAGGGATTTCACATTAAAAACATTCAAAACTGCTCAGAAAAGTTCCTTGTTTATGCAGAGGAAGGTGAAGATTGCAAATAGGCAAACTTGTTTTTGCTTTTATCATCAGCAGTAGTGACGTATGCATGCGGGAGGGGGGAGACAACTTGTTCGACAGGGCAATTTGCTCTTTTAACTATAGTTCGAAACACGGGTTATCGTCCCTTCATTTCACATGATCTCTCACCGGTCAGAGAGGCGAGATAGTGTGTGGAATGAAACCACGCTACTTGACACCTGATCTCCTGCACTGTTTCTCTAACACGAGCAGACTGTTTAGCGATCAAGCGCTCGTGATTTCAGAATAACAATTCGCCCGAACTCTCGTAATTGATCTATCAACACATCTCTTTTTAACGATTTTAGTATTGTAACGACTTCTTTTCCCTGCAGAAGCATTTTTCTTTTTATCGTGGGAACTTCATCTTCACAATGTTTTCTGATTCAGCATTTGATCATCAAGCGATGGTTCTTTCTTCAATTTCAATGCCACGCAGCATCTCTATCATTTTGCTCCTCGTGGCATCATCGATTTCTGCGAAATCAGTAAGTGTTATTTTTAGTATCTAAAAAATCTATACAACGTATTTTAATTATTCGTGTATTCGTTGAGTATTCGGTGCTTGAATCGCGTTTCGATCGCTGGTCTTTCAGTGCATATGGCTGGGACACGCGCCAGTATGCGGCACTCACTCCTGCCCTCGCGGCTGGATGGAACTGGTCAAATCCGAAGACATGTCGAGCTGTTTTTTGGCCGATTTTGGCGAGTAAGTTTTTCTTTGGCAACACATTTTCGGAATAAGGAACGCATGATATTTGGCCGTTCCGTATGCTAGAACGGCTCAAAAGCGGAAAACTAGAAATTAAAGTTAAAGTTGCATCCACAATCAAAGCGATTTCATAGTTTTCATGAGACAACCTCGCCTGGTTGGGTACACACTTAGGGGTACACAGGTAAGGCCGTTCCCTGTAAAACTAGAAGTGAACGATAAAATTTAAATTACAGCGTGTGCGCTCAGGGAGTGAAAACGCTATGCTGCAAAATGGACACTGTTGTAGTGAAGCAAGGCCAGGTATATAATTTTATTAATTTATTAAATTAAATTAATCAATTAATTAAAAATAAATATTGTAAATTGTTAGCACTGCACGAGGCAGGAGAACGGCTGTCCGAGTGGAACGGAGAAGATCGGAATCGAGAGGATCGCCCATTTCTTCATTGATAAGTGAGTTCTCTCGAGTAGTGCAAGGGTTGCACGTTCGGGATCGGCAATCCCGAGCATGGTATTACCGACAATTGTCGGGAATACCGACACTCGCCGGCTCGCGCTATTGCTTGTCTCTAACCGTCTGGCGCGAGAGTGGTCGGTAATAGCTAGTTGTTTAAAAGAGTAAACAACTAGTTGTTTATCACGTAACTAGTTGTTTTGCATTTCATCCACTCATTCTCGCTGTTTCGAGTGGAGCGAGCTGGCGCAACCGGGTCGAATTCGCAACTAGTTGCAAATGAGAGGGTTAAACAACTAGTTCTTCGTAAACAACTAGTTGTTTACCACGAAAGCAACTAGTTGTTTAGTTGTTTACTAGTTGACTTTGAAAGTCTAGTCGGTAATACCGATTCCGAACCTGCAACGCTAGAGTGTGCTAGTATCGATTCAGAATAGAAGGGGGCGAGATGAGCAAGGGAGTTTGATTTCTAATTATTGTTATTTATAAATAATTGAATTATGTCAGTGAATACTACAACATCTGCTGCGATCGGGAAATTCTCTAGAACGAATTACGCTGTCCATTACTACATATTCGACACACTTTTCTAGAAACTCATTTTTTTGTTTATTTCTTTCGTGTGTTGCTCTTTTTTGCGAAAGCCGTGGGTAAATTTCTTGATTTCCTGATCGCGTTCGTTGATTTCATCACATTTTCTTTTTTATGTATCTTAAACTCAAAATAAGCATGCAAATATCGTGAAATTGTTAAATAACCAATCCGCATTCTCAATCATCAATGAAAAAGCTGATCAGAAAAGGTAACTGTAGGGCTTTAATCATTTGAAGTGCACAATCTTCAATTAGCAAGGTATTTTTGTGATCATCTTTATCAGTGCGTTGATATTAGATAACGGCGATGCCTTCGCCAAACTGTGCATCGTTCGTAAATCTTCAAGCGAATGTTCCCGGCGTGCAGCAAGTGAAATACAAGCCCCTGCATATTAGAAAGTTTTGTACACAATATCTATCTATCATATACAATGGGAACACTCTATACAATTTGCGTTGTCGAGGTTAATTAAAATCAGCGCCTACTTGTAATTGGATCCAGTGACTTCGAAGGCACGTTCTGTACCGTTGGAGCAGGCCTTCTCGTAGCGAGTTGAGCAATGCTGTAGAGTGAGATTCGTATCTATCGCCATCTTTGTTTTAGTGATCCTGGACAATAGCAAACTATCGTGCCAATAGAGCTGGATTCAGTGCACAAAAGTAATGAAGTATGTAACTCAGCCGAATTAATAAGGAAAACCTGTTTCACGTCTTTCTTGATCGCTTCCTTCTTACAGCACAACGTTTTCTCTCCCCCAAACCAACTACCCATGCAACCACTGAAAATTATGGTTTTCCCTCTCTGAAATACTCGACATACTCTCCGAATTCCGCGATTTTCGAGCCTCCAGATTTCGTGCGTGCAAGTTCGACCCATCCCGAAGGGCAGTCGTGGTGACCACAAAAAGGAGAGTGCCCGAGCCACTCACATTCCTTCAAACATACTTCAAGAAATCAAGTGAAGATTAATCAATGTACAATTTTTTCGGATAACTTTTACGATCAGTTACTCACGATGCATGTCGATGGAGAAATAAAGACTATGATAAGGAAAGTTACGAGGCGTATAGTTTCTGGAAGGTGTGAGTAATATTATTTCAAGAAAATTGAAAAAAAGCTTCTTACTTGTAGTCATGCCGAGTGTTGGTGCTAGAGAAGAGTGATTAGAACGAAACCAATCATTTTATATTCTTCTTTGTTTCCCACGTTACCTCATTTACAAAAGCGTGCTGATTGAACAAAAACAAAATCAGATTTTAGTTTATTGGTCAAGTTTTATAATTTTTTCATCAAATCATTGTTTTTTTCAATCGATATTTTCTTTAATACTCTTCACCCAGAATTATTTTCCACGAAATTTACAATCTTGATTTAACCCCTTCTTTATTGTTTCGTTTGTGAACTTGTTAAAGCTTTATGCTCGTTATTCTCATACAACAAACGCTAAATAAATGATTTTACAGTATTGAAAATACAATATTTTGTCGGTTGAAACCAGTAAATTTTCAAGTTTTTTCATGAGTACCACGTTTTCATCTACTCCTTCTTGGCTTTTCCCCTGAACACTCTCTTGATTGCATAACATGCCAATCTGAGGAGTCCGTAAGTCATAATGATCGTCACAATCATGCCGATAACGATAATATCCAGATTGTAGTACTCTATGAAGGTCATGTCTTGAGACTGTGGGCGAAGAGCGGCGGAAGGGCCTGCAGAGCATGTCCATTATCATGAATCTTTACGGATAAAGATATTGGGGAAACAAGTGTTTTAATTTTTAGTATTAATTTTCAACTAGAAATTGCTTACCAAATTCAGCTGCGAAGTCCACATATTTCAGCAGTTTCTCCTTGGAGGAGAATGGTTTCTTGGCGAGCATACGAGCTATTTTTTTCGAATTCTCAGCGTACCTGAAATTTGGTTCCAGTCATTCCTTGAGTTTCATAAATTTTCTAGCATGTAAATGAAATACTATGCAAACTAATATCGTTCGTTTACAACTCACATTGGATTCTCCATCAATTCCTTCAGAAGGCCAATGATCTTCTGGTAGTTTCCGACCTCGAGCTTGCTTAGGACCTGAACAATGCAAATAAATATTCCAAACTATTGTCAAAATAATGTTTTCAAAAAAAAAACCGTACCTTTCCAAGCTTGTTGTGCTCAATCATCGCTGAATTTCTCGGTTGATCGCCAAAGATCGGAATGAGAATCGCTGTAAATTATATTTTTATAACATTTAATTGAGTTTAAATTTATCACCAGGCTTTCCTCTCAGGGCAAGCTCTTGCACTGAACCCATGCCTCCATGCGTCATGAACACAGCGAGATTGGGATGGTCTATAATATATTTTTATTTTTAATTTGATACTGATACCATAATGATACAAATCTCACTGAGTAAGTCATTCTGCGGCATCCAATCAGTCAGCACGAGATTTTCGACTTTTGCAGCATCTCCAAGCGCAAATTCGTCCTTCTTCTCGTATTTCCAGATGAAAGTAACGGAAGGAAAGGCGGCAGCGACCTGAATGAAGAATTAAATATATATTTTTCCGAATTAAAACTTTGAGGAGGACTAAAATAGTGTTATTGATTAGTGCACCTTCAGTAGTCCTTCCTTCACTGCAGGTGCCAGAAGGTAGCTCTTAGCCACAGATCCGAACGATAGCAGAACGACCTTCGGTCGGCGAGTCATGATCGAGGTCCAGTACTTAAATTAACATTTTCCAATAATGACATTCCTACTTTCGTTAAAGTAATTCACTATGCGTCTATGCGAATAGTTTCCTTATAGTGTTTGTGCATGGTTTCGTCCCTATTTGCATGAACACTGTATTATAGATCCAGATCGAATAAAGTTTTCACCTCATCCAACGGCTTCGGTTCCTTCGCACCCAATCCTCCGATGGGAATCACTTTCGTCAGCGTCGGAGTGGCGAAGTCAATCAACGGCTCGGTGTTGGTGAAGATGTAGGCGACGTTCGAGGAGATTTCCTATAAAATTTTTTAAAAATCTGCTACTAGTATCATCAAAATAGTTTTTCAGCTTTCTAAACCTATCTAAATTGACCCTTCTCCTATTCCATTCTGATCTGCCAGAGACGAACATAGCTTTTACAAATTCAGAAAATGATAAATTGTAAAACAAATTGATTTTCATATGCTGCATTATCCTGGATGATTTTGTGATTATCGTTCCTCACCTTGAGCGTTGAGTAGTCCTTGCCGAATCGTTGTCTGAACAGCGCATCAACGGTGCTTCGCGGACCAGAGAACATTATTCTAAAACATTTTGAATGAAACGATAATGAAAAATGAAGATGCTGACCTCGCCACTCGCTCGGCGAACAGATTCCACGCCCGCGAGCACATGGAGTGCACGTCCAGCGAGCGGGTCAGCGTGCCTGGAATATCATGTTATTTTTACAGAACCTCTTCTGATTCTGGGCCGATGATTGGGACAAGGCAGACTGAAAAATCACAAAAAATACTCATACTTGTATCTAGAACATCATGTACTGAAAGGTGACAACAGATATTCGAAACCGTACTCGGATTATAGCTGAGTGCCGAGGGCACCCCCAACTCGTCGAATTGGTCTCCGAACAGATGTGTGGTCGCGGTCTTGATGACGGCCTTGGGCTTGAGCCGATGGGCGAGCACTAAAAATGATATTCTACGATGACAAGTATCTCGCAAATTCGAATGTGCTTCCCTTGCGGAAGGCTCGAGGCCCCACGAGCCTTCCGCAATGGACGATGCCAACTCTGTCCGCGACTGTGAATATTCTATCCTTTTGCATTGACCAATTTCTTATATACATAACCCGGCGATGCGAAGCGCTCGCAATTGACTGGGACAACCCGGTGACACCTAGCCAGCGAGCGAGCGCAGCGAGCCTAGCTGGCTAGTTATTTTAATAATATTGATTTTTTTAAATAAATATAATTTAATAATTAATAAATTACAATGAGCGGAACGATCGGATTGAGCTCGCTGACGGAAAGCACGTCGACCTCTCCTGAATCGGTTGAGTTTCACATTGGAATCAAGAATAGTGTTGAATCGTGGATTTTGATTTCTGAAACATATCGGAGGGTTAAAAATAAATTGCTAACCCGTATCAATCTTCTCAACGACTTCAGCTGCTTCGGGATGCGGAGGAATACGAATAACCTGAAGGTTTGCATTTATAGATTCAACAATCGTAGGCAGATTTCAGCAGGAGATCATAGGTGCCAGGACAACTGACTCACTTTTGATTTGGTTGTACCGTCCTTGAGCTTATCGTTCATCTCCGGAATTAGCGTTGTCTGAGATATTTTTTTGTAAAGTTTTCGATACTTCGATATTGTCTGTTCTGGGACCTTCAGGGAACAACAATCTGGCTCGATTTATGTGTTCCAATTAAACAAATTTCGAAAAATGAATTGCAAATACCACTCACCACATCATGCCCGGCTTCGACGAGAATGTCCGCGATATTTCCGATGAAATTGCTGTGGGAATGCGCGAATTTCGGATTGTAGACGAGAATCTTGTGCGAGTTTGACCCCATGAAGCAAGCTAGGAAAAGCACGAGAACCCGCATCTGAAAACAACAATTTTTAAACTCGAGGAAAATTTATTTTAAAAATATTATTTGAATAAATTATACAGATTATCTGAGAATGATATTGCATTGCAACCATTCGTGAAGAACACATGGTAAAACTCGGAGGGTTGAAGAGTAACTAGAACATGGCAAACAAATAGTCAACTAAAGACGAGATGCATTCGCGCGCGGGAGAAAGGTGAGGGAGAAGGAGAAGAAAGGGAAGAGAGCACGAGGTAAGGAGAGAGCCCAGATGGTGTAACGAATTTGAGGCACAGCAGACTGCTTTATTGTCAACAACTCCGCGACTGCATCCTAGGTCAGTCTATCCTGGCATTTGTGGCTAAAAACGAAGAAGAAGGTGGTCATTTTTAATCGAAACAACTAGAAAGTGAGACGAACAACGCAAGTAAACAACATGGGAAGTAGGCACGAGGGATAGAAGAAGAAGGAATGAAGAGACAGAGGGATTGTGAGATAAAAGAGAGTACGCGCGCAGTTATAGGGTGGTCGCATTGGAGTTTTTGACGAAAAGAGAGGTGGACAGAGCGGAAAACACAGAACACACATTCGGCATTGTTACTACAGTGGTCAACAATCAATGGAAAAAAAACTCTATCTCGTGTTGGACTGTAGGTGGAAAGATAAAATCACAGGGAGTTGACTAAATTTCCACATCTTTGTTGTGGACTAGAATAGTGAGGCGTTGTCTTGAGAGTACCGACATTTTAGAGGGAAAGCGAGTGTAGTGTGTCAGTGTGGTCACACGAAAGCACAACTCCCGCCCGTATTCCTGCACTCGGGTAGTAAACGGGACACCTCTTTCCTCTTTCTATGATCTCTCAGCCTGAAAATAAGGGAAAAGTAAAATTGATCGAGTTAGACCGAGTAAAAAAAAGAACGCGTTTATCCATGCATGAATCTTAATAATTAACACGATAACAAATATATTTGGCAGACTATAAGTGGGGTATAAAATGGAACCGACTATGACGAGAGAAGAGGGAGAAGAGGAGAATGGTTTCTGAGAAGTGAGAATCCCGTAAGCTTGTGCCAGAAGTGTGTCGAATGATTGATCAATGATTTATCGATTCATGAGATTCATTAACAAATTTACTCGTTCTTGACTTTCCTGATGCCGAATCTCTTCAGCACGAAACGAATAAATTTCACAAAAAGATAGCTTGCACTGAGGGCGACAGTGAAAGCAAGAAGGATAATATCGATATTGTGGTACTCGATGAAAGACATGCCTTGGGATTGAGGGCGAAGGGCTGATGAAGGGCCTGGAAAGGAAAATAATTGTATTTTTCACATTGAGTTACTGGATAAAATCAATTGACCGATAATTCGATCACGGTTATGAAGCCCATGAAACATAACTGACCAAATTCCGCGGCGAAGTCGACGTATTTCAAGAGTTTCTCCTTGGAGGAGAATGGTTTCTTAGCGAGCATTCGAGCTACTCGTTTAGCATTTTCGGTGTACCTGAAAAATCGAGTGGGGAAGGCTTTCAATTAGGACCGTCAGATTTCAGTTTTTCATTGATGAAACCCACACATCCAGTACATAGCGATTTCATGAGAAATTCAGTATTGATATTCGTTGATCAAACTCACTCAGTGTTCTCCATTATTTCTTTCAATAGTGCAATGATATTCTCGTGATTTCCAACTTCAAGCTTGCCGAGTACCTAAAGTGATTTTAGTTCCCTGAGAAGCTTGTTGTTTTCAACCTTGCCCATCTTATTGTGCTCGATCATCGCTGCATTTCGAGGCTGATCACCGAAAATTGGGATGAGAATGGCTGAAAAAAATGTATTTTGAAGAAACAAATAAAATAAAATAAACCAGGTTTTCCTCTCAACGTCAGCTCCTGAACGGATCCCATTCCTCCGTGACTGATGAAAACAGCGAGGTTTGGATGGTCTAAATACATCTTTGATCTTTGATCTTTGTCCCGAACTCACTGAGTAGATCATTCTGCGGCATCCACTCTGTGAGCACAAGATTTTCGATTTTCGCAGCTTCACCGAGAGCGAAATCGTCCTTCTTCTCGTATTTCCAAATGAAAGTAACTGAGGGGAAGGCAGATACAACCTGAAAAAAACAAGAAAAATAGTTGAAACCTTGACCTTGTACCTTGAGTATTCCTTCCTTCTGTGACGCAGGAAGAAGGAAACTTTTTGCGAGTGTACCGAAAGAAATCAGAACAACCTTGGGACGACGAGTCATGATCGAAGCCCAGTACTGCAAATAGTCGTGATTTTTGTTGATATTGATTCCTATTGCTTTGAATACCTCATCCAACTCCTTCGGTTCTTTGGCCCCGAGTCCTCCAATATCAATCACTCTTGACAGAGTCGGAGTTGCAATGTCTATGAGCGGCTCAGTGTTAGTGAAGATGTAAGCAACGTTTGAGGCGATTTCCTAGAATATAGAATTTCTCACCATTTCTATAGGCATTCGAGGCAGAATAACTCTATCGTTTCATTGCTAGAGAAATATTCAATTCTGAAATGTATTTTTTTTAAATCAACACCTTTAGAGTCGGATAGCCATCTCCAAACTTCTTCCTGAATACAGCATCCACTTGGCTTCTCATTCCAGAATACTTCAGCCTGGCCATTTGTTCGGCGAAGATATTCCAGGCTCGAGAAACAATTGAATGGACGTCGAGCGAGCGCGTTAGGCAACCTTTAAGGCATCTTTTTTGTTGATATTTTTAGCCGACAGATTGAGGATCTTTTGAAATGGAACAAATCTCGGCATATGATTAGAGATTGAAGATAAGCAATGACTCACTTGGAGCGTAGCTGAGCGGTAGTGGCACTCCCAATTCATCATGTTGCTCTCCCATCATGATTGTAGTGGAAACTTTGATTACGGAGCGAGGTTGGAGGAGGTGGGCAAGCACTGAAATTTGTACAGAATTTTACAAAGTTTACACAAGAAAGACGTAAAAGCGCAAATAATAAGGTAAAAACTCACTCATTCCACAAACATCGAAGATTTCGACTATGTAGACGTCGCACTTTTCATTCTGATGAAAAATAATAGTTATCTGTTCAATATTTGTATATTTACCCGCAGTTTCTCGACCTCTCCCGACTCGAGCGTTGCCTCACATTGTTTTGCGAAAACGAAGCCCATTGAGCCCTTTGTCTGAAGGAAATTAGTATGTTGATAAAATGTTAAAAAAGAAGAAGAAATAGCTTACCCAGAGAGGAATCAGAGGATTTATCTCGCTGAATCGAAACAGATTTATTTCGCCTAAAAAAATAGATTCAATTTTAATTTTAACTTTGATTTTCCAACCTGTATCGAGTTTTGCATACACCGCAATGGCTTCTTCATTCGGTGGAATCCGCACAACTTTTGCCTTATTAGAGCCGTCTTTCAGCCTAGTATCGAGCTCGGGAATGAGGACGGTCTTAAAAATACTGCATGGTCCGGTTAACAAGCTCAATTAGATAATGTAACTGACCACATCGTGCCCAGCATCAACGAGAATATCCGCGATATTTCCGAGAAAATTACTGTGCGAGTGTGCGAATTTTGCATTGTATACGAGAATTTTGTGCGAGTTTGTCCCGACAAAACAAGCTAGAAGAAACAGAAGAGCGCGCATCTGAAAATAATTCTTTCTGAACGCGTGAAGTCAAATCAATGTGAATGCAAAATGAGGAATCGCACCAACTTAAAAATTTCCAGGAATAGTTCAAAAAAGATAAGAAGAATGGTGAGGGCGATCATGAGAAGGAGAAATATAGAGGCAGAGGATAGAATAGAGATTTTATTGAGTATTTGGCGGAGGTGAAGTGAGCAAAGCAATTTAGAACACAAGCGCGACCTTTTTTAACAGTCAGATGAAAAACAGCGAAATCGAAGGTAAAAATGCGGCGATAATATATGAAAGGAAGGTGAAATCCTCTGTCTTCTTTGCGAATGCGAATGAGAGAAATGCGCTGTCTTGAGTGTACTCGCGTTTTTGAGGGCGCCCAAGTTGTAGTGTCAGTGACACGCAAGTGCCAAGAATGTGCTGGCACTCCTCTGCAGTGCCACTCATGTGAGAGAGTGAGCGTGTAAATCAACAGATGGAGCGTGCAAATCAACAGATGTTAGCGTTTCATATTTCCAAAGTTAACAGTGCTGTCGTGTCCCGGTGCTTTTCTTTTCGTCGCTTCTGATTTAATTTTCAACAATTATGTGTCGACGCAACTTATAATATGTTGGGATCATGAAAAGTCACAATCGAAAATTAGGTGAAAGAAAAATTGTATTTCAGTAACATTACTCAACGTTTGTGGATGTTTATTCGAAATTTTCGTGGCATATTAGATGCGAGACGGAGAATGATTGCTTCATTATTAGTGCTTTATTACATGTACAATTTACCCAATTTACTCGTTCTTGACTTTCCTGATGCCGAATTTCTTCAATACAATGCAAGTGAATTTCATAAAGAGATAGATTCCAGCAAGGAAAATAAGAAACGCAACAAAGATAATATCCAGATTGTGGTATTCGATGAAAGACATGTCCTGGCATTGAGGACGAAGAGCTGATGACGGTCCTGAGATTAAAAGTGAATTATTACATTTTTTACAACGACCAAGTCGAAAACATCAATGTTCAGACGTTGCCTTTGTATTTGCGATGTTCGTGAAACACAACTGACCAAATTCTGCTGCGAAATCCACATATTTCAACAATTTTTCCTTGGAGGAGAAAGGCTTCTTGGCGAGCATTCGAGCTACTCGTTTCGAATTTTCGGCGTATCTGGAAAACCAGTCACAACTCATCACCCATTTGGCCTTATTATTTATGAAACTATACTCACTCTTTATTCTCCATCAAGTCCCTTAATAGCGCAATGATTTTCTCGTAGTTTCCGACTTCGAGCTTGCTCAATACCTAAAAATGTTTTTGTTCTTTGTAAAATTATTCATTACAAACCTTGCCCAGCTTATTGTGCTCAATCATTGCAGCATTTCGAGGTTGATCACCGAAGATTGGAATGAGAATGGCTGCATTTTTTTATTTTTGAGAAAAAAATCAGTTTGCGCTCACCAGGTTTTCCTCTCAGTGCGAGCTCTTGTGCTGATCCCATGCCACCGTGAGTGATGAAAACTGCGAGATTGGGGTGGTCTAAAATGATCTTTGATCTTTGATCTTTCTCTCGATAACTCACTGAGTAGGTCATTCTGCGGCATCCAATCGGTTAGCACGAGATTTTCGACTTTTGCCGCTTTTCTGAGAGCAAATTCATCCTTCTTTTCATATTTCCAGATGAAAGTTACTGAAGGAAAGGCGGATGCAACCTGGAAAAGTTTTTTTCTCAAATATGACAAAAATAAATCACATTCTTATGGAAATATAGTTTTTCTAAGATCTGTGAAACATAGTTGAACATTTTTATTTCCTAATAATGAATTTAATCAGATCAAAATGTTTTGTACCTTGAGGATTCCTTCCTTGACAGAAGGTGCGAGTAGGAAACTCTTCGCTAGTGAACCAAATGAAATGAGAACAGTTTTAGGCCGATGAGTCATGACCGAAGTCCAGTACTAAACATATTTCAATTTTCGAAGAAAAAAATAACAGTTTAAAACCTCATCCAACGGCTTCGGTTCCTTCGCACCCAATCCTCCAATATCAATGACTCTTGACAGAATTGGAGTAGCGAAATCGATCAACGGTTCAGTGTTAGTGAAGACATAGGCTACGTTTGATGATATTTCCTTCAAAATTTATTTTATATTTGTAGATTTTACAACCGACCTTCAAAGTTGGATAGTCATCTCCATACTTCTTCCTGAATACAGCATCCACTTCGGCTCTTGCACCAGAGAACATAACTTTCGTCATTAGATCGCCGAAGATATTCCAGGCTCGAGAAGTGATTGAATGCACGTCGAGTGAGCGCGTTAGAGGACCTGTAATATGTTTTTGAGAGTTTAATGAAATTATAATTTCAGAAAATATGTCATGAACTCACTTGGCGCGTAGCTTAGTGGCAGCGGTACTCCCAGCTCGTCAAAGTGATCTCCCATCATGATCGTAGTAGAAGTCTTGATGATAGAGCGGGGTTTCAAGACGTGGGCGAGCACTGAATTTATTTATTTTCACTTTATATTTGTGATGCATCAAATAGGTTTCACAAATGGTGTAAAATCAATTCTTTGCAGAAGAAACTATTGTTGATTTCATGTATGTGTTGCAAAAACTCACTCATTCCACAAATGTCAAACGTCTCGACGATATAAACGTCGAACCTTTCCTTCTAAAAAAAATTTTGGTAAATTCAAATTAATTATTTAATTACCTGCAATTTCTCAATTTCTCCCGACTCGAGAGTCGTCTCGCACTGCTTGGAGAACATGATACCGGTATCGCGTCGCATCTGCAAGGTAAAATTTTTTTCTCCAAACTTTTCTCTGACTTTATTTCAAAGGTATGACCACATTTAGTCAATGATAATCTGTTTTACTGTGAACAGTGTTGACGTCTAGCAGAAAATGAGGGTGAGCAAGAGGGACCGTCTTCCTCATTTTCGTCTAGACGTCGCAGCATGAATGTCAATCAAAACTACGAAAAAACAAATCGAAAAACTAGCCAAGAAAGGAATCAACGGGTTCATCTCGCTGAATTGGAACATATCGACCTCTCCTGAAAAAAATAAATTTATTTATTTTTGTTTTTTTTCGTTTTAAGAAATACCAACCGGCATCAAGCTTGGCGAAAACGGTAGCTGCTTCTTCATGAGGAGGGATTCGAACAACCTTTGCCTTGCTTGAGCCATCTTTCAGTGCAATATCAATTTCGGGTATAAGAACGGTCTGAATTTAAAATTATGAATGCTTTGAAACAACATTGATTTATTAATAGGTGCAAAATACAAAGACAATGTAAAACTAGTATAAAAACAACCAACCACATCATGTCCAGCATCGACGAGAATATCAGCGATATTTCCAAGGAAATTACTGTGCGAGTGCGCGAATTTCATGTTGTAGACGAGTATTTTGTGCGCTTGTGAGCCGATAAGGGCGACAAGTAAGAGAAATAACACCCGCATCTGATAATAATCAAATTTTTTGCTATATTTTTGAATAATAAAAAAATAAATTCACGTGGAGATTTCACAGGAAGACAAGAGCTGGCAAAGCAAATATCCAGAGGTGAAGCGCGGCGCGCGTACGAGAGATTAGAGTGCGAGAAGAGCAAATAAAACTGTTTCCAGAAACTGTGAAGCAACCTGCTATCATTCCAACAACACATCATAAACGTGATGGCCTCTTCAGGCTAAAGCAAAAATGGATATGTAGAAGAAATGTCTTACCGACCCCTACACTACGCACTCAACATTTATATCGCGCCGTTAATCTTTAGAGAGAGAAAGCGTGCGTAAGCGAGACGCTCAGACATTGGGGACAAACTAGGGTACGGATCTGGACCATTGGAAAAAGAGACAATCTTGATCTAAACTGACGGAACAGAGTATCAAGTGTATCGAAGTGAGCATCAAATCACGAAAGCACTCATGTGTAAGGAGCGAAAGATCATCACTATTTGAGAGAGTGCAAAGAAAAAGAGAGAATGAGAGGTGGCTATTACTACGAGAGCGTACGGGTAAATTTGAACTCTCTGATCTGTGGTTATCGAAGGTCAGCCATCTTAACTTAGTGGTGCCCAGAAGGGGGTAGATAAGGATTTCTTGAAAAAATTGAAAGTAAACAAAAAAAAGTATCGATAAATGATTGACAAGAGCGAGCGGGGTGCGCATGTATTCAAGCATTGATTCGCGCAGTGTGAGCAATGGAGAATCACCACGTATTTTATCACCCGACGGTGTCTTATCATCAAGCTGAATACGAATTCCCCCATAGTCCACACGTATTTGTGCACTGCAAAGCAGAGATGGGGACCGCGAGAGATCCCTACTGCCTACAACCTACACCTATTAGCCACGGCTTTAGCACGAAATATTTTGTGCTGCTGAGAATATCAAAGGTATTCTAAGCACTCGAGAAGCAAGATGGGGAGACAAAAATAATATTTATCGATTATTTCACACAAATCGCGTATTTCACACGAGCAAATTGGCATTCGAGATCCGGAACTTGCCAACCATTTCTCGATTTACGTGATTCATCCAATTGTTCTTTGTTCCTTCGTCGAATACGCGGAGATCCTGTTAATTATTTCCATAATTATTTTAAGAAGACAGCGATTTTCTCACCTCACGACTTCTCAAGTGCGTTTCGCACTTCTTAAAGAATAGTGTCTTTAGCTTTCTATGGCACTCTTTCTCCTCCCATTGCACGAGGAGTTTATTGAGTACGAAGTCAGAAGTGGCAGATGCGAAAGCGATGAGTGTTGTGTTGTCGGCTGATGAATGAGATCTTTCAACTTGTCATGACATGAATTTGCTCCAAACGTCGAATGAAAAGTTGAACCATTTAGCGGCAAAAAAGAAAAGAAACAATACCGTCAATATCGTAGCGAACAGCCCTCGCTACGCGAAACTTTCGATCCTGCCTCGTCGGTGCTGAGTCACCAAGAAGATCAGTCATCTGTCCGACGACTTCGCATCTTAAAAACATTCTGATTTTCAAACGTCTCTGGTCATAAGAAGCTCTTTTCGCTAAATCATTGCTGGAAAAGCGTGCACGTCTTGCGAGGTATATTTTAAGGAATTCTAGATGATATTCGAACCTCGGACTACCACAGTTCAGAAGTTGATTGCGTGATTCGGGCGAGAGCCAATCGCCCTGCATATTGATGACGTCGGGGACGAGATTCTTCGGAACTGTCATAAGGGAGGCGTGGACCTGGAAGGCAGCAATAATGAATATACAATAAGGGTAATGCTGTAAGTTATGTTGTGCATTGCTCATAATTAGGTATGGTCGAACAGAATATGGATGCTTTTTACGCTCAAATGGTGTACCTGGGTATTGACACTCGCGAACACATTATTATCCACTGCTGCCGGGGCACTTTCCGCCACTGAGAAGAACTGATTCAGTTCGTTGACGCCGGTCTGTCCAAGAATCGCGAGTTTGATGTCTTCAAATGTATCCCTCTTCCTTCGACCGAGCATCTGACGCACTGATGCCTCCTGGCCTGGACGGATTAGAGCGCAGTGGCATCTGGAATTCATTATTCATTATTTAGTATACATAGAATACTTTTAGGGTCGGTCAGCGACGGTATTCGAATAGCTTGATATTGTTAATGTTTGCGAATATTGAGTACCCTTGCTGCAGCGCCTGAGCAGGAACGCATACGGAGCTGTAATCAACACACGGTGCCTGTCCGAGGACTGCATGAGAATTTGTATTTGATTTAGAGTTCGAATTTTACAAATTACCTGTTGATACTATGCAGAGAAGCAGAAAGCCTGTCGATACCATCGCACCTTCGAACGGCCGAATAATTGTTTGTTACACCGGATATTCAATTTGTAGCAAGAAATGATCATCAAATAGCGTTCGTATTACTCATTGTTCGCGATCCCGCGATCATCCGATTTGCGATTTTCTCAAATTTGAAAACGGTTCGATTAATCTATTTGTATGTAGCATAGCACACGTCTCTTTTCTTTGGACATCGGATATGCCGACGTGACGATGTGTTTGTAGCATCATTACCACGAACCTTCGTTCGCCCGCATACAAGATTATCCGATGTTTCAAACCGCTGCTGAAATAATTGGGCTGCCAACTCAATCATTGTTTACGAGTTAGTGTAGATACCGTGGCTTATAAAGTTCAGGTTATTCTCTGCGATATCCTGTGTTCTTTTCTTTTCAATCCTTTCCAAAAATTTGTATACCACTATCAAGAGCTATCATGTATAAATTAGTCAGTTGGTAGCATTGTGGTTCTACGGGGGTGGCCATTATCCCCCCTTCATTGTATCCCTTCATTGTACAAGGTTTTCTTCAGATGCAACGACTTCTCTTACTCGTCTTGGCATCCGTCGCCTTCCCTCGAGAGATACCCGAATTCGATGACGAACTGCTCGGTCGTCTCATCATCTCAACGAAAAAGTTCCCCTTTCTGACGCCCAAACATGCTCCGGAGCTGGCGCACGTCTACCCTACAGATCAGCAGCTGGATCGGATTAAGAAGGTTCCTTGCCTTAAAAATTCACATGGTGCTCGATATCGTGCTTTAACTAACTTGCAGTTGAATTTACAATTCAATTATTTAGGCCGTTGGCGGGGAAGAATTTGCGCTGAGAGCGAGGAGGGCCGCAAATGACACTAACGACGGACTTCCGAGCGATCCTACCGCTGCATTTGCATGGTAATAATATATAAATTTGTGAACCTGATAACGTTAGAGAGAACAATATTGACAATTATTTCAAGATAATGGCAACGTTTCAAATATGTTTATAATGTTTTATATTGCATAAATTTCCAGGTTCACCGACTTCAAGCAGTTCCTCGGGCAGTTTCTCAAGTTTGAGTTTAGCTACGAGATACTCAACAGTACAGTAGTCGATCCGGGGTCGCTTCCGTTTGACAAGATTAGTTCGGACGCGTTCTTCAAAGCGATGGTGTGAGTTTATTGACTCTTTATCACTAATTTAATCCGTCTCGACGGCGAAGCCCTTCTTTCTAATGATACCCTGTATCCGCGACAAACGAGCGATGGTTGATGCCGAGGACCTTTCCAGATCGACAACTTTGAAAAGTGAGAATTGCAGGATAGACAAAGACCGTCTTCAACCCTACCTGGAGCAGGAATTCAACCCGCGCATGCGGTCCATAGCAGCATCAGAGAAGCCCTGGCTACCAGCTGAGAAGTTGATCCAGGAGATGAAGGAGTGCCTGTACTTCAAGTATGGATCCGCGAGCGATGAGGATTTTGAAGTAAGGACTCACCTAAAGAAAGATAGTGGAGTTTACTCGAAATCGTTTAAATTTAGCATATTTATCAATAATTAACGAAGCAATAATTTAATCTCTGTCATTCAGTTCACCAAGGAAACGGGCGGCAAAATGGTCTACTACAAGGTCACATGTATGCTTGTGAAGGACTCCTACTATATCGGCCTGTCAACCTACGACAATAAATTCACGCTTCATGATATTGAGCATGTTGAGACTATCAGGTATATTTTCAGAAATAATGAAAATCTCCATTTGCAAAATGTAAAGAGTGAATCGATCTGACAATTGTCCATTGCCTTAAAACTCAGTAAAACTCAGTTACTTCTGCGCGGAGTCCTTACCGCCTTATACTTTGTTCCGAGATATTCTCCGGAATCCCGATACCGAATCTGCTATCAAGAACTGATCACTGATTACTCAGAACGGGCTGGAAGATCCTCTTCATCGACACCAGGAAAGACAAGATCAAGAGATGGTTCGAGAAGAGATACATAACGCTGAATGATCTCAAGCAATTGCTCGATTTCATTATGCGCGATTTTGCGGAACGTATTCGTATGGAGTATCGGCAATACCTCGAATCGGCAAACATCAACGTCCCGAAGAAATGAAATTCGTTTATTCGTTTCATCAAAGAACTGATTCACAAATAACACGATTAACAACTATGCCAATTAATCTTTCTTTATTTTTCTGAAGCAAGAGTTTGAGCACATTGCAGCTCGCTTTCAGAGATACGGAGACTATTCCCATACTCATAATGAGCCGTCGAACAGCGTTCTTTGCGATCCAACGATCATCCGATTATTTATGTGTCTTGTTTCTAAACAATCATTCGTTGTTACATTCATGATTGGGAATCTTTAGTTGTAGTATCGCGTTAGAATTTACCCAAACCGAATATAGGAATACTGGTTGTGTTTGCAATAATACCTACTTTGAATTGAAACGATATTCGTGGGTTAAGACGTCTTTTTTTTGCAATTTATTAGGCTTTTTGAGCAAAACAAATGCATACAATTGGTCACTCTTTCTTGTCTTTCCTGAGGTTGATTCTCTCGAGCAAATAGCTGACAGTTTTCAGTGATAGGAATGCAATTACAATTGCAACAATTAACCCTACAAGAATGATATCTAGATTATGATACTCGATGAAAGACATGTCCTGAGATTGAGGGCGTAGGGCAGAGGAGGGGCCTGAAATTATTTATATTTTTTAACCACTTGATTCCTATAGACAATCAATCGAGCGTCTTTTTCTTAGCATTTGTTATGTTAATGAAACACAACTGACCAAATTCAGCGGCAAAATCAACGTATTTCAGCAGTTTCTCCTTGGAGGAGAATGGTTTCTTGGCGAGCATTCGAGCTACTCGTTTCGAATTCTCAGCGTACCTTAAAATAATCAAACATTTTGAAAACTAAATGTTGATATTTTTATAACACATTGCAAGCTGGCACGTATTAAAGTATCCGATATTATTCTATATTGAAATCTTTCTGAAACTCACTCGGGATTCTCCATCAATTCCTTCAATAGAGCGATTATCTTTTCGTAATTGCCAACCTCAAGCTTGCTCAGAACCTGAAATATTCTTATTACTTCATTTTCCATAGTTTCAATTAATATAAATTTTGCTAACTACTCACTTTTCCCAGCTTGTTGTGCTCTATCATAGCAGCGTTTCTCGGTTGATCGCCAAAGATGGGGATCAGAATTGCTATAATACAATGTCCATGATACATTCAAAAATGGTTTCTGATGATATTAGGTACCTGGTTTTCCTCTCAGCGTGAGCTCTTGCACGGATCCCATTCCTCCGTGAGTGATAAAAACGGCCAGATTTGGATGACCTAAAAAATGTTTTCAATGAGTATGCACACTAAAAATAAATGCTACTGCGGAAAAAAAATGTTTTTAGCACTGACTCAATAGATCATTCTGCGGCATCCAATCTGTAAGCACGAGATTTTCGATTTTTGCTGCATCTCCAAGAGCGAAATCATCCTTCTTCTCATACTTCCAGATGAAAGTGATCGATGGGAAAGCTGATGCAACCTGAATACAAATATCAAATATATCAGAAAAAGGTTGTGAAATCAAACTTTGAGAATTCCTTCTTTGACTGCCGGTGCTAAAAGGTAGCTCTTGGCGAAGGATCCGAACGAAATCAACACGACTTTCGACCGGCGTGTCATGATGGATTTCCAGTACTAAAATAAAATGGTTATTCTTAGTTCGCTATTTTATTTTTGATAATATTTCTATATTTATTGTTAGTTTAACCTCATCCAACTCCTTCGGTTCTTTCGCTCCCAATCCTCCGATTTCAATTACTCTCGAGAGTGTAGGAGTAGCGAAATCAATCAGCGGCTCAGTGTTAGTGAACACGTATGCAACGTTGGATGAGATTTCCTGAAATTTGAACTTTGCTTTTAATCGGACGGTTCGAAATCAAACCTTCAAAGTCGGAAAGTCTACTCCAAATCGCAGCCTGAACACGGCATCCACTGCTCTTCTTGCGCCATAGAACATTATTCTAGTTAGCATCTCAGAGTAAAGGTTCCACGCTCGGGATGTAATCGAATGCACATCCAGAGAACGAGTCAGAGGGCCTTCAACACATTTTTTCTCACGTATGCTGAATCGGAAGTATGTTTTACTCAAATCACTCACTTGGATTGTAGCTGAGCGGAAGTGGCACGCCAAGTTCGTCAAAATGATGCCCGAAAAGCAGAGTAGTGGACGCCTTGATGACCGCGCGCGGCTTGAGAATGTGAGCGAGCACTGATCGAACAATTTTTGAATAGTTAAAACGGAAATTGTCAGTACGAAATATGCTTCATACACGGTTCAAAGGTAAAAATTTCGTTCATTTGTGATTTTTCTCTGGATTCAGTCATAAAAAACCCACTCATTCCGCAGAAGTCGAATGACTCAACGATATAGACGTCGAATTTCTCATTCTGAAATTTGTCAATGAACTTTTAAGAAATATCATCCATCACGCTTACCTGTAGCTTCTCCACTTCTCCCGAATCGAGCGTTGCTTCGCACTGCTTGGAGAACATGAAGCCGATGTTCATGCTCATCTAAATATAATTGAAGCTCTGTTTTTTTAATCCTTGAATTAAAAAAAAACTTACAAGGAAAGGCATCAGTGGACTTAGCTCGCTCATTGCGAAGAAGTCTACTTCACCTAGAAATTATTCTTGAATTCTTTTGACAACAAATGAAACTATAAACTCAAATAAACATATCGAATCTGGAGCGTACCCTTGTCGAATTTGACATGCAATTCCGCGGCTTCAGGGTGCGGAGGAACTCGGACAATTTTTGATTTAGTAGTGCCGTCCTTGAGGCTTGAAGCGATTTCGGGAATGAAGGAGGTCTAAAACACATCATTTTTTTTAAAATGCTGTTGAATTTTTTTTTAAATACTCACTACATCATGTCCCGCGTCAACGAGAATATCCGCGAGATTTCCGAGGAAATTACTGTGCGAATGGGCGAATTTCATATTGTAGACGAGGATTTTGTGCGATTTTCCACCGAAGATCAAGGCAAAAAAGAGGATTGCCAACCGCATCTGAAAGTTCAGAAATATTTGGTAGACAGCAACAAGTTTAGACGGGGGAAATGTCGTACTCGAGCAAACTCAAACAGATATGGGCGAGGTATTTGAGGGTGGGGCAGAGTGTAGATCATGCAGATCGTAGTCGCACTCCAAGTCACAAATACTGTACGCGCGAGCAGACAATTAGGCTTAGTAAATGCACTGCGCATGCACAGTGACGTCTCGGATACCACTGAACGACCAAAGGACGAATAGAGCGACAATTAGTTGATGGGAAATATAATAGTAAATCGAACGCGCTCATTTTTTTGACACATTTTTGCACAAATATTAACAGGGATTTGCGAAGTATGCACCTAGAGGTTGCGAGAAACGGTGCATGGATAGTGAATGCGCGAATAACCTACCAGCATGCGCAAATTAACAGAACAAAAACTCTTCCTCGATTCACGAAAAATATGGATTACGACGATTTGTCAGTAATCGATTTTTTTCCAGAAGCTCTCTCGCTGCGATTGCTAAGATGCGGTTATATAGGAGGGCGCTCGCGCTTTACTCATAGCATTTCTGCACAGTTTTTCACAGAACTTTGTGCATAGAGCACATAGGTGAACCTCAGCAGAACCTCTATAGAACTTGGAGACATTAGTGTTTCTGCTTTGTAGCGTAGATCGCAAACTGTCGCTTTGAATGAATGTCCCAAGCAGTTAGCAGTTGTAAGCCGGAATACGACTATCCTGCAGGCCGATTGCCTTGATTTCAGGATAAATAAATATTTGTACCTGCTTCTTGAAACGAAATACCACAGTCCAGTCCTCCAATTCGTTTCTTCATCCCCTCACCGTTCATGAAATTTGTAAACACATTTATTGCTGCCACCTGACACATCGTTCAATCATTTTTATGACAACCGATAAACGTTCCGGCGAAATAATCGCTGTATCATGCGCATGAATTATTCATAATAGCGCCCGGTTTTCATGGCACCTGACCAATAAAAAAGAATGTGATTCGATAATCTACTGTCAGATCGCCAAGAATTTATATCGGAACGATATTCGACATCGTTCTGTTCCATTCTTGTATGTAAAATTAAAATTGGCAGGTTTACGATACTAAAAATGGAAATGAATGTCTAGATCAAGCAATACCTTGCAATGACAGAAATTCGTCCCTTCAAATCCTTCCTCCCCATATCCATCTACATTCCACTCGAACCTCCTTCCCCCTCCGAACCCTCCCTTTCTTCTCCATTCCCTGCCAGCCACACGGTCATAAATCGTGTGGGGACTGAGTCGCGCGACAGGCGACGAGGGATCATGGGAAATGGAGAGACCGCAGAGCGGTTAGACGGCAGGCGAGAGAGCATGGGAAATGAAGAGAGTGAAGGTGCCCGGCGGCGACAACATGTTGTGCTTTCCTGCACCGCCTCACACTGCCACACCGCGCTCTCTCCATTTCCCGTGCTCTCTCGCTCTTTCTCTGACTGTCTGCCTGTCTCTCTATTCAACGCACTCTCTAGCCCGCGACTGAAGGCTATACAGCGGCGCTCGCATAATTATCCCTCGAATCGCGCGAGTCAAGGAGCCCTCTCGAATCGCCACGCTCTCTGGTCGATCTCTAACCGTCTGCACCTCTCCGTTTCGCCCGCTCTCTCGCCCACGTTAAAAGCCAGATGGAGAAAGCCCGCAGTCGAAATGGAGGGCAGCGCAGGCGAATTTGTCCACAGCCGCGCGCTTCTCTGGTTGCATTCTACGGGTTCATTGGGGCATCCGGCATCCTGCATTAGCTGTACTTTATACCGGCATCAAGAGATTTTTCTGGTCGGGACAGCTAAAAAGTACCCATAAATCCTCATTTCAATCGTATTCACCTCATTTTCTGCCCCAGTTCACTGCTCTCGTGAGATCGAGAGGGAAAACTTTCTCGAACCATGCGCGCTGAACGCGACACGCCTCGAGGCTATGATCAATCTCCTTTTCCCGACTTGATCGCTTCTGTCTCAAGCTAATGCCAGACTAAGAATTTTTCTAGGTAAAATATGCCGCAGTAAGCCATATTAACGTGTATGGCTGACTCCGAGATAGTGTGCCGTTATCAGTATTCAGAAATCACCTTTTTTGCTCCAAGAATTTTTATTCGTTCGTGACTCAGATTGGCGAATGATTTTATAGCACAGAAAAACAGTCCGTTATGACACTGTTTTCGCTCTCGAACTCTGGTACTTTTCCCTCTCGCGATCGTCATTTACATCCCTCGAGGTAGTACCATCTCACGGCTTGTTTTTCTGTCCTTTGCCTCCCATTCCATTCTCCTCCTCCTCGCGTTCTAGTGCGGAATCGCCCTTGTTTTTCACAGGCATTGTGCCATTACTTCCTTATTTTGGCTCATTTGAGGATGAAATGAGACAAAGTTCAGTGCGATTTTCAAATAAACAGTCATGCGCACGTAAGCCTTACAAGGGAATGGTAACTGGTCAGGTTGGAGATATGGAATGAGACCTACTGGACCCTAATATGGACCACTAGGGCTTTCGAAATCAGTTTTCAAAAAGTGCCCATTTTGATCTTTGGTCGAGAAAAATCGATAATTAGTTTTGACGATTTTCTACATGAACAGATTTCGTGGCTCTTATTGAGTTCTCGGCGTGCTACGAACATGGCCGCGTAGCGCAGTCGGGTAGGTGCCCTGCTATCAGAATTCTTTGGTTGAGTTCGATACCCTCTATGTGCATTTTTCTTTTGTCTCTTTTTGGCAACATTTTTGAGGTACATCTTTGCTCGGTGAAAATTAAAATCGATTCGAAAACGGTTTTTGCTGCATGGACAAAAGTCGAATTAATCAGTTTCAAAAAATAATAGAGAAAATATCACACCCTTCGCTGTTGTTCCACGTCGATTAGGTACGGCCCTGAAACATTTGGGAGTGAACACTTTCTTCTTCGACGTTTTTGAGTGCTCTATGTCAGCTTTCTAGGGACCTTCCACCTCCGACGTGGATCAGTAGCGAAGGGAGTGACACAGTTCCGAATATTTTGTGAAACTGATAAATGCGACTTTTGTCCATGCAGCAAAAACAGTTTTCGAATCGATTTTCAACTTCACCGAGCAAAGGTGTACCTCAAAAATGTTTCCAAAAAGCGACAAAAGAAAGATGCACATAGCGGGTATCGAACTCAACCCAAAAATTTCTGCTAGCAGGGCACCTACCCGACTGCGCTATGCGGCCATGTTCGTAGCACGCCGAGAACTCAATAAGAGCCACGAAATCTGTTCATGTAGAAAATCGTCAAAACTTATTATCGATTTTTCTCGGTCAAAGATCAAAATGGGCACTTTTTGAAAACTGATTTCGAAAGCCCTAGTGGTCCATATTAGGGTCCAGTAGGCCTCTTTCCATATCTCCAACCTGACCAGTTACCATTCCCTTGTTAGTACGAAAAAAACTGCCATTATCTTGTCTTCAATCCCCGAATATGGATGGTTTCCTTTAGCCCTCAATGCACTCCAATGGAACTCGGGTCTCCCTGGGCAACTATTGCCTCTTTCTCTCTCATCAATTCTGACCCCGTTGGGCTTACGAAATGTCTTTCGATTTACTAACTGCATCTTCCTGTTGCTTATACTTCCGTAACTCAAAGTTAAATGTTAAAGTTGCTTCCACAATCAACGCGATGCTACAGTTCTTATGAGACAACCACGCCAGTTGGGGTACACCGGTAAGGCCCGGTACGGCTCAAAACTTACCTCAAAACAGTGACATCAAAGGACCCTCACTTGGATACGGTCTCTATTCTCAATTGCGTAGGTGGTATTGCACCCGTAGATGCTAAAACCCTCCATTGACCGCCAAATTGCGCAAGCATGCGCACGCGCCTTGTTTAGGGTCGAGTTTAGTACCCTTTCATCGCAACTTCTTTTATTGTGACTCTCCTCAAATCATGCAGTCTCTCACTCCTCAAACCTTCACGAGTATCCTATTGAAATTAATTTTTTTATTTCACTCCCGAGTTCTTTAGACTATTTTTTCGACAATTCATCTCTCATAGAACCTCAAGTCTCTCTTCCTCCTACCACCCTCTCTCCAGTCGCTTTCTTTCCGATGTATCTATTGAGAGACTCTCAAGCGCAACACCATTTCCGTCTCCTCTCTTCCACTGTGCTCTAATACCCCTCTCCCTCCTCCTCCTATTCCTCCTCCTTCTCCTCCTCCTCCTCCTCTTCCTTCCTCGATTCCACTCTCTTCATGCAATGCAACAACTAGGCTCGCGCAATACACTCGTAAAATGGCCAAGGGTTTCTCTCTCTAGAGAGGGAGAGAGATACTACCTCTACCCTCAGCACAAGAAAATTCTTGATGGATAGTCTGCACTGTTTCTTCATATTCTGTCAGCAGACAAATAACGCCAGAGATCCTCTTCTTTTTTCATTGCGATCATGCCTTACCATTGTAGAATCTTCTGTAGTCGTCGACCATGCTCAAGAGGCGCTCGACCAAGGGGGAGAAAAATAACATTAGCAATAAGCGAATCTCCTTCTTCCTCCTTCCCTCCTCGCCTGTTGTTGTTGTTATGAAGTGTCTCGCTCGAGAAGAGAGGCTCGAGGATTCAGGAGACGCTCCTCAAATCAACTCCTCAACGCTCTCTCGCCTCCCTGAATCCCCTCCTCTAACTTTTCTCCCGCCTAGGAGGGCGCCCCTAGTTTGGCTACTTTCGCCTACCTCATTTCTCGCCAAAATAGGGAAAGAAGCGTAGCGAAAAGCCTTGGGGAGGGCGGGCTAAGCCCACTTTCTCACCTACCTCTCACTCTTTCTGGCCGAAAATCAGCCATATTATAACATCTTGAGCATTTTAACATCTCTTTTAACATCTTTCTTTATTTTCACCTGCGACTAAACTTAAAAGGCCTAACCAGAGGGTTCCACCTAGCGTAGTCTTATGACTGTAAAACGTGGATGCACCTCTACCTTTTTCCCAGACAACCCGATTCTGTTCTCTTCCCATTACCGCATATCGTTCTCTCTCGCTAATGAGAGCAATGGAAGGCCTTCAAACGGTTTGCCCCTGCGGCCTTGGGTCACTTCCTTGGAGGTTCACTCTCTTTCTTTACTCCCATCTCTCACCCGTCTGAGAATTGCCTCCAGTTCCAATTGTGGCAGTTGTATTCACGTCATTAGTTGCGCTTTGTTCACTGTCTCTTCGTTTCCTTGTTCTCTAAATGGCTTGGAGCCCTCTTGTCCTCTTGGTTTAGGCATCAACGACGTCCGTTGATGCTCGATTCATTGACAATAAGCAGACGTACAACAATTTGGTTGTCGAATATATGCAATGCGATGAAATGAGCCCCACCCTGAATCCTCCCCGCCCCTCTTCACCCCCAGGCCTCCCCCTTCTCTCTTCCCTCTCTTACGAATTCATGCTTTCCCTCCCTCGTCCTCTCACTTTCTCTCTTGCTTGCGGCAACATTTCTCGAGTTTAAGATCACTTTCCCCGCTTCTCAGAGACCTCAAAAACCGCAAGCGCCGCTCAATCCCCATTTCTTTCAGATGAATTGAAGAAATGTTGCGATTCCCGCTCGTGTCTTCAGTGTTGTCGATTCTGCCACGATGTTCAAACAAACATCTGGTTTTGTTTATCAGTAACGTCTGCGATGAGAATTATTCTCGCACACACCTGTTCGATTATTTTGCCATCATTTCCTTCCATTTCTATAATTTGCCTCGAATTCGTATATAGTTTCCTGTGGAGCTTCATGGAAACTTCAGTGAAGACTAGATGGAAGATTATGGGAAATGATGAGCCTCTCATGATTGCAATTCGCCAATTCGCCTCTACTTCCTCGCCCATTTCCTTCCTATCACTCGCCAATATCTTGCCCGAGGGGGGCATCCGGCGCCCATCTGTCTAATTTCTCCTCCTTTCCATTGAAGAATCTCTTCAATTCCAGAGATCTCTCGGTGACTAGACAGAGTCATAGACTAGGCAAATTGAAAGACATTTAGCTCAATGCCCATCTCCTTCAGCTAATGTGTCTCATGAATGCGTCTCATTCCTTGAATTAGCGAGGCATGAGTGCGTTTCGATTAGCTTTATCCTTAAAATCGCCATTTCTGTCCTAAAAATCCTCATTGATATCCTTAAAATCGACATTCTTGATCACGAAACCATTTCGAAACTACAATCGCGCCTGTAGCTGCGGCTATCATCCCTCTTCTCTCTTATGGAAACAAGATAGAGAAGAAGAGGGATGATACGGCTCTCTCAATCCAGCACACTATCATCCACTCAGTCAGTTGCATAGAGTGTGTTTGAACGGGGGAGGCTGTATTGAAAAGCGATAGAGTGTGCCACGTATGGTGAAGTGAGGATGAAAATGTAACCAACCATACGCTCTGTGTTTGAATCTATTCAAACGCGTTCACGATATTGCTCCATTTCATCATTTTTCGCTCGAAATTTTCCGCCTTTTGCTCGAGAAAAATACGAAAAATACGCGAAAATTAGCAGCAGATGGGCTGTTTTCGTTCATTCTTCCTCTCTTTTTCTCTTTCTCATTTTCGAAATTATGCTTCGTGGGAATGAGATGGCCGTGCGCCACAACAATATGCAGATGGAGAATCTTCTAGCCGTATCATTAGTTTGCGTGGAATGAATGCATGAATGAATTTATTATCAGTGTTGCTGTCAAGGCACTGATCGAGATAGGCATTCTTCATAGTCGATGCTTCACCAGTCGCTTCCGATTGCGTGGCATAGCTCCAACATATTCCATAGATACATGACCTCTCCACTCGTGAAACAGTTACGTGCTACTGAATCAGGTGCGAGCTTGCTCACTATTCTGGTTCAATGCTCTTCGAGCCATTTGTTGATGAGAATTTGGCTGACGAAAGAGCGTTCACAGAAGCTTTGATGACACTTCTCCACTTCGCTCCGTGCCATTCCCTTCCCTGCATGCGTCTCATTTCGCTCCCCTGCCTTCTCTTGAGCCTACTCGTTGATCCTTCTGCCTCCTTTCTTTCTTTCGCGACTTCACTCTCTTCATTTCACATTGCCTCTAGCCGTATCTCATTTGCCAAAGACGAGGCAAGGTGTAGAGGCTCATCACTGATCCTTCTTGCTTCTTACCTCTCCCCATTTCGCCCACTCTCTTCCTCTTCTGCCTGTCATAGAGACCCTCCAGGCTCTTTCGCCTTTTTACCCAGTCTCTCACTTCTTCGGAATGATGATGGATAAGATGACATTGAGAGACTCCTCTCTACTCGCTCGCCTTCCTCTCCATGCCACCTTGCCTCTCACTTCGTCTCATTTGCCAAAGACTTCGCTATCTCCATTTCACCACTCTATTATTCTCTCTGACTGGAGATCCAGAGGTGAAATGGAGAGATTCCTCCCTACCCGCTCGCCTTCCCTCCCCCTCAACCTGTCAGTTGTCGCATCTCCACACACTCGCGAAGACATAGTTCATGTGTTATTGCATGAGGTGCGGAGCTGCTTCCGCCAATGAGTCAGGCTCGTGTTTTCGATGGATCCACGGATCTAACTGATATCTGCTTTTTCACGTTTTTGTGAGAATATCTATTTGCTGCATCATTCATAGTAGACCTTGTTTCGTGTTTTCGATGAATCCTATGAAACAGAACCACGTCAATCATTCGTGACATCCTTACAAGACCTTGTTTGTCTCTGTTAGCCTCGTGATTCACCACTCCTCCTCAGACATTAGCTCATTATCTCCTGTGTGAGAGACACACGCACTTGAGCGAGAGACTCTGAAGCGCCGTGAAAAATACTAAGGCCTCACGCAATCCAATTTGTGGTCATGTGTAGTACTACGTCCCTTCTTCTTCCACTTCTCTCTTGCTTTTCACTGTTATCTAGCTAGACAGAGAAAGATGGAGATTAGGCCAAATGAGGAGCACCAGGCCCTCCATTAAGAGGTATCTTCTCTCTCAAGACGGAATTCAATTGGGAGCGACAGATGCTTGGTGGTACCTTGTTTTTTTTTGGAAGGTGATTTCTGAATTTCCGTTGGGGTCAAGCGCGTTGAATGTTCGTATTATAGGTAGTTACATTTGAAATTTTTTTGTCCAACAGTGTAGATAGAGTTTGAGAGGTCCGTCGTCGTATTGACAATTCGCTTCTCGCATCTACTGTCAGTGCCCCCAAAGTGCTGACGCATCTCACTCTCGATTCTAATTCGATTCTAATCTGTTTCCTTGCCCCTTTTGCACGTGCCGCTCCTCGCATTCCCTGTCTAATCTAAATGGCCATTTTACAATCGTCCGCTCTCGCGAGAGAGAGATAGATTAGTAGTAGCCTTTCAGCGATGCGATGCTCCCTTGCCTCATTCCGCTTCTTTACAATACCGCTAGAAACTCCTCAATATTTTGGTAACACTCAATAGTCAAATAAAATTCAAGAAATTCTCAAAAAGTAAAGATTCCGCCTTTATACTTTTTAATCGCTCCGAAATCTGCTGAGTTTCACATCATCTGTTGAGCAAAACTCGCTTGTCATTCTAGTAATCTCCCTTCCTTTAGTAGCCTTCCTGCTATCCCCTTGTCTCGTTCCATTTCCGTTTAATACCGCAATAAACTCCTCATCATGATTATGCCTGAATCCTTTCTAATCGCTTCGAAATCGGCTGCATTTCACATCATTTGAAACCCGCTCGTCATTCTAGTAATCTCTAAAGTTCGAAATACGGGTCTCTCCATTTCACACACTTTCTCGCCTCTCTAACCGATAAGAGAGTGTGTGGAAAGAAGAGAGCTCTAGTAATCTCCTCCCGTTCTTGAGCCTTCTTGACGGCCTTCTAGTCTCTCAAGGGAGTCGGGCGACGTTTCATTACTTTTTCTCTTTTGATGTTTCATTCCGCCTTTTTTCTCGAATCCACTCCGTTTTCTGCAGGATCCCGTTGCCTGCAAAACAATTTCGAGTGCATTCACCGATAATTTCTCCGTTTTTTGGACTGTTTATTATTGCTCGAGCGGGCAATTTCCTCCAGTGAATAGGAGAATTAGAGAGAATCTCGATAGAGGAGGAGGGAAAACTGACAATTCCCGTCTCCCACTCTCGCCCGCCACCCATAATGTGATTATCGCCGGCCTAGTGAATTCGCGCGCGCGTCTCTTGCATTCATGACGGTCAGAGACAGCTAGAGATCAAGGGGAAGCGAGAGAGTCAGAGAAGCAATAGTGCGGGAGCACATTTTTCGCTGAGCAATGCAACGCAATTGCCTCCTCCCGCCCCTCCATTCATACACACTTTGACCTACTACCTCGCTCCAGTGGCGAGTAAACAACCAATTCACTTCGCGTGAGCGCCTGGCGCCTCGACACACGTTTTGCCTGCATTTTCAAGTGTTGACATTTATCATTTCAGCCAGTCTAGAGGCGACGAATACCTCTAGACAATAAATCACCTGTCGCTCTAGGTTGCATTCGGTTTCTCGCTAGCGGCATTTGAGAGAGAGGTTCGTGTGTCACAGCTGCTTCGAATTCCTCAGATGTATTGATACCTATACAGTATTTATTCCAAATTATCTCGCTTTTCGCATGATAATATAATCGTTACTGGGCAGCCTATTTCGATCAGAATTCTGCTTACGAAACCGCAAGTGGAGCTCATTTACTATGCACGAAGCCCTCAGTCGGTTTCTTCAGCCTTCCTTCCCTCTCTCCTCCTCATGACTCCTATTCTTTTGTTTCGTTTTCCCCTCAAGCTTGACGCCAACAGGGTCCACCAGCTATAGCGCCTTGCCAGGCCCTCCCAAACTCGCCTAATCTATCGCCTATTCTGACTAGCGTTGGAGCGTACCGAATAGAGAGACGCGGGCTCCGCTTTTCGAATGTTGAACGTAAACAGCCTTGTGAGGAGGGCTGGAGCGATATTAGAGTTTTGTTATTTGCAGTTCTCTCCGAAATTCTGTGAAACATATTTACGCTTTTGCAATTTATCTGTCACCTCCCCTCACTGTCATTCTGCCAGCTAGTTGTCGGTGTTTTTGCCACTTCCCACCTATTCTTCACGCCCCTCCATTGCCTATTATCTACCGCCAAATGGCTCCCGTTGCCGAATGCAGTTAACGTAACTGCCTTTGCAACGCTCTCTGTTTATGACCGATTTGGCGGGAAGGGTAACACTTCAGATCAAGTTTGCGGGCGTTGATGGCACGTATTTCTCGTAGTAGATTGCCTCTCATTCTGCACTGCTCTTTTGATCAGACAGACGAGAGAGCTTGCAAAATAAGGAGTGATCCATGCCGAATTGTCATCAGACGACAATGAGGTGGTCAGAAAGAGTCAATCTAGTTTACCTCTCATCGCTTCCTTCTTCTTCCCTGCTTTCGATCGCTGTTTGTTTATTGTTGGCCAACTCGAGCGGGAGTTAGCTCTCAACGCAAGCTGTTTGTGAGCGAGTTAAAGACGTTTTGTTGACTACCTACTTCTCTTTTGATTTTTTTTTACTTCCTTGAGGAAATGTTTCACCCTTGTCAGATCATATACCTGTTTTCTCGTTAGAGTCGTTTTCACACAGTTTTCCAGGGGCGAAAAACAGTGCCATTCACGCTCGCGCGCCTACTCTAACCAATCAAAACTGGCTCGGCGCAATGGCTATACTTCGATACGTCGCGTAAAAGGCGCGGCTATGACACACAAGTGTCAATCTCACTCTTTTACTACTACTACTACTGCCACTACTGCGATAATCTCTCGAATCCCCTCTATCTCTAGTTCCGTATGATCCGATAGATCGCATTGCTTTCGCTGCCTGCCGCCTCTATTTCGAGCGTTTTTCTGCGGTACTCTGTCCGTGAGAGACTGGTGTGAGAAAGGAGGCGCCGTTTGATGTTGTATATCGCGGCACAGGGGATTGTTTACTCGCAACGGCATACGCATACCGACGCCGCGTTGCTCGCCGATTTTCGCACGATCACTCCCGAAGAATCTTCGGGTTTCGCAGTGAGCTACTGAAATGAAACTTAGGACTATTTTCCATCATTAGTTTGTGATTGCCCCGCTGAATTGAATTGCTATTGAGCTACTAAAGTGTATTTCGAAAAGTCTCGTCTGATTTTTTTCTAGAAAACCTGGCAATTTTTTAGTTGATTTCGCTAATATTTTTAAAGAAAATGATTTTTTTTAAATTAAATTATTCGTGTATTCCCCCATATTCATCGTTTCGTCGTTGTTTAACAACACGGTCAGGCGACGAATGAGCAAAACAAGGGCCGCGTGTCTTATCATTATGGGATGATGATGATAACGACTATCAATGGGGAACTGAAAGGAGGGGTCATGGTGGTTGGTATTACTGACGAACTGATATTTGTAATCGATATAGCTTTATTAGGATAGGCTGTCTTACCGTCAAAGATATGCGATTCTGAACACTTGACAATACTGGATGACTAGTCTATTGTATATTCCGATCAGTTTTGGGCGTGGGTTGATCTGATTCATTCCTCGAGGCTATTTCAACTCTCTTGCACCATTGACGCTCTTTCCGACAGTCTCTTCCCTTTCTCATATCATGAATCAACATCCTCTTCCTCTCCTTCGCTTTGGTCTCTCTCTCAAGTAATATGTTTGAGCATGAGCGTTGCCTGTCTCTCTACACTTTTGAGTGTGTTCTGTTCTTTTCGAGCGATATAAGGGCACTGAAGATGCTGGTCGAGTGGATTCTTCTGCGGATAGTTTGAACTTTAAAACCTCATTGCCTTTCATTCATGTTACACCGTTTTGAGAACTGCTTTTAATAATAGATGTAGATTCCCGCATTATCGATATCCAACATTTTCACAACAAATAAGTAGATCATTCACTACACCTCCCAATGATCCCTACTCCTCTTATTAAAGTAACGCTTATCAGCAGCGCGGTATTCACCAGTATTCAGTTTTTATCCCTCTTAGTCAGCATCGGTTTGGCTTTGAATTGCATCTTTTTTTAATTCTCGAAGTTTCGCTGTGATCTTTTCACAAGAGCCTTTTAGTCTAAAGGAACGCCGAAATCGAAACAACTCTCGTCCCTCCTCGTTTTTTCCCGAGATGTTTGCGTTCTCAGTTACAACCCTTCGCTTTCTGTGTGTATCGTCGCTCGGCAGTTAGTTTGGCTCGTTTTACTAGGCACTTGAATCGAGAAATGGCCGCGTAGTCAAACGCGAGTTCCCCTTACTACGAGCGATTTCTGACCATTATCTGCGCTCTTTAATCCTCTTATCGGATCGAACTAACAAACTTGCGTTCAACCGAGCGTAAAAGCACAAGCAGCATTTGATTCTGCTTGATGCAAATCGGTTTCGACAGCCAAAGATGAGTACTGTTCAAAGTACGGTCCACTCTTCATTTCCGACACACTCTCTAGCTTCGCTGACTTCTGATAGAGCGCGTGAAATGAATAGGCGACCCGTATTTTGGACTCGACGTTGAGTAATCGCTGTGGAATCTCTTGAGAATATGATGGCCCTTGACTTCCGTTTGCAGATCGGCTTATTGGATGTCAGAAACGTACCGAAATCGCGGGGAAAACACATATCCCGGTACTTGAACAACGTTTGTTGCGCGGATTAGAGGATGTCAGTATAAAATCTCGAGATCCACTGGATGATTCAGTTTTTGCCTCTTGTCCTTAACTTTCACCACATAAAGAGTGCGAAATCCCGTGGTCTGACTCCCTCAATTTCCTATGGTCTCTCTCTTCTCTGACCGATAAGAGAGCATTGCGAAACGAGAGAAGCGGACAATAGTGCGAAATCTTCTTTGTTCTCGAGTCCAAGAAAGACGTAAACATTGCGTTATTTTTCACTCATTTTAGGGGTCGTCTGGGGGCAAAGTGTTGTTTTTTCGCCCCGCTCATTTTCCTTTGTTTCCAGCGGATCCTTGGGCAAGTATCTCTCCATTTGACACAATCTCTCACTCAGTCCCTCATTGTTAGACATCATGCCAAATCAGGAGAACGCCCCTACAACCAAACACTAGTACGTCGTGTCACAAAAACATTATTTTACAGCCCCCGTAGTATTGTTTCTCATCCCTCCCTTCCTACGCCCCTTTCTCTTCCCTGAATTCTTCTGATGCGCCCACTCTCCAGAAACTGCTCTGTTTTTCTCGTTGCGCGATAACTTTTCCGCTTTGTTCTTGGTTCCCAATCTCGTGCGTTATTTATTCATTATTGTGAGTAATTTATTCACTGTTTTGCAGTCACTCGCTCTCGAACCCCGTGGTAGCAGAAGCTCAGAACAATGACCGAGAAGACTTTCGTAAGATTTATTTATTAATTTAAATATTAAAAATAATTAAAAATAGCCGCGCGCACCACCGAAATTAGCCGGGCATGATGGAATTTGCATGCTTTGTTGCACCCTGATGTTTTAGTAAGGATTGGAGTGGACAAACGAGGAGAATAAGAAGAAATCGCTTCCGTACTTTACCGGGCCAAAGCTTGCGCTGCGAAAAAATGAAAAAAAATTAGAGATGCTCCTGTGCGCCTGTTTTCCTGTTGCTTCCTAATGTAACTACGTGCAATCTCAGCAATTATTCACACTGCGATCATGCTAAAATGAAGAACAATCCTGCTGCTCACCCCATGAAATGACCCTAAATCTTTTTTCTTCGAACCATTGGACGTTGGGGATGGATGGAGATGAGGAGTGTAATAGGCTATGCCCGAGTATACACTCGTTATCAATAAAAAGACGATTACCAGTTTTTCAAACTAGTCCCCCATTTCTCATTGTTTCCCATTCTACTCTCGAGGCGACGACAGATGACAGACGCCAGCTGTGAATGTTGTGAGAGTGTCGTGTGCCTGTGAAGTGGTGTCGCTTTTCTCCAGCCGGTCTGCGCTCTTTAATCCTCTTATCGGATCGAACTAACAAACTTGCGTTCAACCGAGCGTAAAAGTAGTGCTTGAAATGCTGCTTGATGCAAATCGGTTTCGACAGTTCCCGATGAGGTCGAAATACGTCTCTTCTTTCCTCACAATCCCCCTCCTCTCTGGCCGATGATAGAACACGTGACATAAAGAGACGTTTACCCGTATTTTGAGCTCGACGTTGAGTAATCGTTGCGGAATCTCTTGAGAATATGATGGCCCTTGACTTCCGTTTGCAGATCGGCTTATTGGATGTCAGAAATGCACCGAAATCGAGTGGGAAAACACATATCCCGGTACTTGAACAACGTTTGTTGCGCGGATTAGAGGATGTCAGTATAAAATCTCGAGATCCACTGGATGATTCAGTTTTTGCCTCTTGTCCTTAACTTTCACCACATAAAGAGTGCGAAATCCCGAGGAATGGTCTGACTCCCCCAATTTCCTATGATCTCTCGCTTCTCTAACCGGCCAGAGAGCATTGCGAAACGAGAGAGTCGACCGATAGTGCGAAATCCTTTGTTCTCGAGTCCAAGAAAGACGTAAACAGCGCGTTATTTTCCACTCATTTTAGGGGTCGTCTGGGGGCAAAGTGTTGTTTTTTCTCCTCCACTCATTTTCCTTTGTTTCCATCGGATCCTTGGGCAACTATCTCTCCATTTTTCACGGTCTCTCACTCAGTCCCTCCTTGTTAGACACATGCCAAATCAGGAGAACGCCCAAACACGACACTAGTACGTCGTGTCACAAAAACATTATTTTACAGCCCCCCGTAGTATTGTTTCTCATCTTCCCTTCCTACGCCCCTTCCTCTTCCCTGAATTCTTCTGATGCGCCCACTCTCCAGAAACTGCTCTGTTTTTCTCGTTGCGCGATCAATTTTCCGCTTTGTTCTTGGTTCCCAATCTCGTGCGTTATTTATTCATTATTGTGAGTAATTTATTCACTGTTTTGCAGTCACTCGCTCTCGAACCCCGTGGTAGCAGAAGCTCAGAACAATGACCGAGAAGACTTTCGTAAGATTTATTTATTAATTTAAATATTAAAAATAATTAAAAATAGCCGCGCGCACCACCGAAATTAGCCGGGCATGATGGAATTTGCATGCTTTGTTGCACCCTGATGTTTTAGTAAGGATTGGAGTGGACAAACGAGGAGAATAAGAAGAAATCGCTTCCGTACTTTACCGGGCCAAAGCTTGCGCTGCGAAAAAATGAAAAAAAATTAGAGATGCTCCTGTGCGCCTGTTTTCCTGTTGCTTCCTAATGTAACTACGTGCAATCTCAGCAATTATTCACACTGCGATCATGCTAAAATGAAGAACAATCCTGCTGCTCACCCCATGAAATGACCCTAAATCTTTTTTCTTCGAACCATTGGACGTTGGGGATGGATGGAGATGAGGAGTGTAATAGGCTATGCCCGAGTATACACTCGTTATCAATAAAAAGACGATTACCAGTTTTTCAAACTAGTCCCCCATTTCTCATTGTTTCCCATTCTACTCTCGAGGCGACGACAGATGACAGACGCCAGCTGTGAATGTTGTGAGAGTGTCGTGTGCCTGTGAAGTGGTGTCGCTTTTCTCCAGCCGGGTGCTGAAATCGGCTCCTTCTCGACAACAAATCACGGCGAAACTGCTCTAATCGCTCTGCAATTCGCATCAACATGGTTCGGCAGCTCCCAAACTTCTATCACATGAATTGTGATTTGTGTGAGTAATCCTCCGAAATGTTTGACTCTGAAAGAGCATAGACCTACTCGACTATTCCTGGAACGCCCCTAATAACTATACCCAATCGCAACACCTCCCCGCCTGAATGTGACACATTCACAACAAAAGGGTGTCGCATGCCAATTCAGCTCAAAAGCAATAGATGGATGGGGCCAGGGCCTCCTCTTCTGTCTCCCCCTGCCTGCGTTTTTTCCCCAGTGTAGGCTCCGCCCCTCCGGAGAGGACTCCCTCTCTTGATTTCGGCGCGCCCAGTCCTCCTCAAGCCTGCTGCTGCCTACTCTCCAGTCGTCCGCTCGTCCGCTCGTAATCTGGCGCCCCGGGAAACCGCCGCGTTGCCGCCGCGACCTCCGTCCGCGCGCGCCACGGGAGTCACCTGGCGCATCGCAAAGGCGCCGCCGGAGCCGGCGCCAGAGCCGGAATCGGCGTCCGGATCCGGCATCCGCGAAATAGACGTCCTGCCGATGCCCTCCACATGGCACTACGCCAAGTATATCGTAAGACCAGATCCCTGAAGGGATATTCAAGATAGCCTAGACCGTTTGAATTGCACGCTCTTGCTATACTAATTCGATGAAAGTGTCTCCGGGGCAGCGGAGCCTTAGTGTGTTTTGCAATCTCGTGGTGTGGTTCGACAACGCTTGCCTGGTGGTGCGTGTGGTGCGCAGTGAACGACGACGATTGGTAAATCGCGGAATCCGCCTCACCACGATAATTTCAGAACATCCCCTATCGCAGCAAGCTCACGGAGAGCATCGAGCCCGGACAGACGCTCATTATCCGCGGCAAGACCATCGATGAGAGCAAGAGGTACCTATTTTTCGGATTTTGCAAAACCCGGCTTTCGCATTTGACGGCTCGCTGTAAATGACGGCCCCATTGCAGATTCAACATCAACCTGCACAAGGATACGCCCGATTTCTCGGGTAATGACGTGCCCCTTCATGTGTCCGTCAGATTCGATGAGGGAAAGGTGAGGGTTTATATTATTTTTGAAAACGAGAAACGCCAACCGGATCGATCTCATACATTCATGTTCAATTTTATGATTTGGCTGAAACATAAGATGACATGCAATTCAAATGGAAATGTGTCAATCAGATTCAATGGGGGAAATGTAAATGTTTTATTAGACACGGTCAACAAGAACAGAATCGATCTTATTCAACCCTCTGCCATTTTATGCTTTGATTGAAACATAACGATTTTTATGGAAATAAACCAACAAGGAACCGATTCTGATGAATTGAATATCAACCAAGGGCTCTGACGTCCCGTCCCGGAATAGATTAGGCGCCAGGCCTTGGCTCAAAATTGGTCTTTCGCATTCGACGATCTCTCGAAAGCATGCAATTGTGTCGCCCTTTTCGCTCCGGGTTCTTTGTTCTTCGCCGCGTTTGATCATCGTGTGGGCTTGTGCTGACGCATTTTTAGATGATTGACCCGGTTCCGGTGTTTTCCGATGATTGACCCGGTTCCGGTGTTGTTCGACCCAAAGGTGTTGCGCGCAATCCCGTGCCCCTTGATCCCTGCCTAAGCAAACGGAAGTGTAGACACAAATTTCCGCCCCGAGAGGACCCCTGATAGTGTGTCTTTTTCACTCCGAGAAAATGTGAAATCGACACCCGCCATCGAGGGGGCTCGAGGGGTTAGAGGAGATTCTTGAGAGGGCTGAGAACCCCCACATCAGCTAAAGGGAAGGGCAATTGAGTCATCAGAATGATGCGAATCGTAAAATCGAAAACGCCCATGAAAAATAAGGTCCTTCTGAAGGGCTTGACCTGCTATTTTGAGATGGCAAGTGCTAGTTCACGTTCAAAAAACCCTTGAATATTCATAGTGTGAGATGTTCTAAACTAGTCAAACAAAAATAGGTTCTTCAATGCACTCCCATTCTCATATAATAGTAATGGCCCTCACACTTGTTATGGTATGGGACTACTAGAGGCGTTCCTTTGTTCTCTGCGACCAACAAAGGGAGAAAATTCCTAGACAATTCAGTAGGAAATTACGAGAACGACGCTCGCGGGGGCATTTTTTCCCTCGACCGAGACCAAAACACTCAACGTGATGGGACGAGTAATGGTCTGCGCTCTCCATGGTCTCTCTGGGGTCAAACGGAAAGAGGTCGAATGCCGAGAACTGAAAACCGAATGGCCACCAAGGTATGCTTTTCGTCCTGATGAATTTCCCGGAACAGCGTTTCTTCCCTTAGTTTACGTTCCTTTCGTCTGCATCCAATTCCGGGTTCATCCCTTCCTTCTTCCTAATCCCCCTGTGCAGAAACAGCAGCATGCCATAGAAATATGTCTCAAGGACAGACAAAATGACAATTCGAAATTGATGACGTCAAATCTTTCCAGCTCGTCTTTAACACGTTCGCCAAGGGCGCCTGGGGCAAGGAGGAGCGCCAGAAGCTTCCGATCAAGAAGGTTCGAATTTTTGAATTTCGCGCCGAATATTTCCTACTTTTAAAAGTCTCTACACGAAATGACCAAGTTTTTGATATTTCTGAAAATATTGGCGCGAGATTTAAATTCGAATTGTTGCAGGGAGACAGCTTCGACTGCCGCATCCGCGCGCACGACAGCAAGTTCACCATCTCCTTCAATCGCGTGAGTTTTATTTTCGAGACATCTGTAAATTTATGGCATCTACATCAAGCGAATTGATTGCCTTAGGAACTACCGGTTAGACAGACTACCATGCCCTAATGTCCCATGCGTAGGATATTATGATGTTATTAGAGTACTACTAGTTACTAGATATACGAGTAGGACCTTTATCGTAACTGCAGTCTTGCTTGACAAAATTAGGCGACCACTTCCCCTACTTTTCCATTCTTACGGTTCTCCATCTTTGTTTTCATTCCGCAGCATCCGCTGCATTTTGACATTTACTGTCAATAGCCGCCCACTTACTTACTTAGCTCCCGGTTACAGCCGGGATTCCGGAACCGTTTTTATGCTTTAACCGGGATTCGGGAACTGTAATTTCAGCTATTTTTAAGCTCTGCAGTCTCACTACTTACATATCCTCCAAATGTAAAAAGAATTCCGGAACCGTTACTTTTGGTCCTACCGGGATTCCGGAACCGTCATTTCTGCTTTTTAAAGCGCTTAAAAACGCTGCAGCCCGCTTCACAATGAGCAATAGGCAATGCATACGAAATCGGCACATCTAGTGGTTTGGTTGCGAATCCACTCGAGTATTCACAAGCACATCAAACGAGATTGAGTTGAATCAACACGAAGCGGGTGCAAAGCCCAGTGTCAAAACAGATTTACAGACAGATTTATTGCACAGAGTCTGCTAAATAATATCCTTCTATAAGTTCCTACTTCCTCAATCGGGCTAGTACAGTCAAGTTGTAATGACTGCCAAAACAGTCGTTATTAATAGGACCGGAAGGCCTCCTTGATATGAAAATAACCACCCGCTGACCGGATAACTCTAGCCCATTCATTCATATCTAGCTGTCCAGCTTGCGGGGAGAAAACAAAGACAAATGGGCTCTCCATCTTTTCTTGAAGTCAATTGGCCGAGGGAGTTTAGCTGGAAGGGGAAACGAGGCATCTCATCCCCCCTTGGATGGGGTCCCATATCTCAAGTTGAGGCGAGCCCCATTGCCCGGGGCAATTGACCCGAAAAAAATCCGTGGTGCGCCTCGTGGTGCAGAGGGTGCATCGGAGCGGACGACATTTCCCAAATTGCAGAAGGAGGTGAAGGTCTTCGAGCACCGCATCCCGCTGCAGCACGTCACCCATCTGTCGATCGACGG
>LS488748.1:0-23936 GCA_900490705.1 Pristionchus arcanus | reverse complement strand
GAGACCGCGCTCTCCTCAGTGGAGGAGAGCAAAATGGGAGGGAGAGAAAAGTGGAATAGGGGGAGACCCCCCCAACTGCAGAAGCGCCACATTTTCTTACAGTGCTTGCCCACCTCATCCAACCTCGCTCGATCATCAAAATCTCAACAACAATCCTGATGGGACAGCAATTCGACGAGCTAGGAGTGCCTCTTCCGCTCAGTTACAATCCTAGTAAGCCTGAATTTCGCGGAATACTCTAGAGCAAGACACACCCTCATAAATCACGAATAATTCACCCGTAAAGCCCTTATTTATAGGCATGGTTACTCGTTCCTTGGACGTCCATTCCTTCTACTCTCGCGCTTGGAATCTTATAGCCGAAGGAGTTACGAGACTGATGTTCTCTGGGCCGAGAAGCTATGTCGGTGCTGTATTCAAGAAGAAATTCGGCGATGACTACCCGAGTTTGATGGTAAGCTTTCTGTCACAGCTTTTTGCCACCTTAACTCATGCCTTTCTAATCCTGTCCAATACTTGTGCAACTGCACATCAAATTTTATGAAGCGAGATTAGATCATGAAAGATAATTCCAGGAAATATCGTCCAACGTCGCGTACGTCTTCACTAACACTGAACCACTGATTGATTTCGCCACTCCCACTCTTTCTAGAGTGATTCCGATCGGAGGATTGGGTGCAAAGGAACCGAAGGAGTTGGATGAGGTATTGCTTGTTCAGTTCAATTCAATTCAATAGTACTAAATAAAAAATTCAAATTGATAGATAAAAAATATAATGCTGACTATTTCAGTACTGGACTTCAATCATGACTCGTCGTCCGAAAGTTGTTCTGATTTCATTCGGATCACTAGCCAAGAGTTTTCTTCTAGCTCCCGCAGTCAAGGAGGGTCTACTCAAGGTACGAAATAGTAGAAATTGAGCTTTAAAATCAGGGTTATTGAGGTTGCATCGGCCTTCCCTTCCGTCACTTTTATCTGGAAGTATGAGAAGAAAGACGATTTCGCACTCGGAGATGCGGCGAAAATTGATAATCTTGTACTGACGGATTGGATGCCTCAGAACGACCTACTCAGTGAGTTTTCGACAAAGATCAAAGATCAAATATCATGTATTATTCAGATCACCCAAATCTCGCTGTATTCATCACTCACGGAGGCATGGGATCTGTGCAGGAATTAGCGTTGAGAGGAAAACCTGGTACGATAACCGAAATCTTTATCATAAATGATAAGGAATAAATTATTTCAGCAATTCTCATTCCAATCTTCGGAGATCAACCGAGAAACGCTGCTATGATCGAGCACAATAAGCTGGGCAAGGTTGTTTAGATGCCGCAATTTGTTTTAAATTTATGATTTTCTCAGGTTTTGAGCAAGCTTGAAGTCGGCAATCACGAGAAAATCATTGCTCTGCTACAAGAGCTGATGGAAAATTCAGAGTGAGTTTCAAACATGGTGCAAGTACAAAGTGATCTCCGAATTATCGATGGATAGAGCGAATTTAGCCACAGTAATTTAAAATGCATTTCAGATACGCTGACAACTCTAAACGAGTAGCTCGAATGCTCGCTAAGAAGCCATTCTCCTCCAAGGAGAAACTTCTCAAATATGTGGACTTCGCAGCTGAATTTGGTTAGAATTTTTATATAATTTATATAACAAATGAATTATCGAGCGGCATCGATTCTTTTTTTAGGTCCCTCATCAGCTCTTCGCCCTCAATCTCAAGACATGTCTTTCATCGAGTACCACAATCTGGATATTATCCTTGTCGGAGCTGTTATTTTTATTGTAATTCTGTACTCCTCAGTGAAATTTGTATGTAATTTTGTGTCAAGAGGGATCTTTACTAAAATTAAGAACGACTAGGTCTATAGTGTGAATTTGTTATGAAATGATCATAAAAATATGTGAAACTATTATGTATAAATAACATAAAACAATGAAAATAATTTTTTTATATTCGAAGCAGTTTTTTTATTTATTTTTTTTGGGTGGGTACAGTGCGTACCCAAAATTGTTCGAACATTATTTATCAACGGTTTTGTTCGTGATCTCTGCCCACAACTCTAGCATGCAATTCTTATCAGTGAACCTCAGAGACAAATCGACAAAATAATTGTGGCAACACGCGTTGCTCTTTTCTCATTCAACGCAATTGTGATAGCTCTGCAAACCAAAACTTCATCTGCCTCTTCCGGGTTAATAAGTTCGCCTTACAACGCGGCACCTTCCCAGCACCTTCTATTTCTCAGTTTATGCGTGAAGTTGCTATGAACATTTACATTTTATTTTCATCTATTCCGTCTGTCGCTTTCCTTCTTCCTCGTTTTCGTTTCTACTACCTTTTCCTAGTTTATGTCCCATGCAATTATGTGCGCTGTCTGTAGCAAGTAGTACCCCAAGATCGTTCCACCCTCTGCACTCCCAAATCATCATCGTCCTGTTTTCTTCCTGTTTGACGTTGTCATTTTAATTTTATCTCGTGCTCGTCCCAAAACTTACTAATTTCACCTTGATGAACGTTGTCTCTCTCTTTTTTTCAGATGAGAATATTCTCTCAGTTACTCGTAAACTTTTGAGACGTTATCGCTATTCTTGCAGATGCGGATATTCATTCTCTTACTCGTTTTGCTGATTTCGTCTAACGCTTACAAAATACTCGTCTACAACTTGAAATTCGGCCATTCACACAGTAATTATCTCGGAAATGTCGCGGATCTGCTTGTGGACGCGGGACATGACGTGGTAAGCTTAAAATTGGAATACAAAAAGTCTCATTAATTTAGACTTCTCTCATTCCCGAGATAGCATCTGAGCTCAAGGACGGCACCACCAAATCCAAGGTGGTGAGAGTTTCAGCGAATGCTGAGGCGGAAGCACTGCATAAACAATTTGGAACTGGTTAGAATAGTTATTTCTAGAATATGCATATGCGTTAATTTCAGGCGATATGGATTTCTTCCAGTTCTCTGAGCTAAGCCCGTTGATGCCACTTTTCGTGAGTAATATAAAATATATTTTACCTTTACAAGATAAATCATAATTTAGATGAGTTCAAATGTTGGGTACATGTTCGCAAGGCAGTGCGAGGCAACGCTCGATTCAGGTGAAATTGAGAAACTCCAGGTAAATTTACATACTCAATTCTAAATTCTGAAAGTATTCAAATATAGTAAATTTCGCATTTTCAGAAGGAGAAATTCGATGTCTACATCGTTGAATCCTTTGACTCCTGCGGAATGAGCAAGTATTTATAAGTTGGTAGAAGGGTCACACAAAATCAGATCATAAATCAATAAAAAAATATAAGAATCGAAATCATAAATCAATAAAAAATATGTGAATCGTTTGTGTAGGATATTGAGATCAATTTCAAATGAAAGGCTAAATTACATGATCATTTTTGACTGACCTTCTTTATTTTAGTGCCCACCTTATCAAGCCACGTGCTGTCATCATGACCTCAACAATGTTGCTGCTTGGAGAGCACTTTGATGAACTAGGCGTTCCGCTCACGCTCAGTTATAATCCTAGTGAGTTCAAAAATATCAAAAATATGGTTGAAGTTTGGTTGAATCAAAGTCTATGAGAAACACTATGTATACTTATTGAATAGCAGAGATTTTCGCAGGTGCGCGCCTTGAATAAAGAGATGATTTTCTTATGACATGCATTGTAGCTATAATCCTAGTGAGCCCAAAATTGCTTCAACCTGATTGGATCAAAATCCAAGGCAAATACTTTACTTATAGTGCATTGAAGGCGCACTAACCCGCGAACTCGACGTTCACTCTATCACCTCCCGTGCCTGGAATATCTTCTCTGAGCTGCTAACGAGAGTAATGTTCTCCGGCCCGAGAAACCAAGTGGATGCAGTGTTCAGAAGTCGTTTCGGAGAAGATTTTCCGACTTTGAAGGTACGTTGTATGATTTTTTGACGCACTGAAAATAAGATACATTTTCAGGAAATATCATCCAATGTCGCGTACGTCTTCACTAACACCGAGCCGCTGATCGATTTTGCTACTCCGACAATTTCTCGAGTAATCGAGATCGGCGGATTGGGCGCGAAGGAACCGAAAGAGTTGGATGAAGTAAACAAGAATATAATATTTTTAAATCATATAAAATACTTAATATTCATATCACTACATCTCAGATGTGTAATCACTAAGCACTAAGTAAAAATAACTGGAATATTTCAGTACTGGACATCCATCATGACTCGCCGGCCGAAAGTCGTCTTGATATCATTTGGATCAATGGCAAAGAGTCACTTACTAGCACCATCCATCAAAGAAAGAATATTGAAGGTTGAGCATCAAGACATCAAGTAATTTTATATGAAATAAATGTTCAGGTTGTATCTGCTTTCCCCTCAGTAACCTTCATCTGGAAGTATGAGAAGAAGGACGAATTCGCACTAGGAGATGCTTCAAAAATTGAAAATCTGATTCTGACTAAGTGGATGCCTCAGAATGATCTGCTCAGTGAGTTCATGAGAAAGATCAAAGATCAAAGATCATTTTAGACCACCCAAATCTCGCTGTCTTCATCACTCACGGAGGCATGGGATCCGTGCAAGAGCTCACGCTGAGAGGAAAACCAGGTATACCGATTCTGAAGGAGATGATTTCAAATCGATATCGTTTAGCAATTCTCGTCCCGATCTTTGGTGATCAACCAAGAAATGCTGCTATGATCGAGCACAACAAGTTAGGCAAGGTAGGTAGATCACCGATTCTGAAAAACGTAATCTGCATGTTCAGGTTCTGAGCAAGCGCGAGATTGGCGATCATGAGAAAGTAATCGCGCTGCTGAAGGAACTGATGGAGAATCCGATGTGAATTTTTCTTTTGTTCTTTATATTTTCGAATTGATCAGGTACGCTGAAAACGCGAAACGAGTAGCTCAAATGCTTGCGAAGAAGCCATTCTCCTCCAAGGAGAAACTGTTGAAATATGTGGAGTTCGCAGCTGAATTTGGTAAGTTTCTTTAGGGTAAATTTCGGTTAGTGAATGGAATTTTTAAGGACCCTCCGCAGCCCTCCGCCCTCAATCTATAGACATGTCGTTCAGCGAGTATCACAATCTGGACATCGTACTTGTCACATTTATTATTTCTATCGTCATTGTCTTCGTAACCATTAGGACGATTTGCAATGTGCTCAAGCGATTGAGAAAAGTTAAGAAAGACTAATGGTATGGTTATTGATCGTATTATTAGTGAGCGAGTCGATAAATATATTCTTTGATACAAAGAGTAAACGAATATGACTGAGTATCTGAGTCGAGTAAAATAACGTTGGCACTAGCGAAAAATGGAATAGTAGTACGCACCCAGTGTAGCACAGCGGCAAGTGATTTAGTGATCTCAATCATTATCTGCCATTCGCAAACGGATCAGCGGTACAAATAAACACAATAAAAAAACGATTTTTTACGATATTGATTCACCAAAATAATTTTTTCATATATTTCAATTGCATCTGCACAAGCGTGGGAATTTTTCCGCGTTTATAACTCGCTTTCCTTCAAACGCCCAACCATTTCTTCAACAATGAATCGAAGTAAGTACAGTTTTTTTTTACATTTCGAACCAGATTATTTCAGTCAAGCTGCTATTTCAAATAGCATCCCTGCTCTTGATGATGACTACCTCTGAAGGCTCGGTAAGACATTACCAAAGACAAATACAAGACGCAACTTTCTCTTATAGGACGCTTGTCAATGGTTTGGAACTGCTTGGTTTTGTGATCCTGATGACTGCCCGGCCCATATGGTGGAAATTACGCGCATCAAGAATGGCGGATCGACCGAATTTGACTTTGGATCCGCGTGCGTCTTTATTCAACTGTGCAAATGATTTCTGTTAAATTTGCCTGATTGTTTGAGTCTAAACTCATCATTCATATTGCAAAATAGGCCGTTCGCAAGGATATCAAGAAGGTTTGCTTTATCGAAAGATCCATCGAAATTCCTCGAACACATCTTTCAAAATTGCGAAAGATCAATCGAAATTAGATGGGGCTCTCCAGTGTGTGGGATTGTTTGTTTCCGATAAATCAATATGTTTTCAGCACTGTTTTAAGTATGCCGAGGCGGCGAACGACGCTTTCAAGGAGTGCCCCACGGGAACCGTTGAATTATACTTCGACAATGCCGAGTGCGCATTTGAATATTTCGGTGTGCAAAATCTGGGAAACAAATGGGAACAATTCTAAACATTACAAAATTAGAACACAAATTATGTCAAGAACATTTGGGTGATCTTGCGAATAGCTCTGCGAGACAACAAAGATCAAATCAATTCAATATTTATTTCATTTAAATTTTTTTTAGATAATGGCATTCAGATCAAGCAATGGAATACCCACTTGCTGCGAGGAAGGAACAATCGCATACTAGTGATATTTTTGCATTTATTGCAAAAAGTCACCGAATAAATAAATGAATCTAATGATCCGTTAAGTTACATCTCTAATTTATTGCATTCGCACAGCTTTTCAAGATTTTTAAAAAAATATTTTAATAGAGGAATTTTTCAGGAAATGGATGGAACGGAATTTTTTGATACGCGTTTCTTGCAAATGCCCCTTGTAATCTTTTTCCCCGTTCATAATCTAAATGGTTCTCATGCAACGACGCCTCATCCCACCGCTTCTCATTCCTTTCTCGCACCTCTCTTCATTCTAGCGAGCTATTAACTGCCGTATGGCCTGCTAAAGGTCGATCAGAGGAGTGTCTCTCGATTATTATGCGCCTAGTGTGACATCGAAATGGCCAATAACTGGTAGACGGCGAAATAAAGTGGGTCGGGAGGGAGGAGGCGGGTCGATTGTAGAGTGCGCAATACGGGTCGCCGTCTCTTCATTTCACACACCTCTCTGACCGGTGAGAGAGCACGTGAAATGAAGAGACGGTGACCCGTATTGCGCACTCTACTCGATTGGCATCATTACGAGTTGCAATTACAACTGCGCGATTGTGTACGCGTCGTGATGTCTGTTCGACTGCATTGGAACGGTATTTCCAATGATGAAAGGCATTTCATCAGCGTGCAAATAACCACAAATCATACTTAATGTTTCGCAGACAATATTGAAAATACTCAGAACTTCCTGGTGCTGGAAACGAGCTTTGACATGAAAGAAAACAGTTTTCTAAACTATCAAGGGCAATTCTCAACGGTGAGCTTATGAGGAGAGTTTCCCCCAGGAAGGTCGCTCGGATTTGGATCGGGTGTAAATCAACACTGCTATTTCCTCAAACGAGTGAGAGTCACGAGGCCGTTCGTTGACTTCCGCTCAGGAAATTTTTCTCAAGTATGGACGCACTATTTTGCGGAAACATGGAGACTATAGCTTGAAATACGGACATCCATCTCTTCATTTTCCACACACTCTTGCCCACTCTAGAGTGTGGAAGAAGAAAAGCTCTGAGTTTGGCCAAACAGAAACAACGCAACCCCTGATCTTTGTGAAATTTGTGCAACGCCTATTGCTTGGTTCTTGCCCCGAATCATAACTACCAACCATATTCGATCATTACTCCCACCTCCCCTATAAGTGTCTCCTTTATGCGGTGCTCATAATTTCGATTATCGGTCAATTAGGTGCTACACCCCCCGACAATGTCGGTAACAATGTCGAAACGTTTTTACCACACTCCCGACGTTCCTATAAAGGACGAGAACACGAGATCTGACCTGAGGAACTCTCGGGCTACTGTATCCTTGGAATCGTTTCTACTCTATCCGTTCTCATTAGCTATCTCACTTGCCGGGCGGAATTACACAACCATTCAAGTAGAGTGCGCAATATGGATCGGTGTCTCTTCATTTCGTATGCTATCTAACCGGCCAGAGAGATGATAGAGAGTGCAGAATGGATAGACCCGTTTCGCTTGGAGGGCACAGGGGAAGTGCGCCCTCCAAGCGTTATCTCTCGCTGCGCTGATTGATGAATAGGCACCCAATTCCATGGTCATCCTTATAATTACAACAATTGGCTTGGGGGATTTTCTCGTCCTTGCCGGATCGTTCTGCCCTTCACTCTTCCCCACTGCTGGCAGTTCCAGAGCATTTAGTCGAGAGCTGGTACACGGGCAATGAGCGCTTGTGTTATTCCAAGTCTGTGATTGCGCTCCCGCCTATCTAGCTCGATTAGCTTATCCAGGCAAAGTCGCTATAGAGTGCCCGACTTTCGCTTTCATTCGCGGTCTCTCTTCATGCATGTGTCTGTTTTATGCGTTATTGTTTTATTTTATAAAAGAATATTTAAGGATGGGCCGAGACTCTTCCTTCGCCAGCTACGAACAGGAGGAGCGATGGTACAGAGGCGCGACGGTGATCGGGGCAGGTAAAATTTTTCTTTCGACCTTTGGCGAGCTTCATTTCAGTCTATTTTAATCGTTTAACTGAAGACAATCATGCATGTTACAAGGTGACGTGCATTCAGAAAGAGCTGCATTTTAAATCAGATCTCAATTTTAATTACTAATCAGGGATGTTCTGTATGAATGCAGGAATACCTGCCACCAGGGTGATATTTTGCTCCATCAAGAACCAAATGAGTTTCAGCGCTAAAATATCTCAAGGAGCAAAGCAAGTAAACGATTTACTTCAGAACATTCCGTGACAAAAATATATTGTACATATTTTGCGACTCGGAATTCGATGATTCCGATATTTAAATATATTCATCCAGGCATCTCCGCTCTCGCCCTCTTCACCGCTGCAGTAGTCCTTCCTCTACTCGTTGCCCATCTAGGCACGAGCACGGCGAATCTACAGGTTTGTCTATTTGTGTGTAACAATAGTATTTGAACATGGGTAATTAAACCCATTCAAATTAAACCCACTTGGGTAATTAAACATTAAAAAAATAAAAAGTAAAAAAAATTGCTGATGTTATTTCAGGAAGAGCTGGACTTCTGCACATCGACCTCGCACAATTTGTGGGATCAACTGGAGCAGGTTGGAATCATTTATTATTTTATTTGAAAATCATAGATCAATTGTATCAACTAAAGTGATTATTACTGTCTAACCGATTATTCACCCGTTTTGCAACATCACTTGTCTCTAACTGATTACGCTCGAACAAAGAAGCGAATAGCGACTAGGCGAAAGACCTTGGGGCGCGAGATCAATCATAAAATGATTAAGCGGAACCGCTGTTTCGATTATTACGGCTCGAGGTCGAGAAACGAGGTAGACTAGGTGATGGCCGTGAACGATTTCTCATTGAATAAAAAATTAAAACAATAAAAACAAAAGTAAATAATAAATTTTAACACAATCTGCAGCTCGAAGACCGTACTGGACACGAGTCATCGCTCAGACGACAGAATTATCTCGTGAAGAAGGTATTTTCGAAAATTTCTAAGTAGCAGTGAAAACACCCATTTATTTCAGTCAACCCGCACCTCCATCGTTCCTGAGATCTCCAGTCGCGACAAGCGAAGTGGTAGGTTGTCTCAAATTTGATGATCAAGGCCTCGCAGCATGCATCTTATCTGTTTTAGCCGTTTTTTTACGTGGTCAAAATAGCAATCACTATTTTTCCAGTCCGAGTCCGTCGACAGTACGGCGAAGCTGCTGCACCCGCCACCAAGGCTTCTATCTGCATCAAGGTTAGCACTTTTCCATCAATCTTCCTGAAGTTGATGGCCATCAACCCAATGGATTCACCGACGTTCCTTTAGGAAGCATTTCCTAGTATCTTCCTAGCATTTCTCTTATATTTGCAATCCTTAGTCACGTTCTTTTGCAAACGAGATAACAGTAATAATAATAATGACCATGGAAAAAATTTATTAGCACTATATTATGCTGCATATTTTTTATAGTGATATTATTTCCAGGGCGACCCTGGACCGCAGGGACCTCCCGGATATGATGGTGCTCCCGGAAAGGACGGCAAGGCTGGTGAGTGTATCTGAAGCTCAAGAGTCATTAGCAGCATTGTGAAAATCGACCTTACATCAATCGCGAGAAAAAATACAGATGAAAATCTACCACTACGTCATCCCTATAAGTTTTTCCTCAATATTTCTCGAAACACAAATCGCTGTACTTCATGAGCGGATAGGTTTCATACTGCATTCACTATTATACGAACGCACTTACAGAGATTTCGGAGTAGCACTCAGTGAAAAAAACAATATCTATACAATTTTCGACAGGATCGTTATTATTTTGTATATTCTTGGAGGGAGATTCAAAATGGAATTCCTCCAGGCCACGCGGGCACTCCTGGTGCTGACGCCGAGGACGGTATGGTGGTCTGCTTCGACTGCTACATCGGCGAGCCGGGACCACCCGGAAAACCCGGCCCAAAGGGAACGAGAGGAAAGGCCGGCTCCGGAGGCGCGCCCGGACATCACGGCAAGCCGGGATACAAGGTGCGTAGAATGATCAATCAGAAAACTAATCAGGTCAAAAACCGAACATATAAAAATACTTGGTAGTCATGTTGCTGGAAGAGTGTCAGTCAATCCGACATGAAACTTTGACAGTCGTACAACTGTGAAATAGCTTAACGTGGATATTCCTTTACTTTTTCATTTTTATCCTCCTGCTCTCATCCTTGCTAACGATTTACAAAAGTAAATATTGCAGGGTGCCCCAGGCAAGCGCGGACCCGCCGGACAGGACGGCTATCCTGGCCGACCCGGCAAGAAGGGCACTGACGGAGTTATTGAGGAGGTATATTTAATATTTTTAAGGGTATATCCCGCCTGAAACAAATCTCTTGTAATAAATTTTACAATATTATAAGGTTGAAACACACTCCAATCCACTGCAGGTCTACATGCGCCCCGGACCCGTCGGTGCGCCCGGTCCGGCCGGACCGCGCGGCGACTCCGGCACGCCCGGTCTGCCGGGCAAGGATGGTGCGCCGGGCGCGCCTGGCGCCGAAGGTGCGCCAGGCCACGACGGCGCGGATGGCGGACGCGGAGCGCCCGGAGAGCCGGGCGCTGCCGGCCCCGCCGGCCCGACCGGCGGTTGCGGTCACTGCCCGCCCGCCCGACTCCCGCCCGGATATTAATCTACGGATGCAAGACACTCGGGACTCCAATGATCTCCTCTCTTCTTTACTTGCCCCGTGTTATCCTCCTCTAGTCATGACTTTTGCCATTTTAGCGCACAGGCTAAAATACAAAGTAGAAAGTAGCGTTGCGGTTATGACTTTTTTATATCACAGCTTTTCAATAATTATAATTGTATGTACATAAAGGCTCAAAGATCGAAAGTTCTACTTCTTTTTAGTGTTCCTTTCACCTGCACTTTCTTCATGTTCCCGACACTTTCACTTCTTTCTCTGTTCCCCAGCTGCCCGGATCATCAATCGAGCGTGAAACATGGTGCTAATGCACTTATAATTCCTCCCAGGAGCCATGATCTCCTGTCTCTTGTGTTCACTCAATATCTCACTGTGTCTATGCAATGCAGCTTTCCGCGTTCGCCGGAGCAACTCGAGAACTTTACTAGAGTAGCACTAGAGCATCGTTTATTCGACAAAAAGTTGGCTGACCTCGAGATCCTGCCATGAAAACACTATGAGCACTTAGAGCTGATATTTTGCCCGGGTTTGGTGAAAGTATTTGTCAATCATCGACTCTAGTTTGGATTATCAACAGCATCAATAGTTTGGATTATCAACAGTTTCATCGCTAGTACATCTTCCTTAACGAAGAAATCGATCGATTACATCCTCCAAGAGGGCATAAAAAAACTATACTTTACGGCATTTTTACGGCATTACGGTATGGCATTTCTTTCAAATTACTAGAAATATGGAATAATTTCTTCTGCGTTTCCCAAGGATTCGTCTACAAATCCTCTTATGCCCTCCAGCCTTGAAAGTGAAAGTTCCCCTGTTGAGATCGGTAATCCTACCCTCTTCTCTCGACTTTTTGTCCCCTTCCTAGTTCAAGTACGGTTTTTGCGCCCCGGGCGCATATTGCATAATCTTATTACAGTCTAGGTTTACGAGTTAGTTTGACTAGCTTACTATAACGTGCCATTTCCCAACATCAATACGTCAATCAAGCAACAAAGCGCGTTTGAATTCCTTGGGTTCAAGTGGCAGTCCGGGACAATGAAGCTACTTCCGCAGTGGCTGTTCGGCAACACACTCGAAAGAGCGAAAGGAGATCAAAGAGCTGAATGCCATTCTCGAGAGAGCAAGGTTTTGAACTTTCTAGGCGGAAACCCAATGAGCCGAGAAGCACTGAAGTGTTCTCGGACCCGTGATGAAAACCAGTGGTACTAGACCCTTTCAAAACACTAAAAACTCGCAAGCAATGACCGGGAAACGACTGACCCCATGCTGTGTGTGAGATGTTTGGGTCAAGAACAGCACTCGACACAACTACATGGGTAAAACTGCAGTAATCGGTTGGTTGGAATCGAAGGAACTTGCGACTTGCCCGTTCATTCGCAATCAAGAAATTTTGTGTGCAACATATCGCTCTGAATCTTTCATTGCGAGCTTTGAGTTTTAGCAACTTTATTGAGAAAGTGAAACACATGCAACCGGGGAAATCCACAAATGCTGACTTTGGTCCCTAGATTCAGCTCAAATTGAACGACACTTCATCACATGCTGAATACCCTCGCATTATTCCGTTTCGAGGCAACTTTTCGTCCTTACTCGGCAATATCCCGCTGCGCAAGGAAAAGGGAAAAGCTATTGTGCGCCATTATCCCCTTACTCAATGTCTGTCTAGGCAGCGCCTCAGGATTGCCTTGATAGAAGTGAATCACGAGTTTTTTTACCTTCAACCTTTCGGAATATAGCAGGATGCAAATCCTGCAACCACAAACGTCTTTCATCGTCGGCAAAGAAAGTTTTCTCCCGGTTTGGCACCAGCAAAGAGTCGATGCGCAGACTAATACGAAAATCTAAATTGCCATTTTTCTGATTGGCGTGTAAAACGACGGTGCTCAAGTGACCCTACTCGATACGTTGGCAGTTTCCGAGGTGAAAAACATGGCAAGAAACTCAATAGATAGGCATCACTTTTTCGGCTAGTCGAGTCTCTGATCAGAGCTAGCTCATCTAGTTCGATACAAAGGAAAATGGGAGATCAAAGATCAAATATCAAATCTCCGTGTTCCCAGGACTTTCCCAGTTACATCCCTCTCCACCCATTCATGCCCCCTGACAGTTACTACCGCTCTAACCTCTCGTCTTTCCAAAGGGGTGAATTATCCTACGGAGAAAGGTGGTAAATCCTACACTGTTGGCAGCCGTTTTTCCGGCGAGCGAGCGAGGACTATGGTGGGGTTAGCTGAATTACCCCCGGCACGAGGACCGGATATACGTGTCATTCAACCGGGGCATGAAACACTTGTCTGAATCTCTCAATTTCACGTGCTCTCTAGCCGTCTCTGATCATGATCGAACATTCGAAAATGGAGATGAGCCTGCTATTGAAGTGAACATAGCGGTTTGCGTAGGCAGCTTTGACAAAGGGCGCAGAATACCGGCAAAAAGGGCATTGGTTAATACTCAGCTGTAAATTGAACGATGTGATGACGTTTGTTTTGACTGACAGGAGATGACAACGAGCCTTTGTTCTCGAAATGTATCTCAATTTTCGAGATTGGATACTCTTTTGATCTATCGTTTGATCACTTCCGTTACACTCAGCGACTCAAACACTATTGTATTCTTGGAAGCAAAGCTCAACTCGACTGCAACACTTTATTGGCATGCATAGCTTACTCGGTTTCCGAGCGCGCTCGCGCGAATTGGCGACGGTTCTTACAACCGATACAACCGTCTCTCCAGTTCTCCTGATCACTATTTTTGTCTGACCGACCAGGGATCATGCAAGACTGAGAGCGCAATGAATATTGCCGGAAACCGAAATTCCTCGAACTCGATGTTATGGAGGAAGAAGCAGCGAAGCTAAGGCGCAAATAGTCGGCAAAACAGCGCAAAGTAAAGGAGTTTTACCTCAAGATCACGCGATTTACAAGAGGAATGCTATGCAGTTTCCTGTGACGGTTTAGAGTGGGTGCGAAATTACGAAAGAATCGAGCAGAATCGATTAATAGAACGTGTACAATATTCTAAACTTGAAAGAAAGAGACCGAATTATCAATTGCCTACTAATATTCTGAAAGGTTCGAAATTATTTTGCGAAATACAGTGACACATAGACATATTGAAGCCATCAATAATCACGCGCAATTCAATCACCTGTGAAACACAACTAAACCTCTACGCAAGTTTGCCAAACACGCGAGCAGAAAAATGGATCCCAAATCACTTTGAAATTTCCAACTCAACTGACTTACCTACTCAAACAATACGCTCAAGCAAAAAGCGGTACTAATGGACTTTAGCCGGTCCCTAGGCTGCCTGTTTTCTCGAGTTTACACTGTGCCCTTTTTCGGCCACTGTCCACAACATCATCGAGTTTAATGTCTCTCGGCCCACGCATATACTCAGTTTTACCCCAACACTCTCCTCGATTTCCATACTCTCTCGCTTTCTCTGACTGCCTGCGCTCTCTTGTTATCGCACGAACTCTACGCCGCCGCCTCAGGTCTTTTTGCCTCTCGCTCTGTCCCGCAGCCTCTCCCTAACCCCATAGTAGTACCGATCCCGCCCCCGGTGCGCGGCTTCATATAAAAGCGCCCGCCGAAGGTCAGGAGCCATCAGCGCAGCTTCTGCCTACATACAGTATCCCACCATAGAGTTCACAGTTTAAAGTTTTATGCCTATATCAAGGTCCGAGCCCGTTGGTAGATAGTCTTCTTCCGTTTATCAGTATCACTAGTAGACATTCAGCCACATGCAGTAGAGTACTTCGAGGCAAAAATGCGACGCGCCCTCTTGACAACTTTTTTCCCTACTTCTTGCAAGTTGTCGATCACAGGTCGCCATTGTTAGACCGTGCCCCTCACTAAACCCTCCTCCTCCTCCTCGTCTCAAGAGCTTGCCATTCTATCGTTTCCTTCCTCTCTTGGTGCAGTGATCAGGCCCTTTCGCAGTGGTCATAATCCCCTTTTCTTTCTATTTTAAATCGATTTTGACTCCAGACCCCATCCAATCTGTAACTTTCTTTCGTTCTCCCTGATTTGAAACATCTCCGTGGCACAAACTAAGCGATTCCGCCCCTTTCCAATCTCCCAAGGCATGATCTCACCTCTCCCCGGGGTCCTCCCAAATCCAATTCCACGCGCCCTGCCCATAAGGAGGGGACCACTCTGTACTTCTCCTTTTCCCATGTCCAGTTGTGTGTGTTGCATCCATAGCAAAAGCGAGAGAATGCATCGCATCTCAGCTCCCAGCAAGACTCCTCTACTTTATTGATCCCTGTCCCCAGTCGTTCCTTACCCCCATCCCAGGCTGTTAATACCGGTACTCTTATTGAGCATGTGAGACCATAGGATCATTGACCCGCGATTCGCATCGGTTTACGTGCTATTTCTTAGGTGAGAAGGGGGAAATAGTGAGGGATGCGAGGATGCGGGCCAGATTGCTCCACTACACTTGAGAGCCTGGTTATTGCGGGTGTGGATTGAGCGTATGCGATGCGCGCGCGCATTTTCGCTCTCACTGTTCGCTGTTTTTTTCCGTGTCTGATCGCGTATTTATTTACTAAAATTTAATAATAATTAAATATATATATTTAAGATGACCGGGTACGACCAGGATCCCAAGGAGGCAGTTGCGCGTGCCGACTCGCTGAGGAGGTACCTTTTTTATCTTTCCTAATTTTCCGACACCTGATCCAGATATGTTTCATTCGTTTCTGAAATTCACATAGCTTATTACTTTCATTGATTTTTCAAATCTAAATCTATAAAGTCAGTTCTCGATACCTTCCTACCGTACTCCTACCGTATCCAGGTTGGCCTTCTTCGGCATCGCCGTGTCCACCGTGGCCACGCTGACCGCCATCATCGCCGTGCCCATGCTCTACAACTACATGCAGGTATACGGTAGTCTGGTCGATCGATAACTGATCATATACCGTAATCTAGTGATCGATAATTCCTACCGTAACCTCTTTGCAGCACGTGCAGTCCACTCTGCAGCAGGAGGTCGACTTCTGCCGCCACAGGACCGACGGACTCTGGGGCGAGTACGGACGGGTATGTGGCTACAGTAATCTTACAGTTTTTCCTCATTAGCCCGTATTTCTCCAGTTTTGCACAATCTAGGAAAATCGCTTTGCAATGAGACATTTCATCTTGCGTTTTGGATATGTTTCAGAGATGAATTAATTCAGAGTGGAACTTCTATCAACAGTGTTATGTAGAAGGGGTGTTGAAAATATTAAATGATGTTCGAATTTCGCAACTTTCCCCATCCATGCCTAACTGGACCGTTTCCGCCCCTCTGTTCATTACTATTCAAGTGCCGTTGGCAATCAATTCGAAAGTGCAAGGGATAGCCCCATTTCACCAAATCTCCATTTCAATGGCCCCGTTACGCCTATCCTTTCGCAATCCTTTCCTCTTAATGATATCCCATTCTGGGAACATTCCCCCCAGGACCATACTGGTTCCTCCTCTGGTCCCGTTTAGGGTGATCCTCGTGACACAATGACTTATGACCTGCCTAGTCGGTGCCAAACAACCGTAGCGTGTTCACCACCCCGTTTAGAGCTACCACCTTGTGCCCCGGGGCGTCCCGGCTCCCCGGAGAGTTGTGGCTTCTCTGGAATGCTAGGGATCGTAGGGAACAAGGAGACACTAGCCCTGAGGCGTGAGCGAATCCCGTTTCGGCACGGAAGAAAAACTCCGGGCGGTCTTATGGTTTTCTCCGGGGTCGTTGACAGTTGACATGCGAATAAGAGGGTTCGAGGGGCGAGAGTGCGGCGCGGGAATTAGGACTGGTTTAGCCCGCTGAGAAGGCCACATGCGAGTTGTTTGCGCATAGTATGGCTATTACCTACTCCCCCAATAAGACCGCATGTGAGTTGTTTGCGCATAGTATGGCTATTACCTACTCCCCCATTCGAGCATGGCAAAAAGCGAACACTTTGCATTGAAGATTCAATGAAGATTCAAAAAAGTTTGAGTTATGGTATAGCAATCATAATAATAATAAAAATATGTAAATATATATTAAAATAATATATTTTCAGTACGAGAAGATCAAGGGGGTGCAGGGCCGTCTGAAGCGCGAGGTTGGTTGCATTTCGAATTTAAAGATCACAGATCAGAGTTCAAAGATCAAAGATCACTTCATCCAGGTTTCCCACCGCTCTTCCGGCTTCTCCTCTCAGTCCAAGAGAGCTCGCGCTCGTGGTGCCAGCACCTACGGCGGCTCGGGCTACGATGACGCACCCGTTGAGAACTTCCCCTCGTCTGGAGGTGATTTATTCAAAAAAAATAGTTGAATTGAAATATTTAAAAAAATCGGAATGATATTATCAACCCATTTCGATCATTCTTGAACTAGAACCCTTCATGAAACATATCGAATTCCAGGATCGTGCTGCTCTTGCGGAGTCGGAAACGCCGGACCCCCTGGCCCTCCCGGAACCGACGGAAGACCCGGACAGGACGGACTCTCCGGAAAGGTACCGTATCATTTCATTCTACCGTTACCCAGTAGAAAAATTTGTTTATGGCTTGAAATTACCGTAAACACATTTCCGGACATCTGAAGGCGACTTTAGCAGAGTATCGAGCACTAATCACTCACGAAAAAAAACAATAATATTAATAAAATATATTATTGCAGGACGGACGCCCCGGAAACGACGCTCAGCCTGGACAGGAATCGAACGAGGGAGACTTCTGCTTCGACTGCCCCATCGGCCCCGCTGGACCCGCCGGCCGACCCGGACCCAAGGGACAGCCCGGACACCCCGGATCACCCGGCAAGCCCGCCCAGTCTGCTGGACGTGGTCGCCCCGGACCCCCTGGTCCTCCTGGTCCCGCTGGAAACGACGGCCAGCCTGGTAGAGCTGGACAGCGCGGAGCCCCTGGAGAGGTGAGATCTGGAACTCATTTGAGCTGTAGCAGTACCTATCTTCTGAATGCATGTAAAATTCAGTGAGAGTTCTGAATATTCTGAATAGTTCTACAGAATAGTGACAGTTCTGAATACTCCCTTAATCAGAGCATTTTCAATATTAAACCATTCAGGTCATCACGGTTCCCGGCCCCAACGGACCTCCTGGACCCCCTGGACCCGCCGGCCAGCCCGGATCAGCCGGACAGCCCGGTCAGCCCGGCAAGTCGCGCCCCGGACCTCCCGGACCCCAGGGAGACTCTGGAGCTGATGGCAGACCCGGAGCACCCGGACAGGACGGACAGCCCGGAGAGCCCGGAGCTCCTGGAAGCGGCGGTGGATGCGACCACTGCCCTCCTCCTCGCACCGCTCCCGGATATTAAGCTATCGTACCCAGCATATCTAGTCGCTAGCATATCTTCCATTGGAGTCTTTCCCCAACGTCAACATCTCGAACACCGACCTCAATCCCCCGATCTTCATCTCTTTCCTGTACTTTACCACATTCCATGCCATTTCAAACTTTACCGCTCCTACTTTCGTTGTATTTCACTGTATTTGTTTTCGCACCAGAACATCAGCGCAATCGATAAAGTCGTGGCGTTTCAATCGATAGTCGAGCAAAGACAATGCTTAAAAGATCCCTCAAATGAGCTTTCAAATTTTCGAAATTCGCCAGTTTCAATATCTCTTCAGCGGATCTTTGCCCTTGCTTAGCGTGGGAGAGTCCTTGCTCTTTCTTCTTCTTTCAGATCGACAAGATTACTTGAAATATGAGGTTCACTCATCCAATGGCATTATTCTCACTGAGAACTTTGATCCCTGCGGTACCAACTCTTACTTTCCAAGGTAGTAATAGTGAGAAGACACTAAGTAAAGGGTAGAGATCCAAGTCAAATGGACAGATTGGCATCAATAGAGCGGAAAATTGGACATGATTCGCTTACTCCCAGAAAAAGCGATCTCATGGTTGTGGATACTTGGGGAAAAAGTACCGTATCAGTGAGCCTTGTTACCGTATCGTGCTGATCAGAATTTGTTGTTGATAGAAAAATTGTGGATACTTTCGGGAAGTACCATGTCAGTGAGATGATGATAGAAAACAGTACCTTACTGAAAAATTGTGAATACTGCGGGAACGCTACCGTAACTCTACACTACCTTCAGTGAGGTAACGTGACCTTATTGATAGAGCTAAGGGATCAATGTTCACACCCGTTTCATCATCCTTCTCAAGCTTCGTTGCAAGTTCCGTTCCTTTCTCTCCTCATCTTCTCCCTTTCTCTTCTCTCAACGAATACTTCACAATGGAAGATTTACGACTTCGCATGAGCTGCTGCGCACAAAGATGAACGTTTGCTTAGTAGATCAATATTTTCCGTGACTATTGAAACTATACCAATTTGAAACTTGCGCACAAAGGTGAACGCTTGGTAGATCAATAATGACGCTAAATTAAAATGACTAGTAATTGCTAGTAATTGCTCAAATAAATCACAACCCCTATTCATGAACTACTGAAACTCAACCAATCTGCTGCTTCAGAATTCTCACAATGCTGGCTAAAAAAACTTGGATTAACGCTGCCTTGGTAGATCAATAATGAGGCTAACTGAACATGACTGATTGCTATCACTCAATAAAATCAAATCATATCCGATTTTTATGAACCGCTGAAACTCAATCAATACTCCAGATTTCTTCTTTCCATTTGCGCACAAATATGAGCGTTCACTTGGTAGATGAATAACGCAGCCAAACGCCCAAATCGATGATTGAGAATGATTCGATATTTTTCACGCAAATTCGATCGATCGCAATTATTTAACAATATCTCATCCGATATTGATGGACTGCTGAAGCTCAACCAATTCGTTGCTCCTGAGTACTCAATTCTTGCTTGTCACACCTTTTTTAGAATTATTTCGTTTACTTTCTCCTCTTTCATAGTTTGTAGAGAAATAACGGAATATATTTCCTTAAAATTTAAATTTTATAGAAAAAGCATTGCAAAGAGAAGTAGCAAGAACATTAGTAAGAATTTCCCTATTTTTGGTGTGGTGTATGCACTGTAGATTAAAAAAAAAGGAAATCATCATCAGTCTGCTTTATCAGCGCAAGATGGAAATTAGATGAAATAAATAAATTATGGGCCGCCATGGCTCGATGACAAGAAGATGGCAAGAGCGAGGGCTGCGAGCGAGAATGGTAGCTCGCTACCGTGCCCAGGATACCATTTAATATCCGGGGGCGGTGCGGGGAGGGGGGCAGTGGTCGCAAGATCCCTTGGCTCCATCGGATCCAGGGGCTCCCTTCTCTCCGGCCTCTCCGGGGGCTCCAGGGGCTCCGTCCTGTCCAGCCTCTCCCTGGGGTCCCTGCTGTCCGTCGCGGCCGGGGTTTCCGGGGCGTCCGTCGGGGCCGGGAGGTCCCTGGGGTCCAGCCTCTCCGGGGGCTCCAGGGGGTCCAGGGGGAGCGGGCACGGTGCGAACGGTTCCAGGGGCTCCGGCCTGTCCGGGCTGTCCGTCGTTTCCGGGTGCTCCAGGGGCTCCCTGAGGTCCGGGGGTTCCGGGGGATCCGGGTCTGCCAGGGGGTCCCTGCTCTCCGGGCTGTCCTCCGGCTCCGGGGGCTCCCTTGTGTCCCTGGGGTCCGGCGGGTCCGGGTGCTCCAGCGGGGCAATCGAAGCAGAAGTCTTCGGGGCGAGGAAGGGCATGCTGCTCAGTGGCATCGGGACCGGGCTGTCCAGGCTGTCCGGGTCTTCCATCGTGGCCGGGAACTCCGTCCTGTCCGGGGGCTCCGGCGGGACCAGCGGGTCCAATACCGCAAGAGCAGCACTGGGTGGAGGCTCTCTTGGCACGAGGAGCAGTGGAAAGACGGTGAGACTCGAGCTGGAAAGGGTACGGTAATGAGGGATACGGTAGTCGATATGGTACAATACGCTACCGTAATCACTAAGATTCCGTACCTTGGAGTACTCTCCCTTGAGGGTATCGGCACGGATACGGCAGAAGTTGATCTCGTCCTGGAGCGTGGACTGGACGTTCTGAAAAGAATATCGATTAGAAAAGTCAGTTGCTGATAGACCAAAGTGGATTACGGTAGTCGAGTTATCGTACCTGCATGTACATGCAGAGCATGGGAACGGCAACGATGGCCGTGAGAGTGGCGACGGTGGAGACAGCCACTCCGAAGAAGGCGAACTTCTTCACGGAGTCAGCCTCGATCAGCTTTGCCTTCTCGTCCATGGCTGTTACTGAATGGAATCAATATTTAGAAGTATTTGGTGATGGGGCACAGTAGTAGGAACGACGCGAGGATGATATGGCGTATGAATAGTGATGAGGAGGTGGGAGATGAAGGAACAAAGGATGGAACGAGTGGGAGAGCCGAGTCATGCTCACCCCCTCAGGGACTTGGCAAGTGAGGAAGAGTGAACTGAGGAGCGGCAGGGAGGAGAATAAGAACGATATGGATCGGCTAAGAACACGCCCCGGGCCGCTTTTTATTTTTGGGTTTTTGCCCAAGGTTCCTGACATGCGCTGAACGCCTATCTCACCTTCCACAGCCTATCACAAGAGGCGTTTTTTGCACGCGCGCGCGCTGCGCAAATCGGGTCGATTTGTACAGGATCTCTTTGTTTGATAAGTCAGGATCTCTTAGATGATAAGTCAGGATCTCTTAGTTTGACAAGCTCCCTGACCGAAAAGAGTCCACCTTTCACCTGCTGCATTCCAATCATAAGCGATCCTAGCGTTCCGCGCATTCTTCCTTAGCCAGAGAAAGGGAAAGTGTTTGATTGATGAGGGACGGCGATATTTCGATTTTCTTCGCGCGCTTGGGATGGGAATATGGGATAAACGGGATGGGACAGGCGTGAACGCTCCTTTATTGAGATGCTTACTGCCCACACTGTCGTTTGTCATGGACAGAAAAATTCAGAATCGGGTTTAATTACCCAAAATAGGCAAACTTTTTGAATATCTAATCGTTGGTAGCTACTTCAAATTCAAAAATGTTTTTTATTAGTAGGTCACGGCGAGATATCGTAACTGATGCTTCGAAGGCCATGTTCTTGTACAAGTGAAACGCATCTGAACAATTATCCTCAACCTGAGCTGCGTAGCGATCAAAGGACGAACCGGGCAATTTCCAAACGGCGCTCTAATGCCCGGAACGGGATAACAGGCGCAAAAAACAGCGCACTGCATAACGGCACTAATGAGATTGACGGCGCACATAATTCTAATTCTAATTTATTGCGCAATTTAAATTATGCCCCTCCACCAAAGTCTAGAGGAGTTCGTCCTTCGCATTTAGTGTTTTCCAAGTGAAAGTAAGCCATTTCCTGTAGAGGATCTCGCCTCTCTCGGGAGTGAACTGAAATTTTGCGTGCGCTTCACTTGCAAATTCGATGGTTTGGCTCGATCGGGGAAAGTCCCCCTGTCAGTTGAAACGAAAGAAAGGGAAATTGCCGGGATCATCAGCTGGAGGAGCGGAGAAAAGGTCAGCGCAACCTAACGAGTATCTTTCGGCGAGATGAGGGGGGATGCTCTCCTAGATTTGCATGCTATCTCCAATCTCGGGCCGGCTAGAGACCATGAATTGATGAGAGACAATCAAATCCGGGATGCGGGGATGATTTCCTTGTTCTTCCATCCTTTTCCCCCCTGCACAACTATTGATCGACTGCGCGGCAAATTTGAGGTGACATATTAGGCGCTGGCGGGGCCGTTTTTGAGGGACGGAATGCTCGATTAGCTTCAAAATTGCGTTGCTTCATCATGTATTGTTTCCCTGATTGGTTCCAAGGATTGTCAGGGACATTCCTAAACTTCAAGGCTTGATGATGAAAGATGTAGAGCTCTTCACTCTGTACAGTCTCTGATTGTGAGTGTATGAAATGTAGAGAAGCTAATATTTGGAGCTCTGATGAAAGTCCCTCGAAAAGCCGCTGATCACCGCATTTAGCTGCTACTCTCGCAGTACTTGTCTTGTTCAGCGAAAGCGGTCGAGTAGTGATCTAGAGAGTACCGAAAATCGAGAGGTAGTGGCTAACGCCCAGTAAACTGTTTGGCATATTATCGAGTTGCACTCGCTAGCTAATTATCGATAAGTGTTGCTGATCTACCCACGCACTATTGAAGATCTAAAGAAATGCTGAAGATCAAAGATCAGAAATAACAAATCCAAGATACCGAAGGAGGATAAGACAATAAACGGCAGAAGAGAACGATTTGATGATTCTTCCGAAAACAGCTTGGATTATATAGCAGCGTGGAGGGGGTTGGAAGATCTGAGATGGTCTGGATTTCGCAGTTCTTTATTTACACTTGCCGTTCAGGCAAAGCGAGAGAACAGGCGAAATGGAGAGGTTCAGTTCTGCTTCGAAAGGGAAAGGGGACAGTGGCCGGAGGATAGTCTCAAGATTACGGTTGGCGAATGAAAAAAAAACACTCCTCATTCGCACGCTATCTAGCCTAGCATACCGGTGAGAGATCACGCGGAATCAGGAGTGCATTCTCTTCATATGCCATAAACTCAACAAGATTACGGCGTAGACTGTTTTTGCACCATTTGTTGTTCAGATCGTCCTTGATAGCAAAGACAATGATCTGGTTTAATTTCATTGAACTGTTCAGGCGAGTTTGTGAGAACAACAAGCGTTTTATTCGAAACTCCACAGAATATTATTTTTCTTTCTTATCGAAGACTTTTTTTAAATATGTGAAATGGATTGAATTTATTCATTGTAAAAGTGTTCATTATATTTCATCGATTGCCTTTGGGCTGATAAAGTACTCAACAACAATTTCCTCTCCCAGTCATGATAATCATTGATTGGTACCGCCAATCGGGTGTGAAGAATTTCTCACTTCCACGTTTGCAAGACAGTTTCGACCCATTTTCTCGAAGATTTGACTTTGTGTCAGGGCTACCGTT
>LS488743.1:48494-61123 GCA_900490705.1 Pristionchus arcanus | reverse complement strand
ATATGATTTTATAGAATTTCGCACACTTTTTCTTATATCTTTTGCATACTCTTCATGGCGCGTTGTTTCGTCCTGCTATCAAGTGGAAAAAATAGACGCACTATTCTTCTACGTAGTGTACTTTGTTACCAAACAATTTGATTCATACACGCGGAGATAATATAAAATTCCAAAAATATGTGGGACACCCTAATAGCTTAATTTTTCTCGTGAAATTTATTGTTAACGGTTTATCATACCGGTTTCCTGAAGGTCGTCCTAGTCTGTGTATTAAACACCAACTTGCTCGGAAATTGCTGAAAGATACGCATTTTTGGCTTGATTTTGCTTGTGAGGTGCTTTTGGAATGATCATTTTATTACTAATTTAAAATACGGTAAAATAACATTAATAATTGCAGTACGTCGATGGACGCTCCACTCGGCTGGGATGAGGTCATCTCGATCACTGGTGAGGTTTATTTATTTTAAAACAATTTGTTTTCCTTTTTGTGATATATTTTATGGCTATTCACGCTAGCTCGGATCATTCTTCATTCCCTTATTCTAATAGTTTTAGTCTTCTCGTGAAACATCAATTTAAAGTGATCTTAATCAGTTGATGTTCAAGAGATTATTTGTTAGTCCATGTACGATATAATGTTGTTTCGAAATAATAGAGGTTTTTAGCTCTTATGTGAAACGTCAAAATGACAATCAAAGTTTTGTCTAACTGCTATTTCCTACACCCCAGCTGACATGCTGCATCGAAGTGCCGTGACCCGAATCTTAACCATTTTCCTCTTCAGGCGAATTCTACGACACACTCGGCCTCGTCGATGACGACACTCTGCTCGCGAGTACGGTAGCACTGCCGAAGAACATGTTCTCCAAGTGAGTGGATAACGTAGAGTTGATAAAACGGCTCTGATAGGGAGGAGAAAGCACTTACAATAAAAAAAAGTTGTATGAATTTTGCTATACGAGGCTAATGTAAGACAAAAAAATTTACTTGCGCGATTGGCTTTTCACCAGAATCATAAATGAAACAAATATGCTAGAGAGTTAATGGGAACTGGAATCTGACTAGAAAAACGATCTAATAAACATGGAAATTGTCTATTCGCACGAGAAATCTCTACCAGTACTCTTTTTTCCTTCGATCCTAGTTGGTATACACTTGTGGGAAATTGATTATAGCGCGGCTGTTGCATCGGGATCTCAAAAAAATATATTTTGTGTTATTATTTTTTAAAATAAATAAACTATGCAATTACAGACAATCGCTCCGTCTGATCTCGCTGGGCGACGAGGGCGATGAGGCCAAGGAGACCAAGGTTAGTTATTTTATATTTATTTAATATTTAATCCCATTTTAAATGCCTCAACTCAGCCTGAGACTAGATGTGCAAACATATCGTAAAATTGCTGAATTACTGAATGAGCTATCTCAAACATTACTTATTAAAGGAAGGATAACACGGATCAAATAGACACAATAGATAAGGACAATACCCGAACCCCTCATTCACATGTCTTAATTCAGCTCTTTCCCTGTTACATCCTTTTTTGTTATGGCCTCTCAATCGAGTCAACCAGTTTGAGTCAAACATGAGCGAATTTCACATATTATTTTCCATTTTTATTATTATTTTATACATCAATTAAAATTAAGGTGTTTTCGGAAGCTGGCAAGGAGCCGGGCAAGATCTTCTTCCCCCGATCGATTAAGAGGTACGGTATTCGATTATATTGATTGGGTAGACGATAGTCAAGTCGCGCTGTTGCGATTATTGAATTAGTTATGATGCCGAAATATAACTACAATTCTCGCGTAAGAGACAACGGGATCTGACCAGGTGGCTGAGGGTTGCGCGAAATCATGATAATCATGTGTGACTCCGATATTTGATTTTAGTGTCATTGGTTTTTCAATATATAATAATCTCGTTGTCGTAGATGGTAGGGTTAGGAGTTGTGGGCTCAGCAAGAGTACGGTAGGCAAGTACTGTAAGCGATGGATAGTCTGATTCTCACAATGCTCTCTCGTAACTCTGACTGACTGGAGATAAGGCAAAATGGATAGACGAGAGCGTTGCTCCATTAATCGACCCTCATTACCAGACACGGCGATCACATGATCATCATGGACAAGAGCGGGCGCTTCCTCCGATTCACTCCCGAGGGAGAATACGTGGATACGGTAGGTGGACGTGTGGAGGCAAGGGAAAACGAGTCTTAGTGACATTTAAACTTGTATTCAGACTAGTTGCTTGTCAGTTAGGGTCTCGTAAATTATTTTTTCATTACCTAATTCATTGGGAAAAGTTGCACGCAATTGTGCCCGGAGATTTCAAGCTGCAGCTTTGTGATATCACACCAGATGGTGGTATTTGATAATGATGAGCCTGCATGCGATGGAAAATATGCATAACTTCTTAACGATTTCTCTGTACCGAAATCACGTCAACTACCATATCCACTAATCTACCGTAATCCTTGTTCAGGTATGCGAGATCGACGCGTATCTGGCCAATGGATTCACGATGATCCCAAGTGAGAATGGAGTGGAGGACGAGAGAATGAGGGCACTCACGGCAATGAGTGGGATTGTCAGAGATCCGGTGGGTGGAGTTACTATTGTTAACTAGACGGCTGATAACTAGGCGGATTCGTGCTGCTCAAGGTGATCGAATAGGTGGTTAGTAACCACTGGTTACTTGAGATCGGAGTCGAACAACATTTTATGGAGTGATCGAGGGAATTAGTGGGATAGTCAGAGACCCGGTGAGTTGATTGGTATTGGTTTCTAGGCGGGCTGGTGCTTCGTAAGGTGATTGAATAGGAGTGAAAACTAGAGACGCGCTGATACCTGAATTCACCGTCGAATATTTGTTTATTGTGTGAACGAAGGCACGTAAAAATAAGAATATGTACAGCAAGGAAGACTAGTGGCCTACAATTGCGCCAATTGCGCCAGGCGATCCGCTGTTCCTATAGCATGATATACTTCTTGTGGCATCGTTGATCCAATTTTTGCTTATCATTTATTTCCAATCTGATCATAAGTATTAACAGCTAAATAGAAGTGATTCACACTATTATTTCAGTCCAACCTCGCGATCTGCGACGATTGGCTGGAGGTGGTACCGCTCGATGGAAAGTCATGGAAGGAGAAGAAGAATGAACAGACGGCATAGATTATCGATTGATTGGCCTACCGTAATCTCCATTTGTCGATTGATTTATCGTATTCCGCATCCATTTATTGATCTACCGTATCCACGCTTTGAGCTGTAGTATTGATTTCCAAATTTTGATAAGTACAGTATCCTAAGAGTATTGATTGTTGTACCACTAGACTTTGTTGATCTGGAGCATGTACCGTATCGAATAGGACAGGTTCACCTACCGTATTCTGAGCTAATATTGATTGCTAATTAACGGTCTCCACTTTTCTGGTCTCTCCCATCTAAGATTGTGAATTGTTCGTAAATCATGTGATAGATTATCCTTCTTTGCTCATAGTTGTAGCGATGTAGAATAGACGTATTGAGGTTGTCCCATGATCCAAGACATTCCACACTTTGAAATTGCCTTGTTTTTCACATTTCACTTATGCGATGCTTTCTAATGTAATAATCAGTGATAAAGTTGTTTTACAACATATTCGTATGTGAAAACCTGAAAAGAGAAGGACTATCAAAACATGTATCGTTAGTAATGAAAATGCGCTAGGAACGCTACTTTGGCTTTGGAATTTGAACAGCGAGAGAAACGATAAAAGTGAAAGCTTGAACTTCGAGATGGGTCAATAGAAGGGCGAGGGATGAGAGAGAGACAATGAGTCACCTCTTTCATCACTCTCCCCCGCGCGTTTACGAGGATAGCTCTCCTTCCCGCCAGAGGGATCGCCTGGTCCCGTAGTGTAGCGGTTAGCACTTTAGACTTTGAATCTAGCAGCGGGAGTTCGATTCTCCCCGGGACCTAGAACTTTTGCCGAATTTTAGCTGCAATATTTAGGAGGGATCAAGGTTCCCACATCGAAATTTCCACCGTAACCTGTCCTACCGTAGGCCTGGCCACCGTAGTTTTGCCCTCAATCGATCTGTGCGAGCGAAGCGAACAAATCTCTGCGCAATACGATCGATACTGTCCACACGCTCCCACAGATCAGGTTGAGAGTAGGGTACGGTAGCGGATCGATACGGTAGATCACCTGGGTACTGTAATCGGTAGAAGAAGAAAGACACTGCAGCAAGGTTGACTACTGATGTGCAATATTGGGATTACTGTAGGTCAACCACTCAACGGGGACTCTTGGATCCCAACTGAGGAGCAGCTCCCCTCAGGGGGCTGTCTGTCCCCCGGAAACGGACAGGAAGTGTGGTACGTCGATTCTCGACGAAGGAGGCTAAGAAGGCAGTCAAGGAGAAGAAATCAGAGGCAGGGGATGGGGTGGTCTCTCGATTTGGCGTTGTCTCTAGGCGAGTGGAGGGAAGGATCAGCTTGACACCTGTTACAGGCGGGGAGTTCAGTCGGGCGAGAAAGGACACGGGAGGGGTTAATCCGATGGGAGATTGGAGAAGCGAAAAGATTGTCGTCAATGGAGTTTCGAAAATATAAAACAGCGTCATTTCATTTCATTACGATCACGTAAAATCGTACTATGATACTACCACGTCTAACGGAATCCGTGGAACATGAAACAACAATGGATACTGCAGATTGTTACTGATTCAAGCTGTAGAGGATAGTGGATATATCTTCATATTTCTGTGCTATTTCCCCATGTTTTCCCCCTTATTTATGCTAATTAAGCAATTAATTAATTAAATATAATTAAATTTCATCATTTCATGATCGTATCACACTAGTAAAGTGCAAACTTACCGTATTCTCTTTTAAATTTGAATTTTCGCTGCGTGGCTGAGTATCAGTCCATTTTCGTAATGATTTAGGATCGATAGATTTTCCCCAGTTCTTCTCGTTTATCTTGTTTGTTTTCCGTTTTTATTGATTGTTTTTGAGGCTTTTTATATAAATCGTTATATTTAACCTCGTCTCCGTGTATTCCTAAGTGGTTCATAGCCACTGCGTTATCTCTGATCCGTTTTCCACTTGCTTCTCTGACCAAACTCTGAATCTGACCATCTGACACGGGTGCTACTCTGAACACCCGCTCTGATCTGAACCTTGCGACTGTTATTTGCTTTGGTGACGCCGAAGGCTATCTTCATTTGCTAATTTCAGTCCGTCGGTTCGGCTTCCTTTGAGTTAGCTACTGAAGGGAATAAATCTGATAGACGTTACCCGGCCAATCTTCTTGAACCACACCGTCCGCCGATTAGCGTACAGGTGTGTATAGTTGTATTAGGAAGTGGGCAAACGTTACATGGGGGCCAAGCCTATTCGAAACAAGTGGAAATTGTGATTAAAATCAGATAATACAGATGGATCCTCCGAATGAAATCGAGCAGAACCCGGCTGTAATCTTGCCAGAGGAGAAAGTGGACGATATGGAAGTTGACGTTACTGGTGGTTCGGCTTCCAAGAGCATCGAGGATGACCTGAATGACTTTGCGGCGAAGCAGTTGATTGAGGGAGCAAGGAAAGAAGAGGTTGGTGGTGCTTTTACTCGCTCTAAAACGAAGGAGCTTGAAAATAGCACGTGTCAAAAGGACATGCTGAAACGTGTTAGAAATGGCATTGCTAATCTGAAAGAGAGCTTGTTCAAGCGGGAGGTTGAAAGAGGTGCCACTGCTAGGTCTAAGAATGAGTTCACGAGTGTGTTTGACTGCGGAAATGAGAGCATCCAGGCTGACTTGTTGTTGTTGGAAGGAACTCTAGGTTCAGTCGAAACAGATGATAAAGTCGCCAAATTGGAAGCTGATTTTGATGAGGCACAGCGCGAATTATCTGATATGCGTGATGATATGAATAGTGTAATAATGGACACTCAGTACACTAACCTTATCGATTTGCGTGCCGGTCATGACGCAATTAATGGCGAGTTGTTAGCTCTGAAAGAAAAGGAAAAGGAAATGCTCGAGAAAATAGATCTGTTGGAAAAGGCGGTTGAGGAGAGTAAGGGCACGGTTAGTGGTGATCTGAAACTGCAAAAAGAAGCTACTGACGCGCTTGAAATGCTCGATAGTGGTGACATAGTTGCAGTGGCCAAGGAAACTCTCAAGCTAAGGGAAACCACTGATTTTCTCAAGGAACTGATGGTAAATGTGATGAGAGAGGTTCAAGTTACTGAGCTCGATATGATTACTGTCTCAATTCAGGAAGCGAATGTCAGTCGGAATCAGCTCATCAAGCGCTGCAACGAGCTCGAAGATCGGCTTTCAATGTTGCTGACTGAACGCGACAAGATCATCGCGGAGAGAAACGAGGCGCATAAGGAGATCGATGCCCTCAAGAAGCATCAGCTTGCTGTTGAGACGAGTGAGTCCCCACCCCCTGTGAACACTTTTGATGATATGGTTGAGTTTGAACTTCAGAGGCGGGCAATGCAAAGAAGGCTCTCGACGCAAGTGATGCCGCCATCACTGAGGGCTACCTCGAGCGGGATCTTGCCAAGGCCCGCAACTGGAGGGACTCCAAATCTGTCGCCGATCTCAGGTCAGAATGGAGCACAAAATACAATTGAAAATGGGGGAGCTGTTCATGTGTCTGTTCCATTGGTAAATCCGTTGGTTTTGCCCCCGCTTCCGAAATTCAATGGTAATCGAGGTGAATGGAAAACATTCAGAGATGGTTTCCTGCTTAGATATGAGGGCATGGGCGATCCACTGGCAAAACAGCTGTTGAATGAGTTCCTCGTGGGAAAGGCGAAGACTGAGTATGAGGGTCTGCCTGATGAGTTCAAAACCGAGTCGAAGTCTGTAAGGGATTGCCTGGATTGGTTGAAAGATAGATGCCTGGGTGGAAAACTGTTCTCGAGTCTCGAACTGGTTAAGAAATTTGAAAGCATGTCTATCAATGGTAGATCGGTTGATGCTGTGTGCGAGGAAATTGAGTACCTCACTTCTAAGTTGCATGAGAATGTGGAAGCCCGCGACGATGCGAGGAGGCACAAGTTGCTCATTCTTTATCAGAAAGACAAAGAGTACATTGAGCTGCTCAAGCTTTACGATAAGAATGAGGCTTTCACTGTCATGAAGAAGCATCTTCAGTATGTTGAGTATGTGATGAGCAGGAGCGGGACAGGAGGTCATAGTAGTCGGAATAACCAGAGTCCCAAGTTTTCTAAGGGGACTGACAACAGTAGTGCGAGATCGGAAAAATGTTTCAATTGTCAAGGTACAGGACATACTCGTGGAAGTTGCCCATCATTGATGGTGGTGAACAGTGGAGATGCTGCTAAGCATGCGGGCAGGAACTGTTACAATTGTAGTGGTGTAGGCCATATGGCTACTGTGTGTACTTCTCCGAAGCGATCGAAGGGAGATCGGAATGTCTCTCAGTCTCAGTCGAATCAAGTACAGCCAGTGATGCCTCATACAAGTTTCACTCCGGCTCCGCAACCAAACTCGAATAGCGTTGGTTGGCCGAATAGCAACAAGTATGGAGGAAATAGGAATGGAAATGGTAACGATTCGGGTGGTGCGCGTATGATTGCTCTGAGGTGCGATATCGATGATCCGGATGATGGTGTGGTGAAGGGCCATGAGGGCGCCGAGGGACCTCGACCAGTTGACAGAAACGGCGAAGAAGAAAGGAATCATGTGGATTTCCCCAAGGATCAGCCGGTCGACAGCGGATGTGGTGATGTAAGGAACCATGTGAGTGTTCTCAGGCATCGGCCATCGGATGCAGAGTACACCGATGAGAATACGAGAACAGTGAGTGAGTCTGAGGAGCCTCCTGTTATCAAACCATTTCAACCGGTCCAAGGTGTCATTGGAGGACTGCGAGTTTCTGCCTGTTTGGACACTGGCGCCGATGTGAGCTTGATAGATAAGAGAACAGTCGATCTGATGGGCGAAGCAAAAGTGAACAGTGACGTTCGGCTTTCTCTTCAAGATGCCCAAGGATGTCCAATCAGGATGATTGGAACAGTTGTACTGAATGTTGAAATGGAGAACAGTTTGAAGTGCAGAGTAAAGTTTGTTGTCACGGAAGCGGATATACCGGTGATACTTCTGGGAAAAGGTGCACTTGAGTCTATGGGATTGGAGTTACGATTGAAGGATGACTTCGTGAAGGGTCCCGCACTGTTGGATAAAGCGATTGTTCTGAGGACAGCGTGCGTTGCACCACGTGAGTTGGGAACGATACTCATTGGTGGTGGCTGTCCTGGAGAAGGCGCGAAAGTGCTTGTCACTGATCGTGATGAAGTTATTGAGGGCATAAATGATGGATCTCAGGTTGTTCGAGTTCCTGTGTGGAACAATACGGATTCGGACATGGTATTCTCAATACACGATGTTATTGGCAAATGGTGCAAAGTGAAGCAGCCAGAGAAGTTCGGTTCGGCTTCCAATTCACTGCAAGTGAACATGTGCAGAAGAGAAGAGAGACTGATTGATTGGAAGGAGATCAAGGAGAATCTGGAGAATTCTCGGGGTGGACAGCTTTCTGAACGACTACAGGAGATCATTCGATCTCGAGCAGATGTGTTCGCAGTGAAAGATGATGATCTTGGAAGGTTGAATGACATGGCATGTGATATCCGACTGGAGGATGAGTGCAAACCAATCCGACAGAAGGAGAGACCTGTTCCATTCTCATTGAAGCCCGCACTGCGAAAGCTTCTGGACAAGATGATCTCCCAAGGTGTGATAAAGAAATCTAACTCACCTTGGTTGTCTCCTGTGGTGTTAGTGAAGAAAAAAGATGGAAGCATCAGAATCTGCATTGACTTCAGGCGAGTAAATGAAGTGACGAAGGAGGATGCGTTCCCACTTCCGTATATTGAAACCATGTTGCAATCTTTGCAAGGGAAGAAAATATTCAGTGTGATGGATTTAGCTTCGGGTTTCTGGCAGCTGCCACTGAATGAGCGAAGTGCAGAGATCACTGCATTCGCGACCATGGGCGAGCTGTATGAATTTTCGGTTTTACCATTCGGACTCAATATTTCTCCTGCCATCTTCCAACGTGCAATGAGTGATGTACTGAAGGAGGAACTGAGCAAGGAAGGCCGAGATAGAGTAGTGCATGTGTACATTGACGATGTTCTCATCGCAACTGAGACTGCTGAGGAGCATGAGAAGGTTCTCGCTAGAGTTCTCGATAAGTTGCGGCTTTCTGGTTTACTGCTCAATCAAAAGAAGTGTAAGATCATGGTTGAAGATATTGAGTATCTCGGACATCGATTGAGCAATGATGGTATTCACATTGATCATCGGAAGATTGAAGCCATTCAAGCGTATAAGCGACCAGAGACAATGTCTCAGTTACAACAATTTCTTGGTATGACTGGCTATCATAGGCGTTTCGTGCAGTCATACGCACAGATTGTGCAGCCACTCTTGAGATTAGTTGTGACTACTGGAAGGAAGTTGTTATGGACTGATGATGGGAATTCGGCTTTCATTCTGCTGAAAGAAAAGATCTCATCAGCACCTGTGCTACAACAACCCGATTATACTGGTGCTATGAATGGAGAACGACCGTTTGTTCTGACGACTGATGCAAGTGGCTGCGGCATTGGTGCAGTGCTCAGTCAGAAGGGAGTTGATGGGAAAGAGAGAGCAATTGCATTCTTTTCTCGAGGTCTTCGTGACTCTGAAAAGAATTTGTCTGTGGTGGATACAGAAGCATTGGCGGTGTATGAATCAGTGATGCGTTGGAGGCACATGGTGCTTGGGACGAGAACTATCGTTAGAACGGACCACCAACCATTAGTCACTCTGCTGAAGAGGAAACATGTTGCTTCACGATTGCTTAGATGGGCAGCCGAGCTGCAAGAGTACAAACTCGAAATAGAGCACATCAAGGGCAGTATGAATGTTGTTGCTGATGCTCTGAGCAGGAACCCACGAACGGAGTTGCCTGGGGAGAATAATGGATTGAGTGATGATGTCGGAGTTGTGGTGAATGCAGTGACTCGTAGTACGACAGAAGTGAAGAGACAGGAGGAGGAGAAAAGGCGGAAGAGTCGAGAGGATTCTGCGGCTTCCGAAAATGTGGATCAGTGGATAAGTGATCAGGCTAAGGATGAGTGGGTGCAATCCATGATTCTGAAACTGAAGGAAGTCGATGAAGGGAAAAGAGAGGTCTCTGAGGAAGTAACTATTCCTGGAAGCTACAAGCGAACTAGTTTAGCTGATTGGGTGGTTCACTTCGGCTTACTGTATTTACTTGGACATGATCATGAGAAGAAGCTGTACATTCCTGAAGGAAGAAGAGAGAAATTTGTCGAGGAAATTCACAATTCCCCTTTCTCTGGACATTTGTGTACAAGGAAGTTGGTGCAGAGGCTTTCAAATGAAGTGTTTTGGGGAACGATGGCCAAAGATGTGCAGACGGTGTTGAAAAGATGCAAGGATTGTCTTCTTGCCAACTCGAGGAAGAGAATGATACCTCCTCTGCAGCCCTTGATCTCCAATAATCCGATGGATGTGGTCGGTATCGATTTGATAGAAATGGGTCGTGGAGTTGATGGTGGAAAGTACATAGTATCCATAATCGATCACTTCACGAAATTTGCCGGAGCGTATGCGGTGAAAGACAAGAAAGCCGAGACAGTCGCTGGTGTATTCCTGTCGAGATGGGTTCTCGAATGTGGTCGTACTCCGAAAATGCTAGTTAGCGATAACGGTACGGAGTTGGTGAATCGTATCATGAGTGAGATTGCCAATCGGTTCAAGATCGAGCGAAAACTGACCTTGCCTTACCACAGTCGGGCGAACGGACTCACAGAGAGATTCAATCGTACGATAGTCGAGATAATGCGCAGAATCAAAATGAGGGATGAAGACTGGGAAGAGGCGTTGCCTTTTTCGGTTTTCGCATACAATTCCAGTCCACATAGTGTGACTGGAGAGACCCCCTCATATCTTTTGTATGGACGTGACGAGAAGTTACCGAGTACTGAGATCCCTGACTCGAATCCTGCCTATACAGTAGACATCGACGTCAGCGATTATAAACGGAGATTGTGCTGGATGATGGAGAAGACTCGATCTGTCGTCGTCTCCAAGCTAGAAGCTGAAAGAAAGAAAATGAAGGAGATTTATGACTCCAAGAATAGGAATAATATGAAGGTTACTCCGAAGAAGGGAGATCGTGTTTATGTGAGAATAGAGCCGAAGTCTGGTAATATAAAGAAAATGATGGCACATTATGAAGGCCCATATCGAGTTGTAAACACAAGTAATACAACTGTAACAGTTGTCCGTGCTGATGATGGATTAGAAAATGGTCGGGAAAATGATAAGAGAGTTGTTCAGTGGGATAGAGTAATACTAGTCCCAAGGGAGAAAGAATCTGAAGATGAAGTAGCTGGTGTGAATGCGGTGCACTGTGAGGCGCAGCAGGCTGAAATAAATCAAATCAATTCCAGATTCGTAGTCGGTGTTGCGAGCCCCATTCATCCCGACTACTCGTGTGATCAGTGCGGAAAGAGAGAACTCGGAACGTTCTTCAGTGAGGCTTCCAAAGGAACTCAAATCTCTCACCTGAAATTCGGAACCCTCCGAGAGCTCGGAGCCCTGATCGATATGGAGGATGATTGGAATACCCTGTCTGTCTGGGAAACTAGAGAGAAGATGATGGAATGTGCTGAATCCAAGTCTGTCTCATCTAATGCTCTGAAGAAGGCCTATCGGAGAGCACTGTGTATTCACGCAGTATCAGAAGCTGATAAGGCTCAGAACGGATTACTGATTGAAGGCGAAGAAAGAGTCAGTGAAGCACTCTCCGAGTTTATCTCGAAGAAGAGTGTTCGGCTTTCAAGAAACTGCGTTGTTCTGATTCCCGGAGATTCGTGCATTCTGAAGGCCAAGAGTCCTTTCCGTGAGATTGACCAGATGTCTTACAGAGATGAGATTGAACTCAAGAAACATCTGCAGGACATGGTAGATGCTGACAGTTTCCCGAAATCACTGGTGATTATTCTGAAATCATCGCTCACGACGTCCAACCTCAACGAGATCAAGACGGATGCAAGGAAGATCGTCAAGAAGTTCACGACCACCATCTACTTTGCTGCAGACCTTCTCTCATCGAAACCGACAGATGTGGAGTCTGAGTCGATCAAGAGTCTTCAATCGTGGCTCACCAAATGGAGATTGTCCAAGCCCCCAGTTAATCTGATCGTCGTCTCACCGATCAGTGGATTGCTATGGAGTCATCACCCGTTCTCAACGCTGTTTGTGCTGATACGCAAGGAGTCGACTGAGGCTTTCGAAGCAGCCATCCGATTCCTCGTCGATGGAATTCCCATTCCTGCCCATTTCTCTCTCGAGCCGATCGTCGAGATGCCGAAGATTCATGACAAGCGTTCATTTGGCACTACAAGAGGCGGAAAGCGAGCTTTCGGCTTTCGCACTCCATCGTCTGAGGATCCGTGCCACTACTGTCATGAGACTGGACACTTCAAGTGGAACTGCCACAATAAGGAGATGAAGAAATCGAGGTTCGAGTGAGGACACTCGCTTCAGTGGAGAGGGGCGTGTAGAGGATAGTGGATATATC